>CM077114.1:4533787-4568247 GCA_039619505.1 Cimex hemipterus | reverse complement strand
TAAATTCCAACAAATTTGAGAAAACTGAAAAGCGCTCTTCGAAAGGAACCCTGGGGACATTTATTATTATTATTATTTATTATTATTATTATTATAGTTTCACAATTCTGTGCACGGACACTAATACTTGGACAGAGTCCATCTGTATACTTAAGAAGGTACAACAGAAATTGAAATAAAAAGTTTTTATACAGCATTCATTATAAAACAATTTGCTCGAGGTTGTGTCCGGCTGAGAATCATTTGAGTAGAAGAAAACAGTTAAAATTAAGTAAACAAAATTAAATTAGATGAAAACTGTTAGAGCTTCATTAGAGCTTGTCAATCCCTAACCACCCCTAACGAGTATGTGAGGTTTACGAGAGATTCACCCCATTATGCATATCAGAACTGCATAATGCTACAAACAATAGATGGTATTAAAATATATGAAAATTAAGTTGGTTTTTTTCCATTGTGAATACCTAATACATAGGTACACATACAGAATAAAGCACACTCCTTTAACTTGGTCCAATAATATATTTTACTCAATGTAGCATATTTGCAAATGAAATTTTTTTCGTTCTTTTTTTTTGTTAAATAATAGATATTTTTACAAAGTTTGGGTATTAAGAAAAATCATTTTCACCCTGCCAGGCTCAATTAAAAGTTTTTTTCCTTAACAACATCCTTGAAGTAATTTTTATAATTTAAGAAAGCGAATTGAAAAACGCTTTATTTTATTTCTGCGAGCAGTTTACAATGTAGTTAAACATTTGTATTATTTTTTTCTTTTTATTAGAGAAATGTTTTGTTTTCGATCTAAGTTTGCGTTACTGGCGAGACGGACGCGAAGTTCCACTCCAAACTCCAAAGTCGTAAGGCGCAGGTGCGCTCGGTACTTGGAAGTCGGATGAAGAATTCTTTCGCCCGTGGCGCTTTCTGTGAGCACTCATTAACAATTAAAGCTTGGAAACAAATTGCACTAGGGTTATCTTACTGTCAACAACAACTTTTGGCCCTTTCTGGAAAGTACCTGTCAACGGCTTCACAGTCGGTTTTCCCGACATTGATCTCAAAACGGAAATGGACTCAATTCGCCTTTACGATTTCGAATCCACTTAGAAGGTGAGCGAATCGATACCATTCCAACCCGTAATACAAAATCTGGGCGTTGGCTTTGAATTATTATTTATAATGGACCAATTCCAAGCGTGATCTCTTAGCTTATCGGTTTTTTTTTTTAAACTGTTATCTATTAAATCAGAGCGAGGAGATTGTTTGGTAAAGGTTCGGATTTGCTTGGGGAAATCCCTGTGTTCAACATAAAAAAATCAATGCTTTAGTTTCTCAGAGAAACTACAATTTATGTTGCACTTTCTAACATAACTGAACCTTTTGTAATAATTTTCTAAAAAAAAAAAAAAAATACTATACGAAACCCAATTCTGATTAATCAGTATATAATGAACACGCTCAAGTATTAACTTTTATGATTAAAAAATAAGCAAGTGAAAAAAAAATCAACATTTACTCTAGTTTAATAATCAAAATATATCAGCGATCCAGTTTTTATTTATTGTTTTTATTGTTAATAAGAAACTTAATTGCTATAATTTCTTCTATTTGGTATGGAATTTCTTAAATGAACAATATCATTACTTCAAAACAAGTGTTAAGAGGTTATTGATTAAGTAGCCCATCATGAGCAGATGATGGGAAGTATCGTAAATTCATCGAACCAAGTATTACGGGGTTCCGTAAGGATACTCGAGTATGACGAGGTTAACGATTAATCAGCTTATCATGGATATGTTCAAGCATTGATTGCATCC
The DNA here is from genome assembly GCA_039619505.1 of Cimex hemipterus. Lineage (NCBI taxonomy): Eukaryota > Metazoa > Arthropoda > Insecta > Hemiptera > Cimicidae > Cimex > Cimex hemipterus. The sequence continues at coordinate 4,566,430 of CM077114.1, read as the reverse complement.
AGAATAGATATAAAAGTTACATTTACTGTACAAAATATTTCAAAATATTAAATAACTTATCACGAGCAGGTTGTTACAGTCCAAGTTGTAAAGTTTTTGTGGATATTTTGACCAAATTTTAAGAAGATTGATACACGAAATCAATTTGAAGTAGTAACAGGCCAAAGTCGCCAACTCTTGACTCGACCGAAGCTTCAGTTTGGATAATTGAAAAAAAAAAAAAAATTCAAACTTTTTTTTTAGATTTTTGATATTTCCTTAGTTTTATAAAGTATTGATGGCCAGTATCGTTTCTTCACTATGTATTATGAAGTTACCGATTAATTTGTTGAAGTCATGAAGAGCGGTCAAGAATATCATACGTTAGAAAAAAAAAATTAATTTTTTTTGGCGCAAGGTTCGATCTTTATTCAAGTCATGCTCATCGGTACATTACCAAACATATGCCGATTGGAAAAATTCAATTCAATATGCAAATATAAATTTTGTACCAAGTATTTTATACTCACATACAGTGTGTTGTATAGCCAAGTCCTCAAGATGGGTCAAATAAAGGTTGAAACGGCAAAAAATGAAAAAGGCCTTTTTCTAAATTACCTCATTCTTGACTGCTCCTCACAACTTTAACAAATTTTTATTTTTTGTTTACAAAACAAAACGTATGCCTTAACATAAAACGGCGTAGATAAAAACTGTCTGCCAGAGGTGGAAGCCACAACCATAAAATATATATAAGGTAATAATAAATAATAATAATATTAAATTAAAAAAGGAAAAGGATTACTGATCATAATTGAATTCCCTAATTAGATCATGATGATACGACCATGTTTGTCGTGCAAATCTGATCAGTTACAGACTGTTCCTGCCATTAAGGCATTCAATTGTCTGGGCCCTGCTGAGCCTGCTGAGCCTGCTGTGACCTGTATGGGGGATGTTACATAACTTTTGTTTATATCCCTTAGCACATTTTTATAAAGTTTTACATATTTAATATTAAAAAATGATACATTAATTAGATATTTGTCATGTTACTATGATGATAATGATGATGATGTGTATACTGCGCCCTTTAAGAGCTATTGTATCCCCCGTTCTCTGCCTAAAGCACATCGGTGAGTCCTATTTCATCAAGGAATTTGATTAATAGGCCCGGTTTTATTGGTTGGAGCTCTTCTATGGTCACACAAACACTTCCTCCTGCGGGCTAATGTTGCTCCGCAGTTTGTTAATAGATGTGTTGGTGTTTCTTCCGCCTCTTTGCAGAATCTGCATGTGCCATCTTGGTTTACTACCATTTTCTTTAAATGTCCATTTAGTCTGCAGTGTCCTGTTAGGATTCGCAGTCTATCCCTGCTTCCTTTGATACAATCCGTGATTTCTTTCTTTCCGAAATTGGTTAGAAAATTCTTGGATTGTTTATGTCCAATAAGTGAATTCCAGAGTTCCCTTATTTTCTTTTTGTCCTTCTGTCTGAGATGTTCATTGATAGTGTGGATTCCTATGCCACAGAAGGGTTCAGGTCCTATCAGCGGTGTAGCTGCCCCTTTCTTTGCAAGGGTGTCCGCTTTCTCGTTGCCATCTACACCCATGTTACTATAGCACTGCTAGATTATTATAGTGCAAGAATGCTTCCTCTATGGTGTGCTTTGATAAGTGTGTGTGTTTTTTTTAATGAATAAACTTCATTCATTTATTAAACGGACATTTTGTAAAAAATTTCGAAAAGTTTCTTCAGCAAACCCGACTATTATGAGTTTAATGATTTAGTAACATATGAGCATGCTTAAGCATTGATGAGTCGATCTGACGTGGATATAAAAGATCTTCGTTTTTAGAACTTTGCCCAAGTTTTAACTGAAGTTTTCTTTTGCCAATTTCTAACAAGTCATAAAGTTCTTATTGTGATGTTATTTTAATTTTTTTTTTTTTGAAGAACCTAATTATTTCAGTTAGTTTATTGAAAATAGATAATTTATTGATCATTTATTTATATTATAAGATTAAAAATTAATTTGTTGAATTATTTCAATAAATTAACTTCCTAAAACTTGTATCCCTTGAATTCAGTGAAATTCAAAATTGATAGTATTTACTTAAATTTCTCTTTTCTAAAAATTTCAAAAACGTGTAGAGATTAGTGACGGTTAATCGATAATTATTCAGATATCACGAGATGCGGGTCTGGTGTGATGTAGGTTTCAGAAAAACATTCTCTTTTATCTTCCCAACGTTTCGATCTTTATTGAGATCATCATCAGAGCTCAAAGTGTTCGTTTTCTGTGTACTTGTGCCATTCTTGCGCGTTGTTTTTGAGAGTGCCGGCCGAGATAAACACTCTGAGCCCTGAAGATGATCTCAATAAAGATCGAAACGTTGGCACGATAAAAAAAAAAAAAAAAAAAAAAAAAAAAAAAAAAAAAATGTTTTTCTGAAACCTACATCACACCAGACCCGCATCTCACAATATCTGAATTATTTCAAAAATTTACTTCAGCAAGCTCAGGTACAAGGTTAGTTGAAAAAACGCAAGTATTGCATGGTCACTCGAGAGAACTCAATTATTATGAGGTTACTTTAGAAAACTTGAGTATTACCTGGTTAAAGATGAAATGGCCTATCGTGGATACCCACCATCAACTTTTCATTATTAAAATGTATAGTAAATGTGTCATGCAGTGCAAATTTTACTAGCTTCCTTGGCTGCCCTAGTACCAAGCTAAAATTCATACAATCAGCATACACTAATTATGGGTTTTAAAGCAATGGGAAAGAAAATATTTGTTAATTTACTGAACAGTTCAAGACATTTTTCTTCATGTCTTGCTTTATTCTGTTGGTATTCCTGATGTGAACATCTAATCCTTCTATAAAAAGAAAAAATGTTCATTAACGGTATTAAACCAATAGCAAATGAAAAACAGCCCAAACTTGTAACAAAAATGATTATTACCGTGCTCAATCTCAACAAAAAATTATTCAGTCGTAAGTTTTTTAATGTGATAAACAGTGACGTTGTGAGTTTTTGCCATGATATTTTTATTTTTTATATATTAGTTTGTGTAAAATGTATTCAATGAAATTAATATGTTTTTGGTTATTTTCAGGATGTCAGAAAATGGGGCATCAACATCTAAACATATTGATGGGAGTGAGCTTCCATTCAAAAAGCCGAGGCATATATTAAAATTCCATGGAAGTTACCAATTGAAGCAAGAGGAAGAGGGCGTCGAAGAAGAGCAATGTTCCGCCTTACGTAATTTATCAGAGGCTGACAGGCCTCTCAGAAGGAATGTCTCTTTAATCGAATGGCACACCCAGCAGATGGCAAAGGCGCTTTTTGATAATACAATCAACAGTATGATCGAAGAGGTCGGCTTTCCACTTCCAGAAATTGAAAACCTAATTCACGACGAATGCTACCTAGAAGATGAAGCTGTCAGAATGGCGATTAGAAGCCACGGCCTTCAAAAGCCTTGTTCTTGCACTCAAAAACGGCACAATCGTCCTCTGCCCGAAAACATTCCCTTTCATCAGAGAAATAATTTTATCGTGGAAGATGATCCGTCCACTTCTTTAAAATCATCTCTCGAAGCTGATATCCTGTCAGAAGCTGTTACCATCGCCATACAGAAAAAAGGCTTGGGTGCATCTCAAAACGGCAGTCTCTAAAACTACATAGGGGTTCTAAATTATATATGTATCTTTACTGGGGATAGATATTTATATTAACAGTTTTATATGTACTGCTGATCTGCCTTTATATACAAATTTAAAATTATAAGAGAGGCCAAAATTCATTTTTACGACCATATTTTTGAAATTCCAATTCAGCAAAGGTCATATAAAGCAATAAACGGTTACAGTTTTTTAAAAATTTTCATTTTTTTATTTTTGTGTAATGAAAAGTTTTCCATTTGCCAATACCTGCCATTTCAAAGTTAGAATTAGTAATTCCTTAAAAAAAAAAAAAAAAAAAAAAATGTGTATAACATTTTCTTTAATGAATATGTAATGCTTTTGTAAATATTTTAAGTTATGTGTTTATAATAAGGGTAAAGACATTAATTCACAAAATTTTGTATGCTTTTAAGTTTGGTTTCAATTAAATGTACAATACATATCACATGACGACATGTTGAGTGTGACAGGTTTTCTGTGTTAATATTCGTTTATAATTTTATAACCTATTATAAAAAAAAAAAAACCTTGACAAAAAATCACAATTGTATTCATATAATATTACTTCTATTTAATAGTAATAATAATAAAAATGTTCCTAAATCCAAGTGTTGTAAAAGAATTAATTAAAAAAATTAATGGTCTTGCATGATAATATAGCACTAGTCTAATTGGTAAATGATAACTTTGAAATAAAATATATTGGAAGTTTTTAATACATGATGTCTTTTTGTTACCATTTGGCCCATCTTAAGTTTTCATATTATAGTTTGCCAGTTTTATAACAAAGAATTGCGCTAACTACAGCAACAATGATTAAGTTTATCTTGCGTTAATTATTTTTAAAAAAATGCACTTATTATTTTTAGAAGTGGCAAAACCCGAATTTAAAGTTTAAAATGAGTAAACTGATAAAATAGTTAATTTAAAGAAACTGTTGAGAGCTATCTAAATCTTCTAGTCATCACTAAGTTAAACGCCCTGGGTTCAAATCCTTCAGCTCTGTACTTGAACTTGACATAAAAAAAAACTTTACTGTACTTTTTAATTTTTGAAATTAACACAAATTCAAATAGTGTTGAGAAATGACACTACTGTTGTGCCACGATTTTCAATGTTATGCATGCTACTTTTAATGTTGTTGTGTTTGCAAGAAGGGTAACAGAAAAAGTGTACATTTTAACGTCATGATTTTAAAAACACTGAACTGTCTGTATGAACTGAAATTTAAAAAAAGTTGTATACTTTTCACTTATTTTTTAATTTTTAAAATTAACACAATTCAAAGGGTTGAGAAATGACACAACTGGTGTGCCGCGATGTTCAATGTTATGCATGCTATTTTAATGTTGTGTTTGCAAGAAGGATAATAGAAAAAGTGAACATTTCAACATCACAGTTTTAAAAACAATGAACTATCTGTATGAACTGAAATTAAAAAAAAAAGTTTTATACTTTTCATTTACTTTTTAATTTTTAAAATTAACACAATTTTAAGTAGTGTTGAGAAACGGCACTACTGGTGTGCCACGATTTTCATTCTTATGCCTGCTACTTTTAATGTTGTTTTGTTTGCAAGAAGGGTAACAGAAAAAGTGAACATTTCAACGTCATAATTTTAAAAACACTGAACTGTCTGTATGAACTTAAATTAAAAAAATAATTTTATACTTTTCTTTTAATTTTTAAAATTAACTATTTCTATGTTGAGATACTACTGTTGTGCCATGATTTTCAATGTTATGCATGCTACTTTAATTGCTGTTTTGTTTGCAAGAAGGGTAACAGAAAAAGTGAACATTTTAACGTCATGATTTTAAAAACACTGAACTGTCTGTATGAACTGAAATAAAAAAAGAGTTTTGTACTTTTCACTTACTTTTTAATTTTTAACACAATTTCAGTGTTGAGAAACGACACTACTGCCGTGCCATGATTTTCAATGTTTCGCATGCTGCTTTTTTACTGTTGTTTTGTTTGCAAGAAGGGTAACAGAAAAAGTGAACATTTTTTAACATCATAAATTTATTGAAATATTTTACCTATTTCAAACTTGTAAACAATAAGACAAATATATAATCATACAGCTATAACATTATATACAACAATTTGCCGTAACTTTAGTTTATATACTTCTGTTACAAATGTAAATGTGCGAATCATTTAAGAAAATTACAGATTTGTCCATTCTTAAAAAAAAAAAAAAAAATCAAGTAATAAATTTTAAATTAAAATAAAGCAAGCTTATTTTTCACAAATATAATAATTAAAAAGATACAAATTACATAATTAAACTAATAATATTAAGAATAAAATTATTAAAGTAAAAGTCAAGAAAAATGAAATTATTCACTCATTGAAATTATTTAATTGGATAATTTTTTTTTGTCTTAGTTAATCAGGGCATTTTCGTTTTGCCCAAGATCTGCCAATTTCCTTAAAAACTAAAAGAATACAACAGAAAATAACTTTCTTTAACAAAAAGAAAAAAAAAATCAATGTTTTCTTAATATGATCATAAAGTACAATATTTACAAATTTATTTGTTAGTTTTTTAAACTGTGGTTAATAGGTTTTTTGGTTATTATTTAATTTTTGTTTTTTTTTTACAATAAAAATAATAAAGCCGATAGAGGATAAAGGCAATGAAAGTTTCCTTTTAAAGATAAAATCCACTGAGATTCAACTACCACAGCAGTTTTTATTTTAACCATTAATCATTTTATTATTAATTTCTTTTATTTACAAATTGATAAGATTTTGGTAATTAAATGATATATTTTTTCTCTTTAAAAAAATCAACTTAAGCAAATTAACCAGACTTGAAAATGTTTTAAAAAATATTTTTTATTTTTTAAACCGAGGCTTTTTTTTTGTTTAAATTTTCATTTGAGCATTCTTCAACAATACAAAATGTTAATCCAGACCTTAAGCCGTTGTGCTTCATCATGGAAAAAAAAGACTCGGCCCAAAAAATTTTACAAAGGAAAGAAGAAAAAATAAGTTCGTTTACTTTTTAAAAACAGGTTTGTAATAAATTTTCAAATTTTTGTCGTTAAGTCAAAATTTCTGGTTATGATTAATACAATGTCATGGTTCTCTTATACAAACATAAAAGTCGTTAAAATTACAAAAGGTCGATATTGTTTCGGTTATAGGTTATCTTCTGAAGAAATGGAGGAAAGAGAATTTCTTTTCTTGATAAAGTACAACAGAAAGAGGAGTAACTAACGTACTTTCAAAAATGGAAGATTAGTATAACTGTGAATACAATTATTAAAATTTTATATGTATTTAAGAATTTGGTTCTTCTTGATCTAAGTTTTTTTTTTTTTAAAGCTTAATTAATCCAAATTGTGAAACAATGTCGTGTGGTTTGCGAGGTAATGAACCTGTAGCTAGATTGGCCTGCTCCCACTGGTCATCTCAAATTTGACAAATTTATAGATGGACAAAAATTTGGTGAAATGTACCAGACAAAACCAGAGGAACGACGATCGTAAATGACCGAGCTACAGATTAATTAAGACAATTTGGCTATTTCCGAATTTGTAATACTCAAAATAATTAAACTCGAAATATCAGAGAGGACGAGGGATTTGGCGTAAATAAGTTTTTGTGTTTATACAATTAAACACATGTAACTTTTTTTTATGTATATTTAGATAATACCCTTAAAAATGATTTCTGGTTAACAATGTCAAACAAGAAAAGAACATTTGTACACGTATTATACTCCTTATTGAAGATATGACAACAAAAATGTAAACTTGGCATTTAAATTCACATTACAATAGATCTATTACAGAAATTAAATTCATTTATAATATATATATGAAGAAGAGACAAGTGCACTTTTGATTTTCATTGGATGAAAAAATGAATCACTTATCTACAAAACCAGTATTCGCTTATTTTGAAAATATATCAATTAAAAAAAGCTTCAATCTAGCATGCTTAAAAGTCAACAAGCTTCATACTCTCGGTATCAAAAGACTTGAAACCCAATTGATTCAGCATCATTATGTCATACGTTGAACAGTATATTCAAGCGAACAAATTCTTCTTGAGGTTCATTTCATCGCTTGTATAACATGATGCACTGTATCGTAAAGTTTAAAATTAATTAGTCGTATTAATAAGAAGTTTATTTAAAAGAAAGCTCGATCGGTCGAATCGACGCCGTCCTTCTCATGTCCGAAAGTTCTTTTCTCCGAGGTTCTTAGCTTTCAGTCAGCCAAATGTCAATTTTAAGGTAATACACACATTTATATTTAATGGAAAATAATTGATAACAAGAGATTGTTGTAAAAAAAAAAAAAAAAAAAAAAAATTGGTTACAATTAAATCCCCTGTCTTCTCTGATTTGAAAGACGAAATGAATTGCTTTAGCGGCATTCGAAACGTTTGAAAACAAAGGAAAAGCCGAACAACGTCGTATCTGGTGGAAACATTCCTGTCGGGTTTGGTAAGCTGACCTTGCCAATAGATGAAAAAGTGGTCGATTTTAAAAGTGTCAACACGTTTTATTTGAAATAATATTAATAATAGGTAAAATAAACAGAGAGGAAGCAAAGGAAAATTGTTGAAAGCTAAATAACTGATGAGGGTAAATTAAAAAAAAAAAAAAGAAAAAAAAGAAAAAGTGCTCTTGTGGAAGGGAGGGTGATTGTGTGAAGATGGGTTATCACAAGTCAGCCCCGCCGATGGATTTGTTCAGCGACATATGAGTTCCTTTGCCATCACTGGTCTGATAAAAAGTTTCAAAACGATGCGTATTCGGTGTGAAAGGGAGTATGAGGATGCGGATGAGGATGGCCTACAGAATCCAGCAGCGTTTCTTTCTGTTCTTGTTGGGCCCTTTGCCCTTCTGCTTTCCCCTCAGCTCCTTGTCCTTCCTGATCTCTCTGACGAGGGTGTAGAAAGCGTCGTCGACGCCCATCCTCGTCTTTGCGGACGTCTCGACGAACGGTATCGCGTACTGTTTGGCGATCTCCCTCGCCTGGTTCATGTCTACCGCCCATACGGGCAAGTCGCACTTGTTGCCCACGAGCACCATCGGCACTTCTTCGGCGTCTTTGACCCGTTTGATCTGCTCCCTGTACATACCTATGTCTTCGAAGGACTTGACGCTGTTGACGGCGAAGACGAGCAGGAACCCCTCGCCGGTCCTCATGTACTGATCCCTCATGGCACTGTACTCCTCCTGGCCGGCGGTGTCGAGAATGTCGAGAAGGCACGTCTCACCGTCGATCACCACTTGCTTCCGATACGAGTCCTCTATCGTCGGGTCGTACTCGTCCACGAAGTGGTTTTGGATCAGTTGGATGGTAAGGGCGCTCTTACCGACCCCTCCGGCCCCGACCACCACCAATTTGTACTCAGTCATTGCCGATTGAAGCACACACCTACTCCACAGAGAATACACGACTTCGCCTAACGAGAACGTGATTGTGCCTTTTTATTCCACTTCCCCTGGGGTTAAATCCGATCCATATTTCGAACCGACAACTGAAGGATCGTCCTTTCTTTCACGTTTTCCACCGAACACTTTTCTCTCTCGGACACTCCGGGCACCGTTACTACATAAATTATTTGTTATTAAAATGAGTAACCCTAACACTACAACAAAAAACAGATTTACCAACTACTCCCGTCAGAGCACACACACACACACTCACGAACGGCACGGCGAGAGGGCTCCGTGAAAATATTCCGTCTCCGTTCAAAACGACCAGAAACTCCAGGAGACGAACGATTTGCGGAAAATCAGGAAATTCGAGCCTTTTACCACTATTAATCGTCTGTAATTTTCAATGGTGACTTTAACATTGATTTGGACTTTCACTAGTCCGCCGCTCGCCACTTCTCCCGCTCAACTTCAAAACGAGCCTTTTTCACTAACGACCTCCTGGAAAACTCCACCTTCCCGGAAAATGGGGAGACGAACAAGGGGTGGAAACGACTCCTCCACGTCAATAAAATCCAGGAGATTTCCGTTTATAAATTCAATTACATCGGAAAATATCCTGTTTATTTCGAGCGAAACAACGTTCATGACTCATTTCACTCATTTAAACAGTGAGTCATCTTCGTTAGCATGAAGCGCATTTAGTGTGGAATTCTAGGAAAATCCATGATTCTCAACTATGATCATAGTGGAATTTTAGAACAGTCTACAGTCTATAGTCTACACGTGCATTATGCACAACACCCTGATGTTCCATAATTATTGTTGCCAAATTAGTTTTAAAAAATCCTTATATAATTTAAACATACTAAAGATTACAATTAATTAAGGTTTTTAGTTGAAAAAAAATTGAAGATTTTTCACTCATAAAAATTTTAAGAATTCAAAGAAAATCTACGATTTTCAACTGTGATCACTGTGGATTTTTACTACGGTCTACTGATTTAAACATCTCTAATATCATTTAGCCTTATATCTAATAATTATCTATTACTGAGGAATTTTCACTCATTGTTAAAGTCTACGAATTTTAGTTAAATCTACATTTTTAAACTGTATTCGTTGTGGATTTTCAGGACAGTTTACTCTACAGTCTACACATCCATTATGCACAACGTCCTTACACGCCATTATTATTATTGCCAAATTGGTTCAAAATATCATTTAAACTTACTGAAGATTTTTCACTCATTTAAAATTCTAAGAATTGTAGGAAAAATCTATGATTCTTGTAATCATTGTGAATTTTTTACTACAGCCTAAATTATGAATAACATTCCGTTAACTGAGGATTTTTTTTACTCATCATAAAAATCTAGAATTCTAGGAAAATTTATGATTCCGAACTGATCATTGTGGATTTTTACTACAGTCTAATTTTTCAATTATACACAATGCCTTGACCTTCCATTAACACGCCACATTATTTACACTTTCAACGGTATCAACAAAAATTTTAAATTTTATAAATTCTATACTGTTATTGTATAATAATGACTAGAAAATATTAAAATTTATATAAATAACTATGAACTTACACATAAAACTTTAACAGTTTACATCAACTTGGTTTAAAAAATCCTTATATCTTTAAAACTCATATTTAAACTTACTGAGGATTTTTCACCCATCGTAAAAATCTAGAATTATAGGAAAATCTAAGACTCTCAACTGTGATTATTGAGGATTTTTACTATTTTTACTACCATCTACAGTTTAAAAATCTATTATATCATTTAAACTTGCAAGGATTTTCCACTCACTATAAAAATCTAGAATTCTAAAAAAGTCTATATGACTTTTACTACATTTTACATGCATAACACCCTGACATTCCATTAACATTGACACATTATTTTCACTTTCAATGATAACATCAAAATAAATGTAAAATTTTATAAATTATATACTGCTCATGAAAGAAAAAATATTAAAATTTATATACTTAACTATGAACATACTCATAAAAATTTAATATCAATATTGGTTTAAAAAAAATCCTTATATCGTTTAAACTCATATTTAAACTTACTGAGGATTTTTTTACTCACCATAAAAATCTAGAATTCTAGGAAAATTTATGATTCTGAACTGATCATTGTGGATTTTTACTACAGTCTCTACGTGCATCATACACAACACCCTGACCTTCCATTAACACACCACATTATTTACACTTTCAACGATATCAACAAAAATTTTAAATTTTATAAATTATATACTGTTATTGTATAATAATGACTAGAAAATATTAAAATTTATATAAATACCTATGAACTTACACATAAAACTTTAACAGTTTACAACTTGGTTTAAAAAATCCTTATATCTTTTAAACTCAAATTTAAACTTACTGAGGATTTTTCACCCATCATGAAAATCTAAGATTCTCAACTGTGATTATTGAGGATTTTTACTACAATCTACAGATTTAAAAAGCTATTATATCATTTAAACTTGCAAGGATTTTCCACTCACTATAAAAATCTAGAATTCTAAAAAAGTCTATTTGATTTTTACTACATTTTATATGCATAACACCCTGACATTCCATTAACATTGACACATTATTTTCATTTTTAATGATAAATGTGTATAAATTTAAAATTTTTGTAAATTATTGTATTATAGTTATTGTACAATAATGACTAGAAATGATTCAAATTTATATTTGTAACTATTAACTTATACATACAAATTTTATTGTTTACATCGACATTTGTTTAAAAAATCCTTATATCTTTTAAACATACATTACACTTACTGAGGATTTTCCGCACCATAAAAATTTAGAATTCTAGGAAAATCTATGATTCTCAACTGTGAACATTGCGGATTTTTACTACATTCTACACGTGCCTTATACATAATGCCATGACATTCCATCATCGTTGCCAAATCAGTTTAAAAAATCCTTATTTTATTTAAACTTACTGAGAATTTTCCAATCGTCTTAAAAATCTAAGAATTCTATGAAAATCTATGATTTTCAACTGTAATCATTGTGTTTTCAGAACAGTGTATGGATTTTAAACAAATTCACATGTGTTTTGCTCAACACCCTGACATTCCATTACCACATTATTTACACTTTCAATGATAAAATCAATATAAATGTAAAATTTTACCAATTATCGGCTATATTGGCTAGAAAATATTAAAATTTATATACAAAATTCCTTACTTATAAAGTCATCTGAACTTTAATATGTCAGTATGGAACTGATTCAAGAACGCATTATCTCATTGAAAATTACTGGAGATTCTTCACCCATCCATAAAAGACTAAGAATAAGGAAAAATCTACATTTCTCAACCGTGATCATTGTGGCTATTCAGAACAGTCTATTATACATTCTACTTGTGCATTATACACAATGCCTTGAAATTTCATTATCATTGCCCATTATTTACGCATTCAATGATAAAATCAAAAAACATTTAAATTTAATCATACTTTTTATCTAGTTGTAAGATTTTGCTTGAGGTGAAAATGCGGTGTTATTTTAAAATATTTAAAAAAGGAAATGTTTCAGCTGAACTTCTTTTAAACATATACGAACTAATATTCAATAAAAATTTAATGTAAAATTCTAGTAATGAGAGAGTGGAACTGGTAGTTAGTAGAGACACACGGGACATTGAATAATGTAAAATGATGAGTCTTATATTTAGGAACAGTAAATCTTATATAGAAGGTCATTTCAGGTCTTGAGATAAAATAGTTTAATAATTTTAGAGAAAAAGCACAATCAAACCTAGTTATTCTATCTCTAGAGTATAAGAATCAAAGTTGTTTAAAAAACCAGTAACAATATTTAAGAAAACTGTAATGAAATGTTTGAGCGGAGAAATGAAAAGAGCACACAATAGAAAAAAAATTTGTGTTGGGTGAAAAAAGAAGCAGAATTTCAATATTTTTAAAAGATTTTCTATGGCAAATTAAGACCTCAAGTGTTTTCCTCAATTTGGTTTGAAACTTTCTCAGAATCAATCAAAGATTTTTATCACTTCAATTCTATTTTTGAATGATGGGGCTCTAAAAGATCTTGGAATTCATTCTAATCTTAACTCAAACTTAAAAATCTACGATCAAACTACAGCGCTACTGTAAAATTCGATAATTATTACAGCTAACTTTTACTTTATAAGGCTCTTGTGAGGCTGGCTCCTCGATTATGGATGTGCCATTTGGAATTTACAAATGAGACAAATTGAAGGAGGCTGATGAGCCCTCATATCTCATTTGGTTCACGGAGATTTGAGTATTTGATGAGTCCTTATGATCTCCATACATTGGCCAGACTTGAAACCTACAGATTTAATTTTGATTTCTTACTTATCTATTGTAGTATATTGACTATACCTATACTAATATCACTGTTGATCTTCATCATTTACCTTTTAATAAACTTAAAAATTACCTTCACAATTTTTCAATAATTAGTTTTATTACTGTATAACGTACCAGGGGCGGCGGTAGCCGAGTGGTTATGGCATCAGACTCTCGGCTAGTAGACCCCGCGGTCGTGGGTTCGATCCCCACTGTCGCTTCTGGAATTTTTCTGATGCATAAGGGGACCGGTGGCCGCGATTAAAAGAAATTGACACGGCACTCATCAATGGAAGAGGCGGGACCGGATTTCAGTAATCCTGAACCTGGTCCCAACCCCCTTCAAAAATGAGTTTCTTCGATGGAAGAACACCGGTACAACGGAGGCTCAAATTCACATTTGTGTTTCGAGCTGTACAGCTGCAGTGCTCAGGAGGGAACTCCTCCAGTCCCTGGTATCCATCCATCCACACACTGTATGCTTGGTATCATAACTTATGTAGATATAATTTTGTATAGTTCAATTTTTATCATATTTCGTGTGTTTCTTATTTTGTTCAGTTAGTTTTAATTATATATTACAAAATTTATAAACAATCAAAATTGTATGGGATGTTTATTTATTTAATTATAAAGGCATACAACTATGATGGGTCAAAACTGCCTTTATGATGAATTAACCAATGAGAGAAGAAAATAGAGAGGAGAGGCAGGGACATCAAGAGCGGGCTCACTCCCACAGCGAACCGGACACCACAGGACCAGGCAAGAACCAGATGCCCAGACCAGCTCCTTTCCACACAAGACCTTAGTAGTGAGACGGTGGCATACTTGGCCAGCATCCTCAGCCCTCCCAAGTTCCAGGGTTCAAACTCAACCCCGAGGCTAGCCCCCCCGCCCCAGGAACCCCCGTACTTATTGTTTGTCACAATTTATCAGTCAACCCAGTTTCAGTTAGGAACTGAAAAAGCTTTCTAATGTTAGCTGGGAATCTTTCAAAATTTCGGTCACATTGTTTCCAAGCTTATGTTTGACCCGGAGGTCTTAATATGCTTGATGGTGATTATTTCACCAAACGTTGTGCATCTTGGGGGAGGTTCTATGGCCATTAGGTAACCATGTGTTAGTCTTGTGTGACCTATCCTGAGCCTGGCCAGCATGGTTTCTTCTTTTCGTGATCTTTGCATTGCTGTGCCCCACTGTCTGACACTGGGGCTGTTTAGTTACTGGGTTTTTACTTATAAGCAACAAATAAATAAATTATAGGAATGAACAAAAAAAGCATTTCACATTTTATGAATTAATTCTGTTTTTTTTTTTTTTTTTTTTTTTACTTTTTTAAGTTTAATGTTTAATTTTTTTAAATTTCATTAGCCAAGCTTTTGATCAAATTTGGTACCCGGTTTTATGCCCAAGGGCATCTTTCCCTCCAACTACTATCTAATTCATTACTGAGCTGTTTTTTTTCTCCAAGTCTTTGATCGGCAATTCTACATTATCTTAAAAACTCAGGATAGCCTTCTGACCTGACATCCCATTCCATCCAGCTTAATGCAGGTGTGGACATGAATGTTGTAAACTGGAGTTAAAAGACATGCCCAGGTCTACTTGGTTGCCTTTTATGCAGCATTTACAAAAGGAACTATTAAAGATTTCCTAAAACTAAAAATAAACTTTGCTGTTGATACAGCAATCCTCTCAAGAAACCTGTCGTTTCCACTTCACTTTCAAAAAACACCTTACTATATTGGAATCTTTGGGGGAAAAATACTTAACCAACTGTTCACTCTCCACAATATCCTTCCTTATGTTGACTTTATTATTATTATACACTGACAAACTTTTGACGTGAAATTATAACACGATACAGGGTTGTTTGACAACTTCTTGCCAAATGCTCTGTTTTTCCTATAGCAACTTCTAATAACAGCTGCTTTATAACAACTTAGTTACTTACTGATTGGAAGTGGGGGTCCAGCCAAATATTGAACTATTCACATCATCCAAATTTCCAAAATCTATAATCCCAAGAAAAAAAACCTTGAAGCTACAATTTATCTTTCTGATAAAATTACCCATACAGACTTAAAAATTCCTTATATCCAAGATGTTTCATAAAACCCTCCCAGCCACCACAAATCATAAATTTTTTTTGGCGATTGATCAGTCTTCTCAGTTCAAATATGTTTTTTCTTTCCAAAAGGTAGAATGGGGATGAGGCCAGGAAGACAGAAACATTTATTTTCTTATCGCCTTCATCAGGACTTCGAAAAAATCGTTACACTATATGAACAACCCCCTTGTTCCCAGAGGAAGGTGGGTTCTACCACTATCCACATATGTACCTGTTCATATAGTATAACGATTTTTTTTCGAAGTCCCGATGAAGGCGATATATCCTGCCGAAAGCTCGACAAGAAAATAAATGTTGTTTCTGTCTCCCTGTCCTCATCCCTAATCTTCCTTTTGGAAAGAAAAAAACTCAGAAGGTCAAATATTTGTACTAGTACAAAACAAATTTACCGTCACGAACAAACCAAAATTTTTGATGGATTTGTCGATGAGACAGAATTGTTCGCATTAGTCTGTATTTCTTAGTGGCCACCTTCAAAAGTCAATTAGAGTGGCAGTTCTGAACACTGGGGGGGCGGGGAGATGTAAAGTCAGATTTGCTGAGTGAGTTTGATTAGCGATTACATTTACATAAGCCGTATTTACTTGTTTCGTTACACGTTATATGATTTGTATTGTTGACTGTACCGTTGTGAGGTTCCATGTTGGGGCTGGAAATTTTAATAAATAAATATACTCTCGCTTTCGACAAATTTCCTCGAATCCTCCTCACAAATTAAAGAGTTGAGTTGACGACCTCCTCCTGTACAATAACAATGACACAAGTCTTGATTATAATCTCATTTTTTACTGAGTACAAGCAATGGGTAATTGAATTAAAAAAAAAAAAAATGAAAGCTATGATCCAATGATTTAATCCCAAACTGCAAAAATAAGCCAAACATCATATGGATTAGAGGGTATATATTTTAGAAAAATCTAATACATTCTGTCAAATATAGTTCCAAATATTCACATTTTTAAATTCTTACATAGATTCAATAAATTTTTTTTAGAACTAGTCCGTTTCTAAAGGCTCCAGCAAAGTCAAATTATAAATAAATGAATAGGAGAAACGAGTAGCAATCAGAAAGTCAGGCGCAAACGCATTACTACATCATATCATTTATTTTCCATTGAAACATCCATAAAACATTTTGTGCTAATATTCTAAAAGATCTGATTTTTCAGATGATTACTGGTCCATCGGTGTTTTATTGGGCGCATTCCATCATTTTCTGCAGTTCGGCCTGAAACAAAATATAAATACATAAGCAGGCAAAGCAAATTCAGAAGAATTCTTGACACATTTTATGCTTACAGTAAATTCGAGTTTATTTATTTTATGTGCAAACCTCAGAGCCTTTAAGTGTAAAATACCTCGGCCTTAATAGGAAAGCGTAACTTTTTAGTAATAAGCTTATGTGAACTCCACTCTCATTGTGTGCTTTTAGGTTCTGTGTGTGTATACTCGAGAATATAAATTTTTTTAACCAAGGTAAATTGCAGATCAAACTTTTTAACAAGTTTAAGATTAACAAAAGTTTTTCCCTTAATATTTATCTTTTCAATTTTCATTTAATGTCCAAACAGGTTTTTAAAATTAATGCAGCATGAAGTTGAAGTTCTAAATTAATTATTATGTGTGAAATAAAAAAAGAAAGAATTAGCAAATAGTTTTTAAGTTAGTTTCATTTATGTTCTATCTTGTATGAATCATTTTAAATAATTTTGTTTTACAAATTTTCATCTTTATTTATCCTTGCCCACAGATAGGGTTTAGATAATTAATTTATTTTCATCCGTAAAGTTAATTAATGACACATGAGCCACAACTTAAAAAAAATAAAAAAATAATAATTACCTGCAAGCGTCTAGAAATGAAGAGGAGCGGGTTTAGATCGAATCTGCAGCTTGGAGGGTTTACTGCTCTTTTCCCCCAACCAGTTGAAAATGTTATTTGAGCTAAGGCTCCCACGTATACGATTGACAGAAATATACTAAGGCAGAGGAAAATCGAGAACCTCATATTTCAATCCTGAAAAATAAGTTTATTTATTGGAATTTATTAATATCTGGCATTTCTTCAGATGCTCTGCTTTAACTTTTAATTATTAAAATGTATTTGATAACTGAGTATTCTTAAAATCACTTTTTGTATAAACAAAGTGAAATATTATTTGTGAATTTAATATTAACCGAAGGAAAAGGAAACAAATTGATTTTATTTCTAAGAATTTCACTAAGGTTAAAAAGCACCTTTTTGTAGTTTAATTTTCTGAAAGTAGATGGACACTTCTTCTGTTTACTTTGCTCCATCCTTCACTACAACTATAATTGTGATTTTTTTTTTCAACCAATGTTCACTCGAGACTAATCAAAAAAGAAAATAATTTGTGTTATGACAAGGTGCCTACAGACATGCTTAGGTTCCATCAAAGAAGGTAGGTGGGGCAAATTTTGGGCTAGTAAAGTATTCGGCTCCTGATCTCTGCAGCAGACTGATTCTTGCTTCTCTAACTGCTTAAACCGTAAATTATTTTTGTCTCCACCGATTAAGCTCCTCCATTCGCCCAATTTTCGATTATGAATCATTAATCATTAATTACCAGAAGAAAGTTTAAGGCCTGTTTATTTTTAGTTTGTATAAATTTGAACATTAAATCAATAAATTTATTTTTGGTCAAGAAGGTTTTGTTTTACTTTGATTTTAATTTTACTTTTCTTTATTAAAATTCCCCCATGCTATGATAACAGCGAACTCTGCTAATTTCGCTATACGTGGGCTTTGGAACTGTGAGCCATTTCCCGGTACTTAAGGTAAGTTTAGGTGACCGAAGTCCGTCGCAGGATAGAGCAAATCTGACAGTGTCAACCAATCAATAAAGTCCTGATGGATGGTTCATGTAGCAGGAACGAACCGCAGATCCTACAGGACACTTAAAGAAGATTGGAATAATTCATGCTCCAACTCCCCCCCCCCAAAAAAAAAAAAAAAAAGAAAAAAAAGACCTTCAACCAGTTCATATGTAAGATATAACTTTGTCATTTGATAACATAAAAAGAAAAATAAACACACAACAATCAATTGGGAAAAAACCCACACAGACGCACTTTTTCATACAGCGTTCGGAACGGAAAATTGCAAGTTCTTCAGGGTGAGAAACACTAAAATACTTGATTTTCAAAAATCATTGCACTTGTAAACGTGAAAATTGGAATACTTTATGTGTAAAAAAAGGTTGCCATTCAATTTTAAAAATATTTCAAACCATCACTACCCTATTAAAATAAATAAGTGGTCCATCTAAGTATAAAGTTAATATTAACTTTTTGTTGCATTTATTTTACTTTTCCACTTTTTGGAATGTAAGTTCAATAAGAACTGCAAATTATGTTGAAGTTTTTTGATTGTGACGATGGAGAATCTGGCTTATGCAGAGAAAGAATTGCTGTAAATTCAGGAAAAGTGGATAGTGGATTTCTGAGAATCGGAATGTCAGCAGTATATATTGTAAAGGGGAGGTCCAAGAATGCACCTTTGCCCCCTCGGTCAAGATAAATAGGGGATATTGCTGTCAGGTATGATTTTAGGAACTGGGTAGGCTGTCTTCCAGCTTACCCGCCGAAAGCTTGAGCAATGCCAAGGTTCAAACCCCGACAACACCGGTCGTATATGAATCTAATATTTTCGACCTAGTGCCATCAAATTTTTAAAAATTAAAATCGGTGATCCAACGTCAGTAGCTTCCCTTGTCAGTTTTTTTCCCCTGTTTATGATTTGCTTGTACACCATTCAACTAATTAATATGTCTATTTCTATTTTTCTTATGTGTGATTAGCTTTTTGTACATGAAAAACACAAAATTAAGCCGGGACTTAGCGAACGTTAACGAAAAAACTTGTAAAACAAGTCGTTCATTTTCCGGCGCTCTACTTATACCATAACGCACAGCAGATGAGTATTCATGGTTTAGTATATATAACGCCTAAATGGAGGGCACTGATGATTTTTGATTTTATGATTTATGGATTGAAAGATTGTAAAAAGTAATAACTTATCATCTTTATTTGTAGTAGTTTAAAGAAAAATGTATAAATTTTTTACACGGCAAGTGAGTTTTTCAGCAAAACTTTTCAAACGGTAATTTAAGTGTTTAACAGAAACCGTTTAAAAATATATAACTTTGTAATTACATCATACATGTTGGATAAAGGGATATCGTACCTGATTTGTAGTTTTCCAACTGGGCCGGATAGAATATCCCAAGACGGCGGTTGTTCGCTTTTTATAATGTGAGAGAAACTCCCCCACTCGCGTAGAGAAGGGACGGAAAAAAAAGTGACGCTGTTGATGAGAAAATTTTGTGAGCTTCTTTCTTTCTTTTATGGTTTCTTTTAGAAAGATTGGTTCTATAAAAAGTCCTAATTTCAGAACAATATGAAACGAGGTCAAGATTCGTATATATTGTCTTTTTTTTTTAGATTACATTTTTAAACTGTCATTCTTTTGTTTAAAGTATTACTTTGTTTTTATTTGTTTTCAAAATATAATAAGTTCTTCTTTTATTGCCAAAACTTTTCACTTAAATGTATTAACAAATATTAAATAATTGAGTGAAACATCTACAATTGCAGTTTTGTTTAGTAAAATTAAGAAATTATTCTGATCAACGTGAAAACTGAGTTGCTCGCATTACTTGATGAGACATTTATAAATTTGTTAGCTTGCATCATGAATTTCTTCAGTGCTTGAAGCTTTCTTTCTCAAATAATTTTTCCAGCTACAACTTTAGTCCACTATCCAGTGTTCTATCCAGTTTCTTTCTGTACCTTCATGTCCTAGAACCCAAATTGAAAGTAATCTTGCCCTTGGGCCTAGAGGAAATTTTGACATTCTCAGACTAATTTGTAGTAAAAAGCGTACGAATTTAATGTTTTTATAGCTGACTTTCTGAATGTAAGTAAATCCGAGCTCTTTTCATTTCCTTTTTTAAGAAGACTTGCACAGATCTTAGCTTAAAGTTATAACATTTTTTAAATAAGGATTATTTTTTAAGCTAATCTCTCAACCGGAGGCGTTGGTAAAATTGGTTGAGACAAGAAAGGAAGAGGAAGGACCTTTTTCTCAACTTTGTCAGAAGCTTATTATTTTGTAAATGGCAAGGATTCATGTATGGCAGACTGGATTATTTTTTCATTTACTTTTAAAATACTACAACGCTTATATCAAGAAAGTTTACAAGGTTAGTATTGATTACATCTTATTAGAAATTTAACGTAGTTTTCAGTGGTATCAACGGATTTGTTTAAAACGTTTTAGTTTTGGCGTTATCGTTGTTTATTTGAAGCAAGGACGTGAAATCTTAAAAAATCAGAAAAAATGGAATAATTCCCGAAATGTAAGATATTCGGACCACAGTTAATAAGGAATTTTTGGTTTAATTTTGAATGTAGAATCAACTGGCAAACTTTGTAACACTTGTAATTTTGTAGCCGAACACCCTGTATAAAATCATTCTACGATATTATATTAAACATATTTCTGAAATTGAATTACAGATTTATACGATTCGTGTAAAATTTAAAGAATCCACGTGAAGCAACAAATAACCCAAAATATTTTTTAATATATCACTTTTTAAAATTCGATTTATATATTTTCAATATACGCCTGTATTATCATTTATAATAATAAAAAAGTCAATATATCCGTTTTTTTATTGGAATCTGTCTAAATAAAATTAATGACGCCTCAGGAAAACTTTGTATATTAAAAGAATTATTTTCATTGAAATGTAAACTTTATTGATATAGATAGATACGTTGAATATTAATGGGCTTCGGGGGCTGAAAGATGGTTGTGGATGAAGTTCTTAACGGCCTGGGAAAGCACTGCCATTCACCCCTTCATTAATCAAATCAATAGTGAATAAATACCTGTTCTGCCCAAGGCGTGTCTACCCCTTTCAGAGTGATGATGATTTACTTAAATAGACTGAAGAGTTGTTTCGGCCATGAAATTAGAATAGTTTGTAATTTTGAACGTACCTATGATTTATTGAAATTCATTAACGATACTTTCTGGTCGAATTTATTATTTATTTCGGTATTGTTTTGAGTGTAAACTGTTGTAATTTCTTTCCATCTTATTGAAGATTTGATTTTTGCTTAGGATAATCTTCTGCAAACAATTAAAATGTAAGTTTTTAAAAAAAATGCGTGTTTTTAATAAAAAAGAGGATTTACAATTCAATTAAGAAAATATATTTTTAAATACGTATAAAAATGATTTTGTACTTGTCAGATCGAAGATCAAGCCTGAACTAGTTTTACAATGTTCTTCCAGAAATTTTACTCGTTTTCTACGTTTCTTCATTCTTCAATAAACATTTTGAACTTAAATTTTTTTTGTTTTTAGTGAATTTATACAATATAATTTTTTTAAAATTTTTATTATATTCAATCAAAGTATTTCTACTAAGTAGTAGAGCAGAAATTCGTTGGTTGAATATAATAAAAAAAATTGTTTTGCATTGTATAAATTCACTTTTTTCCACCTCCTACATGTATTTGTTAAATTTAAACAATGTTTGTAAATTCGAGGCCCTGAAGATGATCTCAATAAAGGTCGAAACGTTGGTACAATAAAGAAAATGTGTAGTGGTTAGTGACCGTTAATCGATAATTATTCAGAAATCTTGAGATGTGATCTAGTGTGATGTAGGTTTAAGCAAAACATTTTCTTTATTGTACCAACGTTTCGACCTTTATTGAGATCGTCTTCAGAGCCTCGGATTTACAAACATTGTTTAAATTTAACAAATACATGTAGGACGTGGAAAAAAGTGAATTTATACAATGTAAAAATTTTTTTCAATTTTTATTATATTCAATATTGAATATAATAAAAAAAATTGTTTTTAACGTTTTTCACTTTCTTCCACATCCTACGGGTTTTTCTTAAATTTAAACGATGTTTGTAAATCCCAGGCTCTGAAGATGATATCAATAAAGGTCGAAACGTTGGTACGATAAAAAAATATTTTTCTGAAACCTACATTATACCAGACCGCATCTATCGATTTCTGAATAATCATTATTCTAAAATATTCAAGTCATTTGATTAATTATCTATGTAATTCCTTGACAATGATTTTCGTTATGGGTCTTCTAGTTTAATAAATTAAATTCAATGAAAAAAAATGTTTCCATTGTCGATCAATTCAATTTTCCTCAGTGCAATTTAATGAAGTAAACTTCAGATTTAAGTTTAAAAGCTTTTAAGTTAAACAACGTACGAGTAAGAGAGTGGCCACTATTTCTCCATTTCTTTATTAAGCTAATGCTTGAAATATGATCGTGCATAATTGTGAGACCATTAGCATTCTTATTTACATAAGAATTTGGGGTAATGGAGTTTAGTTGAACAGTGGGGGTAATTGGGGGTGGGCTGCTGGGCCTAAGAGAGAATGATCTACGCCTCTTCACTTGTCATGATTTGTTCGAGGAATTGTGATCCTTCCCATCATACATAATAATGTGCTGTTCGGCAGGAGGACATCAATCAATAACTACGTGTCCCCCTCGAACAAACTTGTCCAATTTTCAAGATGTGTTTGTCTTTCGCCAACTAGAGGAAGCTGCGCTAACTAAATACAAGAAAAACTCTCACTCCCTACCTCCCTCGCTCTCTCAAGAAATTAGAGATTCCGTGGATTTAAAGGGTTTCCGTGGGGAACGAGACTTAATCACGTCTCTCCCATTTACATTGCCTCCTCTCCTCCTCACCCTTCCCCAAAAACCCCGTGTAGTGTACTTCATAAAAGTCCCACGAGAAACACCGCAGTCTCAAGTTTCACTCTATGTACTTTTCAATCCGATTTATTTAGAAAAATTTATTTCTTCAAGAACAACTGTCAGTTAATCCATTTCAACTATCAATAGGTCTGATATATTGCACCAAAACCTTTGCTTTCATAAAATGTATAAAGTTGTAAAATATTGGACAAGATTTGCTAACAATGACGTCAATAAGAAAATAATTTTATTAAATTTTAGAATCTTTCCAAGGTTCAGGAATGAAAATGATTAAAGCTAATTAAGGTACCAGTGGTGTGTATTTTCACAAAATTAATCAGTCTATTATTATGGTGCCTATTATGCTGAATGTCTAGGGGTCTTTTTTGACACATAGCGATGACTTGCTGAACCGGCACTGGGTCCGTTTACACTCGCTAGTTTTTTGTTTTATTGAACTGCGTTTCGGCTTTGCGCCATCTTGAAAACCGTCTCGTTGTCCTTGTAAGTCTTTATATACAGTGGTAATAATCTATTAGATTTTGTGGTCCGATTGACTAAATAACTTTTTGTTCATTTGATTAATTTTTATGTAAAATATTGGTTGAAATGAAAAAGTTTAAAAGACTTTCCGTGGCCATTTCATTTGTCGTCGAGAATCGAATCCTGATTACACGATATTTTGAAATTGGCAAACAGGAGGGAAAATTCGATAGGTGAGGTTGAGATGGGAAGTCGGTGTCCGAGTGGATCGAAGTCGCGACAGGTCATGTGGTAGATCAACGGTTCGAATCCCACTCGTGACTCTGAATTTTTCATTTCAACCAATACCTTACATACCGATTAATTAATTGAAATAGTGACAGTTAGTCGATAATTATTCAGAAATCGTGTGATGAAGGGTTCAGAAAAAGATTTTATCGTGCTGACGTTTCGATCTTTATTGAGATCATCTTCAGGGGCTGGGATTCACAAACATTGTTTACATTTAGCAAATACATTTTGGATGTGGAAAAGTGAATATGTACAATGCAAAATATATTTTTTTATATATTCAATTTTAGGTTTTTTTAATAGGTGGCTCGATTATTTTCTATTTTTCATAAACTATCGCTATCCGGCTACTGTGAAGCGGTCTGCTTGGTTCTTGGTCGGATTCCCTAGCAAGGTTTTCACCAGGGGTTTAGATGTGTTCTTTTCCACGTTATTTCGATACAAGTGGTTTTTATCCGCATATCCGGGAAGACCCACGTTTCGTATATTTGAAAGAGTGCAGATTAGTAAACGACAGGCCCGCATCTCCCGCCGGTCGGGTAGTTGGCCTGGTTTCGAGTCGATCCATATTCTTATAACAAAAATCATAAATAAACTTTTATATCCTGCGGCTTATGTTGTACACACAACGCATAAAATCGGGTTTCAGAATGCATCTCAATTCACATCGATTTAATTTTTAACAAAAAAAAATATCCTGACTTTACTCAAACCACAAAAATTCTAAAATATAAATTTTTAAGTGACCTATATTACATACTTTATAAATTGAATTTATAAAATGAGTTTGACAATTGATTAATAACAATAATAATTTATGTATTGCATATAATTTATTTATTCTATTCTACCTATAATATTTAAGATAGATTGAATGATGGCCGAATGATACATTTTAATGAAACTAAGACAGTTTGGTGGCAAAACGACTCAGATTATAGAATAACCCAAGCGTCATCGTAAATAGGATTATTATTTCACGGTATAAATAATAAAAACAAATCAATTTCAAGTTTATTAAGAAATTTAGTATTTTCAATTTTGTAGATGTACAGTTGACGTAGCTATAAATGCTTTATTGCTATTTTTTATGCAAATATGGCTGAAAAATTAGAGTTAAGAACAGGAATCGAACCCACGACATCCGAAGAAGTATTTACGCTCGAGAAACCAAATAACCATCTTAACCGACACTTTTGTATTTTTTTCTTTTATGCTAATTTGCTCTTTCCAATATTTCAGTGTATTCTGATGGATTCTAGGAAATAATTCGTTTTACAGAAAAGGATCTGTTTTTAAAATGATGGATTATAATTTTTCAAGAAAATTCAAGAGCATTAGGCGCGCAAATTGCTAATTAGTTTTTCACGATCTGCAAAATGATTAATTAAGGGGGTGTTAATATTTTTTTCTCTTTTTTTTTTCGTTTTACCTCTGAAATTATTCAAACCTAAGTGAAAAGTGTTGACAGATCATTCCGAACCTGCCTTCCAACTTTGGCACTAATGGCGTCAACTAAATTAAGGTTTCAGAAAAACGTTTTGTTTATCGTGCCAACGTTTCGATCTTTATTGAGACCATCTTCAGGCCCTGGGATTTACAAACATTGTTTAGATTTAACAAATACATGTAGGATGTGGGAAAAAATGAATTTGAACAATGCAAAATATATTTTTTTATGTTCAATTGAAGTATTGAAATAAAAGAATATTGAATATAAAAAATATATTTTGCATTGTATAAATTCACTTTTTCCACGTCCTACATTTATTTGTTAAATTTGAACAATGTTTCTAAATCCCAGGTTCTGAAGATGATCTTAATAAAGGTCGAAACGTTGGTACGATAAAGAAATTGTGTGGTGATTAGTGGCCGTTAATCGATAATTATTCAGAAATCTTGATGCGGTCTGGTGTGATGTTGGTTTAAGTAAAACATTTTCTTTATCGTGCCAACGTTTCGACCTTTATTGAGATCATCTTCAGGGCCTGAGATTTACAAACATCATTTAAATTTAACAAAAACCCATAGGATGTCGGAATAAAGTGAATTTATTTGTTAAATTTGAACAATGTTTGTAAATCCCAGGTTCTGAAGATGATCTCAATAAAGGTCGAAACGTTGACACGACAAAGAAAACGTTTTTCTCAAACCTACATCTCACGTTTTCTGAATAATTATCATTGACTGTCACTAATCACCATTCATAAAGTATAAACTGAATGAAATAATTTTTACGCAGTTATGCAGGAGAAAAATTTCTCTATTCAAGTAACTACTTTTTGTAAATGATGGTTCTTCCCACGGATTTCTTCTTTAACATCCTTGAAAATGAAAAAAATCTAAGGGTAGAACCATCATTTACCAAATATAAATCTACATACTCACCCCATGTTCATCATTTCCACGTCAGAAGATTAATTACCTCAATCAATATGAAATGAAAATTCGGAAAAAAATAAGAATAACTTTTTCAACAATTCTCAAAAACCTTGTTACTACATTATTCTATTACTGTTTATTATTATAGTTTTTTTAAGTTAGATTTTTTCATTAAAAATGTATTTGTAAGTATTAAGTTCTAATCACAAAAATAGATCATAAAGCAATGTTTTTAAAATGTCATTCAAAATCAAATCAAACAACAAAGTAATTAATGCATTATATTTATCAATCATTAAAGTTTGTTCGTATTATCTGTATGCGTTATCTTTATACAATTTGAAAAATGTTTCAACCAAGGAACGAAATTTAATTATTCCTCTTTCGTCTATTCGAGTTCCCTAATATCAGATGAGGCAGCAGGCTTTTACGCAGCTTTTTATCAGCGACCTGCTAAAAGCTTCTTCACATAAAGGTGACGATCGTTTTGAAAATAACAAAATATAAACAAAAATAATAAAAGAAAATGACAAATGGCATTATGGAGTGTTCGAACGTTTACTTTTTTTTTTACGAAATTGAAAACCATGACTTCATAACTACATTTTTCAAACATTTATATAATTAAAAATATAAACAAAAAAGAAAATTGCCAATTATATTGTTTAATAAAACAATAAGTAACCCTATGTGCCGTTTGGTACAAGTAAACAGTTTAATTAAATAGGCTTAAGCCAAGTTAATTAGAAACTGCACAAAAAAATTCGCAAAGTTTTTATAGATCAACGTCAAAGAACTAGGCGCACCCAATTAAAGTTAAACGGCCGACCAGCCTTTTCGGCATTTTATTTCCATCGAACCATTTATACCATTAATATTCTTTAATAAATCAACAGATTATGTTGAAATGCGGCTTTTTTTTCTGTAATCATCTGTGACATGTGACATGTTATTTTAGTTTTCACACAGGAACATGAGAAGGCGAACGTCCTACGAATGAAACTAAAGCGCGACTGACTTTTCCTTATTTAACTTATTCAGGAGTAACATTAACAGGAAGATACACGAAAAGAGATCCGATAAATCGACCGGTTTAATTACTCAAATATAAATGATAAAATAACAGTGATTTATTTTAACGAATGGCTAACACTTGATTAAATATTAAAATTTATTTTCAGATTTGGAATTTTATACATATATTTTTATTTTTAAATAATAAAACTGACTGTTTACCATTCTTGTCTTGTGAAAAGAATTGAATCAACGGCTATGAATCATCGTTTTCAGTGGTTCTAGTGAAAAGGTTGTGGCCAAGGCTGCTGTCAAGGGAAAGCTAATGACAGGGGCATCCCTCCGGGGACACCCTCGACGACATCTACCCTCCCTTTGCAGTCGCCTTTTATAAACCTATACTCACACTCCAGCAAAATACTATTATATGAATGGAGTAAGTATAAATTCAAATAAATGACAATATATAGTAATTTTGGAAATAAGTTCCCGTTTCCAATTGTCCTAAACTAAAGTACTTTTAATCTTTAATGCGGATTTAGACACATCGTAATCTTCAAACCTGAAAATAAAATTTTCTTATTCAGAAATCGTGAGATGCGGTCTGGTGTGATGTAAGTTTCAGAAAAATATTTTCTTTATCGTGCCAACGTTTCGAACTTTATTGAGATCATCTTCAGAGCACAAAGTGTTCGTCTTCTGTGTACTTGTGCCATTCTTGCGTGTCGTGGTGAGAATGCCGACCGAGATAAACACTTTGAGCCCTGAAGATGATTGTTTGAAAATTGTTTAAATTTAAACTGTAATCACTAATGACCGTACAATTTTATTTACACTGATTACAATATTTATCGTTATTGTAGTAGTTGCTTATGGTAAGTTTTATTTACTCCTTGTAAATCAGTTATCCTAATAAATAATCCTAAATCGTAATCAGTTGTATTCTTTTTCTTGATACACAGCGACCCCAAGCTGACATCTTCCCGCACCGCAGCGCATGAGAGGACCCGACTTCATCAGCTTTTCCCGCACAACCGCAACTCCACAACGCATCTATACATGAAGAGTATTCACAAGTTAACTTCCAATTTAATTTAAACATATTTTTTTATGTTTCTAACTTCGTTTTTTTCTTTTCTAAAATCATTGAACTTCCCTTCTTTCTTTGTTTAATTAATTTTTTAAAAATTTAAAACTAATACTATAATTTGATGTGGTGATTAGTGACCGTTAATCGATAATTATTCAAACATCGTGAGATGCGGTCTGGTGTGATGTAGGTTTCAGAAAAACGTTTTCTTTATCGTGCAACGTTTCGACCTTTATTGAGATCATCTTCAGGGCCTGGGATTTACAGACGTTGTTTAAATTTAAACTGAAATCACTAATCACCATACAATTTTATTTACAGCGGTTACAATATTTTTTGTTCTTGTAGTAGCTGCTTCTAACAAGTTTTATTTACTCCTAGCTTGTGACATTGTAACATTATATGATTATAATACATTATTATTTTTCATCTGAGAGAAAAGAATAGATCAAAAACCCCTATAGTGGCTTAATTTTAGAAGGGCATGTTTTACCTTCTTTTGTCTATTAGTGTAGTTAGTACTACTACTTTCTATTTCTTTTTGAACCTATAGCTTAAAGAATTGAATGGTTCCATTTCTAGTGTATTCGCAACGCGACAAACGCGAAGTTCCATGTGCAGTTCTGATGTGGGTGTATATCGGAGGAGTCTGTCAAAAGCCTCAAAAAATATGCTCTTCACGCGATATTGGTTCACCATGTGGAACAGCAAGGAGGGGATAAGAGTGCATCAGCCTGACCACCACCTTGTGTGTCGGACTTGGTGGAGGTTAGCGAAGAGGAAAAATACGCGAAAAGACGCACTGATTTTTGTACCTGACAGTAAAAGCAGTTTTCGGATTATTATCACCCAAAGATGAACGGCTTGGACAACGTTAGTACTCCTTGAGATTAGATTTGTTACACAGCAACGCTTGTTGAAAACAGCGTCCATTTTATTATGATTAATTTTAATTTTCCAATGGTTACAGACACATCATTTTGTAGTACTTACGTTGCTTAAGCTATGCTGTACAAGTACATTGCAACATTTCCAACGTAAAAATACTCGTTCTTATTCTGTGGGGTATTGTGCTAAAATAGTTAAAAGAAGATGATGAGACCAAGAATAGAGCCGTGAGAGCATCAATGTCTCTCCGTTCGTAAATGGACGATCGAAAACTTGTACATATCTTAATAAGTGATATGCGTGGTATATTTTTATCATGTAAAAGAAGGAAGGAGTACCAGCAGATTGCTGAATTGTTTTAAATTTTTGATCAAGATTTCAATACCTCGTATTTCTTTCTCTTTCCTTAATACGCCTCGAAGAGAGCTCGGCATACTTTCAACCAGTATGGAAGTGTCTCTTTGCTGGGGTTAGCCCATTTTTCACGAAGAGTCCTTTCAAGACCGTGGAGTGTATCAGGAAGTGATGGACGAGCTCTTATTCCTCTTTTGAGGTTATCCCAAAAATGTGCGATGGAGTTCACGTCGACAGAACGGGCCCGGTTAAGACCCTGACGTTATGATCCTGTAGGTATGAAATATGCAAGCGACATATGTACGGGCATTATCATTATGAGAATAAGATTTTCGCTGATTTCATGAATGATAGGTAATGCACGTTGTTCCACCATTTTATGGACATAGCAAGTGGCAGTCAAAGACCCTTCACGAACAACTAACTGTGTGCGAGCCTCCATTGAAATGTCATCCCACACCTTCAATGTGGTATGTTGAAAAGGTCGGCTTTGGGAAAAATTACAGGCTCCTTACCTTTCATTTCACCTTCTCCACATTCTTTCACTCCCATCTGGAGAACGTTGCGAGTGACTTGGGACTGGCATTATCGTGCATTAAAATAAGATTGTCGCGGGTTTCATGGAGGATAGGCAAAGCATCATGTTCCTTAATTTCATCCACATAGCTAGTTGCCGTGAAAGACCCTTCACAAAGAACAACCAACTCTGTGCGACTCTCTATTGAAAGTGGCACCCAGACCATCTCTGAGCTACGTCGAAAAGGTTGGCGCTGGAAAAAATTACAGTTTTCGAACCTTTCATTTTTCTCCATATTCTTTCACGCCCATCTGGAGATAGTAGAGCATATCTACACTGATCTGTAAAACGTACAGTAGACCAATCGTCCAAAGACCAATGGCTGTGTTCTCGAACAAATGCGAGACCTCTAGTTCTGAGCGTTTTGATCAATTCTGGTATTTTTACGGAGCGAAAAACCATCCTTCGAGCAGTGCATTCAGTAATTTGGACACCTCGAACTTTCTAGAGTTGATGAATCGCTTGAACAACTGTAAAGTGCCGGTTTCGCAAAATTCCACAAAAGTCCAAAAACGGCCATCTGATTCTGTAACCCTAGGGCGTCCAGAACAGGGACTTGTATGGTAGGACCAGTTTATCGAAAACGTCAAACTTCGTCGTAGGGAACTATTATGCCAAAAGCCGCATACTTGATGGAACGTCCATCATCAACCAAAGTACCACACCACGCGCACTTCCTCGGCACTACGTGGCATTTTTAAGTGTAAAAATTGAAATTAAGAAAACAAAGATTAAAACTAAACAGTTTATTGTTTCAGAATTGAAATGAAACTGAATAAACATTTTAAATTCCGAAAAAATTAAACATTGAATCCTTATTCTTATTTTGAATTAATCGGATAAATCGTGGTTATTTCTAATTGACAGTACTAATTTAAAACATAACATATGTAAATATTTATCGATAAAAACACTGAGACAAATTAAGGACGACATTTTTGTTATGGAGAAAATGAAATAAATCAGTTGAGTTGAATTTTTGCCTGTCAGTGTATGTTTTTATTGTTAGAGAGAAAAGATAATTCTGATTGGAAAATTGGCCATGAGAAACGATTTTTCTCAGTCATTGAGTGTAGTAGTGTTGTGAATTATTGAATTTTTATTGGCAGAGCAGTTTTGAAAATCACCACCTTCAGTTGTGAATTGTTTATACTAAATTTTTGTGGTTACTTTGAAATTGCAACTTGCAAGTCACTAATTTTTAAATAATTGTATACAAATTTAATAATTTTTTGTTAAAATTTCACGAATTGAATTTAGTTGAGCAGATTTCTTTTTGGATTTAAGTACGGATGTATTAAACTCTTTCCAAAGATTGATTGTACAAATACCGCAATGTTTCCTTTCTCAATGTCGCGGTTTCTCTTCGTTGGGGTTTCGAGTGTAAAATCTTTGCTACAACCTGTTTGGTGAGTACACAACCGGCAGGAATTAATTAAATTCCGCTGGTTATTTAAAACGGTAGGAAAGATACGCAGATTACTTTTAAGCCCGCAGATTTGATATTTTTTGCATGCGTATAAACAAAGTGAGCAAATTATGAAGCGATTTTATTACTTTTTTCCGCATTAATTCTGGGCGTTTCTACTTTTATTATACGAGATGTATAATTTAATTTTACGGTTAATCTTTTACAATATACTATGCTTATGATAACCATAATATATCTTTATCTTTAACTATATATACATAAAAACTATCATACATTATGATCTACTCTTCACTGCCAGAGAGATT
Source organism: Cimex hemipterus (assembly GCA_039619505.1). Classification (NCBI taxonomy): domain Eukaryota; kingdom Metazoa; phylum Arthropoda; class Insecta; order Hemiptera; family Cimicidae; genus Cimex; species Cimex hemipterus. The sequence goes on along the minus strand of CM077114.1, from coordinate 4,534,218 downwards.
AAAAACCAATTATTAATTAAATGCCAATTTATCGAAATAGTTTAGCGTATAATTTTTCAATTAATTAATATTTATGAAAGGTATAGGTTGAGTTAAAAAAAAGTCAGCGTCACGAGCGGGATTTGAACCCACGACCTTCGGCTTGATACGCTACTTGATCTATCGTGACTTTGGTCCACTCGGATACTAACTTCCAATCTCAACCCCATCTTTGAAAAATTTCCCTCCTTTTTGGCAAATTTTCATTATCATCGCCGAGAATCAAATACAATTAAAAAAAAAAAATTAATTTAATGGCCTCATGAACTGTACATATCTAGCCAAACTATTTGTATTACATTTATTCCATATTCGTTTTTTTTTAGGGGGGGGAGGGTATCGTGAAAAAAGGGCCAGAGGTGCCGACGGGAATCGAACTCGCGACGGCGGGG
>CM077114.1:4500622-4520707 GCA_039619505.1 Cimex hemipterus | reverse complement strand
CCTGAGCGCCGTAAAACCCAGCTTCGTTCTTCCTCTATTATCAGTTTATCAGTATTGCAATCACACAAATTGTCAGCTTTGGATAAAAATATTCAAACCCCAATCAAAAGCTTGAAACATAACCTTATTATTTTAGTCTTTTTCGGAATTCTTAAGAAACAGATAGCAACAAATTCTCTCTTTGTCTGTCTCTCCGGCTCTCTCTCTTTTTATTAATCTTCTATATCTGTAGTGCTTTCTAATAAGAATGAATGTTTCTTTTTTACAATGTTATACAATTATTTGCCATTACTGAACAATAATTTTCTCGTTTTGCAAACTAGACGTTTTTTAAGGGACGAAACGTTTATTCTTAACACTCTTCCTAGGTCCTGTTCTCCTTTAAGGACAGAAAAGCATATAATCAATTTTATCACAAATTAAATTGTTCAAAATAACAAGCTCATTTATTACAATAGAATTAAAGTATTGCATGTTAATGTGTATTTATTTTAATTTGTAATAAAATAGACCCTATAAGGTGCCAAAAGCTGGGCGAATCCAGTTTTATCTGTGTAATGAGCTCTACGAAGAGACCCTGCATAAAATATTCATATTTTTTATTTGTTCGATATAATATTTTTTTTACGTTTACCTACCACTCCAGGTAGTTTTATTTTTAACAGTAATCATATAAACAGTTTTATTATCGTACCATTTATATGGTTTTATATGACTATTTATATGTTTTTATAATTTACATATTATTGATCATTTCTGTCTGCGTGTCCTCACTGACATGATCTGTTCGATTAAGAAGTACGAACCAAATTATTGGTAAAATTCAATTCTTATAGAAATTAGTTTAATTGTAACGAAGACGGCTGATTTGATCATAGAATTCAGTTTTTCAGTTTTTTAATTCTTTCATTTTTAAGTCAAGGAATATTCTCATAGTCTTATTGAAATTGCTTTTCAATACAATTTTATAAGTTTAAAAGAAAACTATTTCTTTCATAATACAGTTATTGTCTTGTCATAATAAAGACATATTATTTTAAAAAATTATGTAAGACAATAATTTAGGAAAGGGGACCGTATTTAAGTCTTAAACAATTTTTAATGCCATAAGCCAAGGTTAAATGATAATTGTGACAAGTTTACTATGTTTAATGAACTGAAATTTTCATTTAACCTTGGCTTATGGTATTAAAAATCTTTTAAGACTTAAATACGGTCCCCTATTCTTTAAATTTTAAAAATTATTTTCTTCCATATTGGTTTTCAACAACATTGAAGTCGGGATTGTTTGTGCCATAGACATGCGGGTATGTTGATTTTGTTAAAATTTCACGTGTTCATTACATAAATAATCAAAAAATATCCTAATTTATTTATCTGTTTTTATTCATTTTTTCTAACGCTGGCGCCATAACATTCATGTCAATTATGATTTGGTGTTGAAGTAACGGACTCTCTCACGTTTTCTGTTGCTAGGGGTAACCTTTTACTCGTGGATTATCTGAAGATCGAGAGATGCGGTCAGGTGTGACGTACATTTTAGAGAAAAACATTTTTTTTCGTGTCAACGTTTCGGTCTTTGAGATCATCTTCAGGGCCTGGGATATAAAAGCATTGTTGTGAATTCATTTTTTCCATGCCCTACATGTATTTGTATTATTTGAACTACGTTGATAAATCACATGCCCTGAAGATGATCTCAAATACCGAAACGTGGCCACGAAAAATAAAATGTTTTTCTAAAAGGTATGTATTGATAAAAATTGAATAAATTATACAAATGATCGTAGGATGTGAAAAAATGAATTTCCTCAATGCTAGCAATTTTAGACTAAAAGTATTTGTACTCACTCATAGTGTTAAATTTCTGTGTAAATGTGCCATTATTATGGGAAATGTGTATAAAAAACTGTAAATAAATATGTATATAAAGTTAAATCATTTCTTTTGACCGCCATGGGAATTCTAAATACGACACGCAATAATGACACATCTACACAGAAAGCAAACACGTTGGGCGCTGAAGATGTTTTCAATAAAGAGCGAAACGTTGGCACGATAAGGAAAATGTTTCTGTAAAACCTACGTCACACCAGACCGCATCTCACGATTTCGAATTAATCATTAATTAGTTCACTATACACCACACGTTTATACACATGTATACACTGCCACCGAGTACTCGATATTCCTAGGAGTAATTGTATAAAGCCGACTCTATTCAAGCTAATAAATTACATTTTCAATCAGAATTCAATCACACTGTACTAGAGTATTAGATATTTCTCGGGGTTTCTACTTGCAAACTAATAAATTAAATCCACTCAGTGAATTGATATAAATAAGAGTTGTTTCTCTCCCCATGGACTCCGGCGTACCAGGCTTATTCTTAGTAGGAGCCGAAGAATAACGACTACATCAAAAGATTTAGGATAAGAAAAGGCTCTTTATAGTCGTGTTCTAAGCAGCAACCGCAGGCTTGGTAACATCTTATTTCACTGTCCTAACCACATGGCCGCGAGAACAGGATTGCTCAGAGAGGTGTCTTCAGAGGAGCTGAGCCGCGTAGGTTGCCGACTGTTCAGACCAATTTTTTTTAAATTTTGGGACGAATTTCTCTTTAAATTGAATTAATTATTTTTATAAAGTACACCGAACATTTATCTTATAAATTAAGTTGAATATTATTATTATTATCTACCATGAATATTAAAAAAGTAAATTTGCAATTGGAAATCAATGTATAAAATAGTTTTAATTAATTAATTTTTCAGCTAAGATTTTAGGTTGAGAATAAAAATTAGTGCCAAGAGCGGGATTCGAAACCACGACCTTCTGCATGAAATAATGAATATCAAATCAATGTTTTTTTTTTGTAACCACATGTAATAAAAAAAATTACAGGTAGAAAAATAAAATCCTAAGCCATAGAGTTCAGATAAGAATAAAAAAAAATCACTTTGCTTAGTGAATTACAGATATAACATAGAAATAACTAAAACCCCATACGAGACCCAACACAAAATTATTTTATCCTTTAAACTTAATCACCCAAAGATTTAAAAAAAAATATGGTAAACCAAGTTTCGAAAGAAGATAGAAATATTTATTTAAAAAATAGAAGAGAATCAATATCCACGATGGTAACCGGAGGTGGCCGAGGTGGTCTGGCCTCCGGGAGGGGTGGCTTTATGAAAACGGGAGGGCAGTTAAAGGTTTAGTGGTGATCAGGTTGCGGGAGAGAGAACGGCGCCCTTTCACCCTTCACATCACAGTCAGATCCGCGATCTTTTCGCCTCAGATGGCCGCTCTCTGTATCGAAACAAATCAATATTTTGAAATAGAAGAATGAGGAAATTGGTCGAAAAGGGGCAAATTTAATTTCCGTTTTCCCACATTTTTTCCCCAAAGGGCTATTTTTCAAAGTACGTTCACAAATAATCAAACAAATAAGCGCAAAAACATGGATTACAGAACGTTCTGTCTCGTTTGGAGCGTACTGCAGATATACACAGGTAAAAAATTGCAATTATACAAAATTCTTCTAAACGTCAGATGATTTGTATATCTTCTTTTTGTAAAATTTAAACATCATTCTTATTTAACAATATTTTAAGAAATATGCTTTGTGTCAATACGTTATTATTTTACTTTTCTATTAAAAAAAAAACACATAATACTTATTCGCACCATTGTTATTTCTGAATTATTGTCTGTAGAAGAAACAAAATTTAAATGGAAAATGCATGTTATTTTCTCATTTTATTGCAGATAAGATGCTCAATATCTGTTATTTTTTTAATTTTGAATGTGATAGTGTGCAAGTTAAGATATAAAATGTTATAAATTAATTAAAACAACATGTTTCTAATTTTAAGAGTAGGCACGTTTTTTGTTTACCCTCAAAATATCACCTTTGACTAACTCCATAGAGAAATAAACTTGTCAAAAGAATTTCAATTGGTTTATACTCTTTGATGAAAAGAGATGAAATTACTAACGTTAACAGTTCAGTATAAATATACCTAAAGGCCTGAAGTGGTGTAAAATTATTTGCCAACAGTTTGATGGTACTAGATCGCCTGCTCTGTTGTAGCTTCTTATTTTATTTTAAAATTACTTTCACAAATTTTATCCTGATAGAAAGATTAAGCGAGCGTGGACGGACAGCAATCAATTTGAAAACGCTTTATAAGCATAAATTCCTACTTGAGAAAGTTCTGGCAGACTAGGGATTTCAATTTTAATGAAGTTTGTGACAGGATCAGGAAAAAAATAATTTATACTTCTAAAGCTTGGGATATAAGGTTGAATATTACACAGTAAGATCCAGCAATGTATTTGGTCAATATAAGTAATAATAAAAAAACAACAAAAATGTAGGTATTTAAACAGTTTATAAGAGTTTCCTTGTCCAAATAAATTGAATTGAAGCGTTAAAGAAATTTAAAAAAATATGCTGCGGGTAAGAACACGTCAAAGAATTTCGTCAGGTTTAGTTGATAAGACGGTGGGAAAAGGCTTTCGAAAGAAAAGTGGGCGGGTGAGCATTGAAGATGACGTGTCAGTAGTATAAGTGGGTTGGGTTCTGATGAGATGGCTGAACTGCACTGGGACGATTCCCAGTGTCCGCTCCTCTTCTTCCGTATATTTCTTCTTCATTCTTCCGGATCTCCTACGTCTCCAATCAATATAAACCGCCGCATCAGTTTTTGAAGGAAAATACGGCCTCACGAGTATCGCGGCCTCAGACGGGAGGCGAAATCTATTCCGTTTTCCTTTAGCTCCTCTGCTATATTTACGGGCGATGCTTATGTTTGAAATAGAATTTTTATAACCTTATTACTGGGGAGATTCCGTTCCGAGTTACTTTCACCCCTTTTATGTCAAGGGATAACTTTTGATTTTCCAGACTTTCAAAATATGCAATCATACTTTTCCTAGACATATTATTTTCAATAATCAGTTTTTATATAACATATTACTACTGAATTCTCAAACCGTATTGCATTTTAAAAGCTTTTTCTTTAAATCAGTACAGGGCAAATTTTATCTTCTGTGCCAATAAAGATTTAAAAACTATTTAATTATAAATAATTGAAAAAATAAATTAACTATTTATAATTATTCAAATATCGCGAGATGCGGTCTGGTGTGATGTAGGCATGAGAAAAACATTTTCTTTATCGTGCCAACGTTTCGATCTTTTGTTGAGATCATCTTCAGGGCCTGGGATTTACAAACATAGTTTACATTTAGAAAATACATATAGGATGTGGAATGTTTTTCTGAAACCTACATCAAACCAGACCGCATATCACGATATCTGAATAATTATCTATTAACGGTCACTAATCTGTACACATTATTTAGAGACCACGAGGTGCGGTCTAGTGTTATGTAGGCTTTAGAACAACATTTTCTTTATCGTGCCAACGTTTCGATCTTTATTGCGATCATCTTCAGGGCTCAAAGTGTTTGTCTTCTGTGTAATTGTGCCCTTATTGCATGTCGTGTTGGGAGAGCCAGTGAAATTTTAAAATTAAAAAAGAAAATGTTTTTCTGAAACCTACATCACACCAGACCGCATCCCACGATATCTGAATAATAACTAACGGTCACTAATCTGTACACATAACTTTTTATGAAAATTGAAAGATTAAAATCTATAGTCTCTTCACTTTTGTACGTACATTTGCTTTTGTTTTCCAAATTCGAAATAAATATTTTTCATTTTATTTTATGCGATGTATATTAACTGACGCTTAAATCATTGTTATATATTGCGTAAAGTTTTTTTTATACTTTAGGCCTATCGCAAGATTTAAAAATGTATATAACAGTTGATAAAGCAAGTATAAAATTAAAAAAATGATTACAATCTTACAAGAGTTCAGGGATGCTTTTCCACCTTAACATCAGAGATTGTACTTATTATGTATACTCACCGTCATCTTCTTCTCATTAAAAAAAGCAAACATTTAGAAAATGTTTATGTTAATTAATTTTTTAGTGTACTCTTGTGAAAGGTGGACGACTTTCAGATTTTGGTTTTATGAAGTCTGTGAGAATAGATGAAGCCCGTAGTTTCGAGGGCTAGAGTGCTTGGCTTTTTAACAGTTCTGATACTCGCTTGACTTTAACCACGACGGAATTTACATCCCTTTTAAAGGACACACAGTTTTCCCTCAACAGGCTTATTCCTGGCAAATAAAACATTTTCGATTTAAAACAGTTCGTCTTGAGTGTATAATTTCCTATATGAAACTCAATCTGGTCAACATTACATCGCGATAAAAGAAAACTTTAGTCATCCTTTACCAATAGTAAATTTAATGTGAACCAACGTCTTAACAAATAAAATGTTTTTATGGTGGAAAGAAACTGAGGCAGTGATTACATTTTATTAATCTTGCAAACAAAAGAGCTTCATATAGCGTTGAACTTTGTTTGTTGTACAAGTGTTTTATTTTAAAAATAAAATAAAAGAAGCAGACGGTTTATTATTATTTATTATTTTTTCGCTTTATGTAACCCGTAGATGGAATCAAACGAATAAGACATCGTGGTGGAAAATCGGTAAAAATTCGTTCAATATGGATAGTAAAGAGTAATTACCTGCTATTGTTTTGAGGTGAACGTGTTTATTGTACATAAAGGTTAACAAACGACGTTTCAAATGAAAATGCAACAGGCGCCTGCGTCGTCTCAATTTTACGGCAAATTCATCTTGGTGTACTATTTATTTTTGCCTTCCAAATCGCTATGTTTTGCGTTTGTTTTCTCTTCTCTCTCCCTCATCTCCTCTCTCTCACTCACCTCTCCTCACTCTCACTCTCTCTCTCTCTCTCTCTCTATCTATCTATCTATCTATTTTTATATTAGTGCTATATCTTGTGTTATTTATTAAGAAATAATGTTTTTTGCAAAGTTATCCAATTGTTTACAAAAATTCCATCTTCACGGCGCCGAAGTTATACTAAACCCTCACGACAGTTACGTCTTGCCCAAACTGATGACCTGTGCGCCGTAAAACCTAGCGATGTTCTTCCTCTATTATCAGCATATCAGTATTGCATTCACACAAAATCTCAGCTTTGGATAAAAATATTCAAACTCGAATCCAAAGCTTGACAAATAACCTTATTATCTTAGTCTTTTCTGGAATACTTAAGAAAACGAACAGCTACAAATTCTCTCTCTCTCTCTCTCTCTCTCTCTCTCTCTCTCTCTCTCTCTCTCTCTACCTATCTATCTATTTTGTATTAATGCTTTATCTTGTGTTATTTTTGGCAAAGTTATCCAATTATTTACAAAACTTCCACTTTCACGGCGCCGAAGTTATACTAAACCTTCACGACAGTTATGTCTTGCCTAAACTGAAGACCCGTGCGCCGTAAAACCCATCTTTCGTTCTAGCCGTATCATCAATATATCTAGGTTGCAATCACACAAATTGTCAGCTTTGGATAAAAAGATTTAAATCCAAACTCCATTCGAAAGCTGGAAACATAACCTTATTCTTTTACACTTTCCCGGAATACTTAAGAAAACAAATAGCAACAAATTCTCTCTTTCTCTGACTCTCTCTCTCTCTCTCTCTCTCTCTCTTTATTAGGGCTCTATCTCTGTTGTTCAATTTAATAAAAATTAATGTCTTTTTACAAAGGTATACAATTATTAATAAAGATTAAAAAAACTTCCACATTCAGGGAGCTGCAATTATACTTAAGCAAAGCGAAAGGCATGTCTTGCAAAAATTGATGAACTGCGCGCCGTAAAACCTAGCGTCTTGGTCTCATTTTTCCAGCAAATTCACCTTCATGTAATATTCAGAAAATCACGTTCATAAAACATGTAAACATGTTCACTTTCTCTCTCTTCTTCTTTTACTACCGCTACCTTTAAGGCTTGTTCTTTCTCTCACTCTTTCTCTTTTGTTCAGGATAATTTCATTTTGTGCCTCTTTTTAACTCGTTTTCTCTATTAAATTCGTTTCAAGTTTTCCTTTGTCACGTTTTTCACCCCACTTTTTTTTAAAATTTTCTATTTCTCTGTCTACCTGACTGTCTTTGCCTGTCTCTCTTTAACTCTTAATTATATCTTCATTGCTTTTTCTTTCCACAAGTTTTTTCAAATTTTTCAGATTCTCTATGACCTATTTTCTTTTTCTCTTTCTTCCTCCTCTCTCTCTCTCTCTCTCTGTTTCTACCTCCATATCTCATTTTTTCTCTCTCTCTGTCATTTTTTATTTATCTATTTGAAACCTTCCTATCTTCTATCTACTGACCTAATGTTTTATAAAAAATAATATATTTTTAAAGAAAACAGCCAAGGTGCGCCACAGGTGGTTTTTTCTGAACGTTTAAAATGGCGACAAGAAGCGAATTAACCATTTAATTGAAAATCATCTACCAGTAAAGGACATTACTATTTCTGTTTTATTTATTTACATTCCTTACGGGATAAAATTCAAAAATTTTAACAGCTCATTTCTCTGAAGGCTGTTGACGAAGGCCCAAGATTGATTTTACGTAACAATCCACTTCGACAGAGTCAATGGGGAATGGCAAATGAAAGTTCATTAACCACTTCCAAGTTTCGTCAACAATCATCATGTTGTGCTTTTGATAGGATTGAAATCCTTCACTATGATCCGCTTTCTGAGAACCGACCGAAAGGTCAATTCCGTCAAATACTGTTTCAGCCTCGACCGATACGACCAATGGCAATACAAGAGGAAAGCGTGTAGGAGAATTACGCCAAGAAAGCTGACATGGTACAAAGTCATTTCTAAAACATGGTAAATGTTATATTCAACAGATTTATTCTTAAAAGAATAATTTAATAATATTGATTTTTTGACTTATACTTACAATTTCAAGATTGGTTAAAAGTTAATGACCATTAATTTAATTTTATTTTTCTGCCTCTTTCAAATCTCTCTCTCTCTCTCTCTCTCTCTCTCTCTCTCTCACACACTCACACATAAACTTGATGTACGCTTAATACAAACCGCGAAGAATATAACAACATTTTTTGAGTAAAAAAAGTAATGAATAGTACATTAGTAAGTACAAAGTAAAACTAACAAAATATTCTCTGATTTCCTACAAAGTAATTAGAAACCTTACAGTTCACACAAGGGAACAAAGCAAATCTTTTGCCGGAGTAAAAGTTTTGTATTTAAAGCGAGTTATATTTTCATATTTGATTATATTTAAATTTATAAAGATCATAAAATTAATAGTTGTTTTGGTTAAAATTTGATTAGGAGCGTCTCCGGTTGTTAATTAAAATGCCTCTAGGGCTGGTATCCTCTTTGAATAGAATTCTAACAATATGTTGGAAACATATTTTTAGTGTTTATCATTTCCTTGGCACCCTAAGGCTTGAGTGGCTATTCGAAGTTTTAATTAAGCCTCAAAAAGGATTCCCTCCTCTACCCTTCTGCCAACTTACTTGTATATTCTGGTGCAATTTCCTTAAGGCATTTTACTTTACCTAATAATCCAGAAATTTCACAATTGATAAAGTTTTACTTCGTTAAGGATAAAGATGTACGGACCTTCCTCAAATATCTTAAATTTGTTAAGATCATAACAATATAAACTCTTAAAAGTATACTGTTAATATTTTCTAGTTTCAAAGTTAATATAATAAAAAGAAATATGTAGCTTTGCTATTTTTGCTTAGAATAAATAAAACATTTTATAATTTTTAGTAGTATATTTTCCTCATTTAAACTTATCTTTATTATTTATCATTCCAATTTGAAGAATACATTGTTTGTGTGTATTTACCGAGTAAAAAAAAATTGATTGATTAAATGATTTTACATAAATCCAATTATGCGTAATATTCCAGGCCTTCTGATACCGCATGTTTAATTTGCACATAGATAAAAAGAAACGCAAAACATTTTTCATCCAAGTAACGTATACAATCCAATACTAAAATACTACCTTGTTTCTTCGAAGAAATTGAACCCGAGACGCGGATTTCTTGCTGCGCTCAAGGTCAATTTTACATATCTGCTGTCTTTCCTTTTTACTCTCTATACGAGCAAAATGATGACACCGTTCAATCTAGTAAAAATTCTCTACATACTACAGAAGTAAGTGTCTGTGTGCTAACCTCGCATGGCTTATTCTTAGCCGGGTGAATATGTTTAATCTTCAACGATTCATATCTTCCGATATCTATCAATCCACTTTGGCTCAAAACCAGGGATGAGAATCAAAAACTAACGTATTCACTCGTGTAAATTATATCCAGTTAGATATTTAAAAACTATTTTTGTTGGTTCAACTAAACGATAATTTCATTTAAACGCAAGAAAAGCGACCGTTAAATATGGTAAATAGTGTTATTAGTTAAAAAGTTAATTAAGGTTTTTAGTTAAGATAAAAAAAGTCAATGGTACAAGTGGGATTCGAACCCACGATCTTCGGCTTGATACGCCATTGCTATAATAACTTGACCTATCGTTACCTAGATCCACTGGGACAATAACTTCCCATCTCGACCTCACCTTTTGAATTTTCCCTCCTTTTTGCCATTTTTCAAATGTCGTGTAATCTGTTTGATTCTCGGCGACAAATTAAATGGCGACGGAGTGCTTTAGTGAAGGTAGGCAATTAATTAAGATTTTTAGTTGAGATAGAAAAGTCAATGGCACGAGCAGGATTCGAGCAAGCAAGCTCGGAGAAATTGGTGGTGCAGGAGGGGCGTATCTAGACGAAAATCGCGGGTTCGAATCCCGCTCGTGACAATGACTTTTTTTATCTCAACTAAAAACTTTAATTAATTGTAAGGTATTAACTGGCCAAGCGGACCAGGAAATTAGTGAATTTAATTATTTAAACAATGCGTTCACTACAAGTTCGTGGTTTTGGTTGGCCTGCGAATTGATGAAGATATGTGAAATGATCAACATTGCTCACTTTACCGGGTCCGTCTATTTTCCCTGGGGGGGTTGAGTGGTTAGCCCGTCCAACTCGTATTCCACACACCAAAGCTTTTCTGTACGAATCCCATCGGATTTTAATTGAGAATTATTTGAAAAAAGTATTGTAAAGTGGTTTGAATATATTTGGGCAGTTCGATGTAAAAACTTTCCTGAATGGCAGGAATTCATTCACTAAGATATATTACCGCTGGTTTCATTTTTCACGCCATTTTCAGCGACGATCTGCTTTTCACCAATTCTATTGTTCACCTTTTTTACCTGCAGTTCTATGTCAAGAAAAAGTTCTTTTTTTGCCTCTTTTACAATCAGTATGACAAGCAATTGTTGATTAATCTTGAAGGAAATAAATTATATTAAAGATTAGATTTACGACAGGTAATAATATTTGTCTGAATAAAATGTCTTTGTAAACGTTTTTTTTTTCAGTTCAATATGTTAATTTGATTAAGGCACTTTGCATGTAGGAAGTAAATTTTCTGTGATTTAAGAGAAAAAAGTATATACCGTATTCATTTTGTTAATTTTCATGCAGTAAGTCTCATTCATCAAATTTTCATGTTTTGCATATTTCTTAATAAATTCGTGTTCTATATAATGCTTATTTAAAAAAAATAATATTAACGTTAAACGTTTATGTATTATTAAGATAAACTTGTCGAGTTTATTGCTGATTGATCAGCGACCAGATGTCAAAACCAATTTCAGAGAAATGACTTCGTTACCCCACTTTCAAAACCGCTTTCCTTTGAGAACTATGGAAAGAATGGATTCATAACAGAACGGCAAAGATTGGTAAATAAGTTATCAAGGCCCTGAGACTGAATTTATTGTGTGCAGGTGTTAATGCGGTGGCGAACAGCCATTGGGCTTGTTGCGTGTCCTCGGATAGTTTGTAAGAGTAAAGACTTTGCTACTTTACCTCCCGCCGTTGCCGATGGGGCACATGCGATTTCTCTCCATCTACACGTTCCTTGCAACGGATTTGCTGAACCTTTGTTTAACTTAGTGCTTCATCAAAAGGAAAAAACCTCTTTCAAAGGCTGCTTGTTTTAACTATTTAGAAAAGAGTTAGTGGCCAACTTACGAGATAAATTGAAATTTAATTTTACCTTCAAACTTTGTACACATACAAAACAAAGGCACCCGTATATAAAAAACTACCGATTTAAAAAAATGCGTAGAGATTAGTGACCGTTAATAGATAATTATTCAGATATCGTGAGATGCGGTCTGGTGTGATGTAGGTATCAGAGAAACATTTTCTTAATCGCCCTGAAGATGATCTCAATAAAAGATCGAAACGTTGGCACGTGAAACGTTTAAAGAAAATGGTTTTCTGATACCTACATCACACCAGACCGCATCTCAAGATATCTGAATAATAATTTTAAAAAATGTACTTTTAACATTATTTTTTATTAAATCCATTGAATTTACCGGTGTGATTGACCAGATTACTTCTTTCGATTAATTCTTTTTATGTAAGGTTACGATTGAAATGAAAAAGTTAGTGTCATGAGAGAGATTTGAATCCACGACTTTCGTCTCAATACGCCGCTTCTCTAACCACTTGAACTTTCCTGACTCCTATTTTTCTTTAACGTTAAGATCCCGAAATACACAAACTTTAACACCACAAAAAATAGAATCTTATTTTATTGAATCAATAAGTATGTTTTGACAGGGTATACATTATATTTAATTTTCTACAAGTAATCAGGATGCGTCTGTTAAAGAGATTATCTTTGATTCAATAAATTTTGACTCCATATTAAAGATACACGATTAGAAATATTCACGCCCAATTAAACATAAATCTGTATAGATAACCGAATTTTCTTGTTTTTTCGGTGTGCGATATGATATGAGATCAATCCAATACAGGCTTACCACAAGGGAGCATTCTAGGTCCCATGCTGAATTCCATTTACAATTCTGACTTTTCTACAACCAATTACCATCTTTATATCGTTTCTCTCTCCCAATCCTACCCATAGATGCCACTACGATCTGTAGAATGTTCTCGCCCTCCATTCTGTATCCAATCAGAGTAGAGCACTTCCCTATATAAGCTGCCTAGCTAGAACCAGACTCGTCCATGCGACGAGGTCTCGAACATCACTAGTAGACAACATAAGCAGACTCGTCCACAAGACGAGTTCTCACATCACTAATGGATGACATCAAAAGACTCCTCGTCATTTCGACGAGCCGTCACAAAAGGAACACCGTCGACGACAGCAAGTACTCGCAGCATTATCCTGATCCCGCCTTCTGAACGCCAAACGCTGCTCTCGGCTATTGCTGCACCCCAGTACTTCGGCCTCTGCGGAGTCAACCGAGTCACTACGACCGGACTTCATCCAACGGACTACTCATGGTCACAGACCACCACCAACGGCGCCACACACGGTCACGGCTTCTCCAAACACAACACCGGCCCTTCTCAGGGCCACAAACTCCCAGTCGCAAAAAAAAAAAAAAAAACCAATGAGCAGCTAGCTTCCACTCAATACAGACTGATGCAGAAAACTTAAAGAACGAAGCTTGGAAGTTTGTAAGGTTTTGTTCTTAGGACTGTGAAAGGTTCTCACTGATGAGGGGTCAAGGAGTCCCGAAATATATACGATGTAAAAAATCAAATGAACAACAACTTAAAGAATAAAATAGAAAGAGACTATAATTTCAGCTTTCGTATTAAAAAATAAAATATTATTGTTTATTATTGTTTCTATGGGCTGTTTCAGTTGGGAGATCCGTTATGTATGCGATTGAAAATAAATTTATTTCTCAAAACAGTATTGAACATACGTTCGAAGTTATTATAAAAATAAACCAAATTTAAATGTTTCAATGATATAAAATCTTTATAATTGCAGAGTTCGCTAGTTTTAATCGAACAATAAGTTTATGTTTCTTTATGTAATACTATATAGTAATAGAAGTACATCATGGAAAAATATTAGGTTTTTAAAATTTGTTTCATAGATGTTTCATAAAATAAAAGATTTTGTAGATGAAATAATGTGTTGAAATACGCACATCAACTATATCATCTCAGACCTCCACCCTATTATACGGTGAAATGCGAGTGGTTCCCATATTTTTAGGAGATCGTAGTTATTACTCTTGCAGATAACGTCAGACTACAATGATCATGCAAAAATTTAAAGCTATTGTTCAAAGTTTTAAAAATTTGGTAATAGGAAGTCTTAAAAAATAGCATTTTGCGACATGACAGCGAACTGGAAACAATATATTTGAAACATGAAAGAATATTTTTCTTTTATAGTAGTTCAATATGGTTTAATTTTCTAATCGTGCATATTTTGCACTTTGTGGTAGGTTAGTAAATGAAAAAATAGACATTTGATTTTTTTAAAAGAAAATGCATAACATATTGAACAAAGATATATTAGCTAGTTGGTTAGATTCACAGCGAAATTATTTAATTATTTATTCACTAATTGTAAATTATATCATGTCAAACACTGGCATACACTCACGCATTTATAAATTTAGTTTAAAAAATTACTTTTTTTTATGGCCTTATGTTCATATATCTAGCCAGACAATGTAATGCATATTCGTTTTTTTTTGGGGGGGGGAGGACATCGTGAAAAAAGGGCCAGAGGCGACGGCGGGAATCGAACCCGCGACCGCGGGAGTCTACTAAAGAAATAACTTGCCATGGGTTTAAGCTCGTCGCTTTTTTCAGCGCACTAAATCATATTAAGCACTGTAAATCAAGCTGTTCAGAACAATACACCATTTATTTTTCTTTATATAATTAATTATATTTACCATGATGTTTAATATAAACTTACGAAATATTTGATGAATTTTTTTTTTTTTTTTATTACCATCTGTATATGTTTATACATTTTGTAATTTTGTGACTTATATACACAGCACAGTTCATTTTGTCTTGAGGGGAGAGTGCAGCCATCGCTGCTCTCCCATTTTTCCGAGGGCTATTCCTTGGTGAGGAGGTCCCGGGGCCATCTCCGCTTTAGTCTTCTGTCCGGGTTGTAGGGATGGATTTTGTTGGACATGGAATGAGCTAATGGGTTAGGGTGTTTGGAGAGTTTGTCATGGAATTTGGAGAATGTGGTGGGAATTAATTTATTTACAAATGGGATTTTGAGGTCTTTGTGGAGAGTCAAATTGGAAACATAGAAAGGAGCGTTCATAATGATTCTGAGGACTTTAGATTGGAAGGATTGTATTCGTTGGACGTGGGTAGGCTTAGCGGTGCCCCACAGTTCTAGTCCGTATGTCCAGATCGGTTTAAGTAATGCTTTGTAAATTGTCAGTTTATTTTTTGTCGACATGTTAGATGTACGTCCTAGTAATTTATAAAGTAGTCCAAAGCGTCGGTGACCATGATGTTTAATATAAACTTACGAAATATTTGATGAATGAACAAAAAAAGAAATGTTCCGCTTGTAGGTCAATTGGAGGTCATCTTTCATTCCTATTATTCAAGACCTCTCAATCATAACGTCAACTTGTTGAATAACACGTAAACCTCCAAGCAAGTACATAATATGGGCGAAATTGTATCGTCCGAAATTGCTGGAAAATCGAAGGTCGATTTTTTTTACAGTAGCCTTAAGTAGTTTACAAACCGTACGTTTTTACCGATCTATGACAAAAACAGACGATTGCAATGAATACTCGTTTTGATAATTGATATCTATCAATAGTATCAGTTCAATGTAAAACTAGCATTGCGGGAAAATAAAACGAAATATAATTTGCAAAAAAATTACGACCCTGGTCTGGTCGATGATTGTGACGGATGACGGGCATCCATTATTCCCAGGTACTGCAACGTCCGTGATATCGCTAATTTGATGATTATCACGAAAGCTCATATATTCTAACCGATTATCCTTTTGTTTAAACAAAAATTATTTACGTTCTATTTAAATTTCTCTAAAATTGACAATTTGTTAGTACAAAGTATTATAAGCAATGCTCTAAATTATGGTAATATGTTATGTATAATTGGTTTGACACCTTAAAAGTGTCATCAATAAAAAAATAAACTATTTACCCATAATTTTTAATATGTTGAGTGTTTTCCCCCCCTGGAATCGCTGAACGTCGAAAAGGGAGAATAAAACGGCCCCTATCATTTGAAATACAAATTAGTCTAATTAGATTTAAATTAACCCCTGCCGGGCCTCATTTCCGCTTAATGATGTTGATAAAGGATACGAAGGAAAAGGGGTGGGAAGTAACGAGCAGGGGGTAAAAGTGCTAACTGGACCGAGTCAACAATAGACTGCGTTGTCAGGTTATATCGTGCTTCTGCAGAGAACTCTTGACGTCTCATGTGGCGATATCAGCCCACTAGAAGCAACCACTCCAAACCCTATTTTTAACGTTTGCGGAGAAACATTTGCAACAAAATTGCTTTCTATTCTGACGGACTGGAGACGTTTTTTTTTTTTTTTTTTTTTTTTTTTTGCTAAATATAAATCTAACGTTATTGATCATACCATACAACAGTGAGAATGCTGTTTTATCATTGTTGATTATTCATAAGTATAGTAATTTCTCTGTTGACAGCTAACGTTGTAGCATTGGTACACGCAAGGTTATTTCTGATTATTTCTTTTTTTATCCTGTATCTGTAAATATAGTTCGTTTTAACTAGATTTAACGTTTTCGTCATTTGTGACTTGGAAACTTGCGAATTCACCATGATTTACACGAACATATATTTTTGTTTATATAAATACATAAATGTATATCCTTCTAGAAATTTCTGAGCTTTGAATAAAAGTGGTTTAGAGATTTTCGTCTCAAAAAATGGATAAAAGCATTTTTGAAAAGACTGAAATAAAGAAATCATTATTTATATAATACAAAATTTATTGACCTCACTCCAGCGATCAATCAATTGTTTTATTAATATTAACTGTTTACAAAAAACGAAGGCAGAAAGATTTCATTGGTTCATTTTAGTTGAGTTTTACCTTTTGTCAACCACGAAAGATTTATCATTATAGTTCTACGTTATTACTTTTTACCACCTTATTTGGGGTATGCTTAGTAATCGGATTTTGCTTAATATACCATAATGTCTAAAAAGTATGGTAGTTTAACAACTATAAACCAATAAAACTAAAAATGTACCAGCCATAATTTATTAGTATGATGATTGATTTTACACAAGAATAACAAAAAAAACGGACCACTTGGATTTTGCAAGAAAAATGGCCAACTCCGAAAATGCGTTTTTCCGTTTTCTATTTCTCTGTCTACCTGACTGTCCCTGCCTGTCTCTCTTTCACTCTTAATTATATGTTCATTGTTTTCTCTTTCCACACGTTTTTTCAAATTTTTCGGGTTCTTTATGCCCTATTTAAAAAAAATATCAAAAAGAAAAATTAAAAAAAAGATTGATTATGAAACATTGTCCATGATGCACATATATCAACCCTAACCATCCCTAAAAATATACCAACCATAATTTATTAGTGTGATGATTGATTTTGCACAAGAATAACAAAAGAAAAAAAACCGACCACTTGGATTGTACAAGAAAAATGGCCAACTCCGGAAATGCAATTTTTTCCCAGCATTTTAAATCGCAGATATGCGCTAGGTTTAATTTTTTATAAAATTTGTGCTTGTTCTTCTCTCACTCTTTCTCTTTTTTTCAGGATAATTTCATTTTGCCCCCTTTTTTTAACTCGTTTTGTCTATTAATTTCGTTTCCCAGTTTTTTCTCATTTTTCATCCCACTTTTTTTTTCAATTTTCTATTTCTCTGTCTACCTGACTGTCTCTGCCTGTCTCTCTTTCACTCTTAATTATATGTTCATTGTTTTCTCTTTCCACACGCTTTTTCAAATTTTTCAGGTTCCTTATGCCCTTTTTTAAAAAATATCAAAAAGAAAAATTAAAAAAACGATTGATTATGAAACATTGTCCATGATGCACTATGCATATATCAACCCTAACCATCCCTAAAAATATACCAACCATAATTTATTAGTGTGATGATTGATTTTACACAAGAATAACAAAAGAAAAAACCGACCACTTGGATTTTGCAAGAAAAATGGCCAACTTGGGACATGCATATTGTCCCAACATTTTAAAGATATCCGCTAGGTCTCATTTTTTAGAAAATTTGAAATTGAACAATATTGTTATTTAAACGTTTTTGTAGCTTTAGTTATTCATCAGTAAATTAAACAATTCAGGAACGTTTGTTTTGTCAACGTTTTACGAAAATTACTCGGATGTGTGATGTGCGGTCTGGTGTGATGTAGGTTTCAGAAAAACACGTTTCGACCTTTACTGAGATCATCTTCAGGGCTTGATATTTCTAAATTAAGCTTAAACTCTACAAATACACGTAGGATGTAAAAAAATGAATTTATACAATACTAAAAATTGTAGACTCAATCAAAGTTTTTGTACTCGCTCAAAGTGTTTGTTTTCTGTGTAGATGTGTCATTAGTGTTGGTCGTGTTTTTTTTCAAATCTCTACCGTTGTACCAATTAAAAACTCTTCAATAAACAATTAAAATCACTAATTTCGTGGTCCGCTTGGCCAATTAATATATTTTTAGTCGAGATGAGAAAGTCAATGTCACAAGAGGGATTCGAACCCACGACCTTCTGTTAAATACGTCGCTGCTCTACCACTTGAGCTACCGTGACCTCTATCCACTCTGCCACCAACTTCCCATCTCAACCGCACTTTTGAAATTTTCCCTCCTTTTTGCCATTTATCGTATGTTGTGTAACCAGATTGGATTCTCGACGACAAATGAAATGGCCACGGAGAGCTTTAGTGAAAATATGCTTAATTTTAAATCGAGGTCAAGTGGGAGAGCAGCGGCGTATCAAGCCGAAGATCGTGGGTTCGAATCCCGCTTGTGACATTGACTTTTTTTATCTCGACTAAAAATATATCAATTGGTCAAGCGAACCACGTAATTAGTGATTTTAATTGTTTATTGAAGAGCAGCGGCGAATCAAGCCGAAGATCGTGGGTTCGAATCGCTCTCGTGACACTGACTTTTTTATCTCGCCTAAATGTAATTTGAACAATGTTTGTTAATAATAGTCTCTGAAGATCATCTCTCAATAAAGATCAAAAAGTTGGTTCGATAAAGAAAACGTTTTTCCAAACCTACATCACACCTGACCGCATCTCACTATTTCCAAATATTTTTAAATATTAAGCCAAATATATTAACATTTTATTGAATAAAATAAGCCCTTTTATATAATGCTTTAACGAGTCGGAATCAATCTTAAAGAACAGCGTTTCCCTAGCATTTATTTTGCTAACGTTACGTTTTTAAAGGCACCAAGGGCGCTGTGAAACAAGATCTAACACTTATTTAATATTTACGATCCTCGTGTACCATTGGTACACCTGAGGGTTATAAAATTTTTGTTGCTGTTATAAGTTAGTCTGCCGTAAAGAAGAATATTTAATATTATTTTCAGAGTATATTTCATGCGTATCCGCTAGCTAAGAAGAGAATATATTAAACTTTTACAATAATAAAATTCTAAAATAAAACCGATACGTAATTTAATTATACAAAAGTTTTCTTTACAAACTTTAAAAATATAAAAGAATGATTGTTTCAACCTACAAGGGTTTTTAATTTTCATTTTCTCTCATGATGAAAAATTACTTGTGAATTTATACGTTAATAACGTTCATGCAAATGGAATGCAATATATGAGTAATATATTAATAAATAAAGTAGCCTCCGAGCACTCCAGTGGTTAAGTTTAGCTATCAAATTAACTCAGCTTTGCATAGCTTCAGTATTTTACATAAACAAAATTAAAGTGGGTTTAAACGCCGCTGAATTAAACTGTAAGTCACATGGCTGTTTAGTTTACGAGTCAAATTCTGTAGTTCTAAAACTTGTCGTTAACTGTAATCCGCTGTTAACTCAAGAGTTTTATAAATGACTTCGAATTTCTTAAACATCCTAAACACTTAGGATTTATCAAATATAAATATAATTCACTGGTTTCGTGGTCCGTTCGACCAATTAATATAACACAATTAATTACGGTTTTTAGTTGAGATGAAAAAAAGTTAATGGCACGAGAGGG
>CM077114.1:4489607-4500222 GCA_039619505.1 Cimex hemipterus | reverse complement strand
TGGCAAAAGGAGGCAAAACTCGTAAGGTGAGGTTGAGATGGGGAGTTTAAAAATGTTTGCTGACGATGCTAAAATTTATAAAACCATAGATCATTGACTGCGACCTCTTACAGAGGGACTTAAACTCTTTAGTGGTGAGGAAATAATAAAATTTATTTAAATTGTGAGAAATGTAAGACTGTTACCTTTAGTAGAAAAATGATTGATTTAGAGTGCTCAATGATCAATGGCTGTGCTCTAGAAAGACTTGATGTGATTGCCATGAAAAGAAATCAACACTTACTAACCCCGTAAACCAAATTGAAAACTAATAATATGAAAATGTTGGGATTTGTCGTAAGGAAATCAGTGGGTTTGAAAATACCTTGTAAGTGTAATATGAATAATTTGTGAGACCAATCCTTGATTATGGCAGTGTAATTTGGGCTTCTATTCACAAAAAGCTATAACGTATTTTTAAAAATGGGACCCTATCTCAAAGGATAAACTAATCCCCTACCGCAGGATCGGGCAGTGCGTGCTGAGCTACGAAAGGACAGGGAAGGATGGATGGATACAATGGCCACCAGGGACTGGAGGGATTCCCTCCTGAGCACTGCAGCTGTTTAGCTTATTGTACTATACCCTGGCTGCATTTTTTTTTTTTGGGGGGGGGAGGGGAGGGATCGCAACACAGGGAAGGACTCTCTCAATTAAATTGAACGCACCTGCTTTTTTTTAAAATTTGAATGGGAAGTAGTTAACTGCGTATGTCACTGATCACATATTTTTTATATCTGAATATATATATATATATATATTTTTTTTTTAACATAATTTATTTGGATCAGGTTCCAATTTTTTGTCTTTTCCCGTTAACTTGTTTGATTTTGTGGCACAAATATTGTTTTTCTTTTTCTTTTTTTTTTTACACTCGTAAGGAAACTAGTTTGCTTCATGTGAAATGGATTCACGCAAAGATCGTAATAAATATTGGCAGAAGAGAGACACTTTCACACGTGCAAATAAAAATGTAATATTATTGAATGTTTTATAATTTAATTATTTATTTACAAATTTAAGAATTATTCCATTAAGAACAATATTTTTTTGTTAGAAAGTGAAAATATCACCTTGTATTGTATTCATTCTCTAAAATTTCCATTGACTATTTTTTGTAGATTTAAATTTAAACAGTTAAACTTTTAGTTTGCATAATATTCATATCCCAAAATTTTCATTCATCATTGGTTGTTAGAGAGTTACAGTGTTAGAGTTTATTTTGTACATATACTACATTATTTCTGGAAAGAGTTCAAAAAAGTTCTTAAGAATTGTACCGTTTAAATTAAAAATTAAAAGAGACACTCATGAGTATGATCCACTTTTGAATGAAATTGGTATCCTGTTCCCGGGAGATAGACGATTTCCCATTGACTCGCTATTCCTCCATAATTTGTTACATTCTAATCCAGATGGTCCCTCGCTGCTTGAATGTGTAAGAATTCACGTACCTAAATTTAACTTGACAATAATTAAAAGTTTTTGTACTACTCCTAATCAAAACAGAAATATAAAATACAAGGCAATAAACAGACTAATGTTGGAAGGGAATGAACTTAATATTGATTATTATTCAGAAATCGTGAGATGCCATCTGGTGTGATGTAGGTTTCAGAAAAACATTTTCTTTATCGTGCCAACGACTTTTTCCCCACACCCTTTCAAAATTCAACGTATATAAACATAAAACAGCAATATCTCACAGGCACTGTCAACACGACACGCGAGAATGTCACAATTACACAGAAAACAAACACTTTGAGTCAGTGGAAAAACTTTGATTGAACATAAAAAGTATTTTTTGCATTGTATAAATTCACTTTTTTCCACACCCTACATGTATTTTTTAAATTTAAACAATGTTTGTAAATCCCAGGCTCTGGAGATGATCTCAATAAAGATCGAAACGTTGGCACGATAAAGAAAATTTCTGAATTCTGAAACCTACGTCTCACCAGATAGCATATCACGATTTCTGAATAATCATCGGACTAACCGTCACTAATTACCACACATTAATATTGATTGGATTTTTCCTGGCTTACATGAAATTTTTACCATAATAATTGACAAAATAAAGCGTTATGTATGTAGCAACGAATGTTAGTGACAAAAATGTATTACTTTGTTGGATTCTCCTGAAATTAAAATAAAATAAAAATTATTAATTAAAATTCCATAGGCCATAAACTACCATGGCCAACGCAGTTACGACTTATGACAAAAGGTGGCAAAATTCAAAAGAGGCGGTTGAGATCTGAAGTTAGTGCCCGATTGGCTCCCGGTACTCAAGAGGTAGTGTAGCGGCGTATCAAGCCGAAGGACTTGGGTTCGAATCCCGCTCGTGACACTGACTTTTTTTTATCTCAACTAGAAAACCAATTTAATGTTATTAGGATTTTTCAATTAATTAAGGCTTTTTGTGGAGATGAAAAAGTCAGTGTCACGAGCGGGATTCGAACTCACGACCTTCGGATTGATAAGCTGCTATTATTCTACCACTTGATCTCCACTCGGACACTAACTTCTCTTCTTAACCCCACTTTTTGTATTGCCCTTCTTTTTGTCATTTTTCAAAATTCATTTTTTCCCTGATAGGATGTTTGCTGTAAAACAAAACTATCAATAAATCAATGTAAAATCCATTTAACGTTCGTTTTTGTGTCTGACTAGTTTATTGATTATTATTGTATGCGTTTTACAACAAACCTGATTGATTTAACTTTTATTCTTGTTAGCTTATTTTTGACATCGTCACACTTCTCAGGAAAGTTTAATTAGTACAGTTGAAAACGCTAACACATTAGCAAATGAAAATACAAGGTTATCAGTTAATAGTATAAGGATTATCACAAAATAGACTATCCTCGATGAATTCCGCTCTTAAAAGTCATTAAGGAAGTTTGCTTTCCCCATGTTGCTAATTTTGTTCAAAATCCACTTAGACATCCCTTCTTACGGATATTCCGAGAAATGGATCGTTATCTTGGCACATCATTAAACTTGAAATCACTTAAAAACAGTGTAGCAATCAATTACTTTCCTAATAAAATCACTTTTTCGTAATGGCAAAAGTACACGTGCGCAATGTGTTGTTTATATTTTAATGTATAAAAGAGCGTTATTAAGTTTCAAGTTTTGATTTTGACCTGGCCGTCCTTCTATAGCGTTGGGTTGCTTTTAGAGAAAAATCTCCCAGACTAATATTGACAAACCACCTAAGGCGTACCCGCTTACTACATTTACCATATCACCGAAAGATTTTTCATCATGCTTGAATAACAATTACTTTTTTGGTAGGAAAATGAAATGCAAATTACTTTTTTTCTCGTCATGTCAACAGTAAGAATCAATCGAATCTGAATTTTAACTTTTGTTACGCTTTTAAAAGAAAAATGGGATTTTATTTTCTAACTATATAACGTTCAAATTTAAATGCTTGTAAATAAATAAGGGATAACAATTTTTTTTAATAATTCATGTTTATACATAATTCGCTAGTTTTGCTGGTCCGCTTGACCGATTAATATCATTCAATTAATTAAAGAAAAATTGAAAGATATTAATTGGTCAAGCGGACCACGAATACTAGTGAATTTAATAAGTAAAAATGAAGTATAGTTTCACTAAAACTTCCCGTGGCTATTTCATTTGTTGCCGAGAGTCAAATAGATTCCACAACATTTGAGAAATGTCAAAAAGAAGGGAAAATTCGAAAGGTGGGGTTGAGATGGGAAGTTGGTGTCCCAGTGGTTCGAGGTCACCATAGCTCAAGTAGTAGACCGTATCAAGCCGAAGATCGTGCGTTCAAATCCCGCTCGTGACATTGACTTTTTTATCTCACATAAAAACCTTAATTAATTTATACATAATGTGTGGTGTTTGAAATAAATTAATGATTATTTGGAGATCGGGAGATGCTGTCTGGTGTGAGGTAGGTTTCGAAAAATATTTTCTTTATCGTGCCAACGTTTCGATCTTTATTGAGATCATCTTCAGGACCTGGAATTTATAAAAATTGTTTAAATTATAAAATTACTTATTCAGATATCGTGAGATGCGGTCTGGTGTGATGTAGGTTTCGATCTTTTATTGAGTTCATCTTCAGGGCCTGGGATTTACAAATATAGTTTACATTTAGAAAATACATATAGAATGTGGAAAAGTGAATTTATACAATGCAAAATATATTTTATATTCCATCAAAGTATTTCTACTCACTCAAAGTGTCTGTTTTCTGTGTAATTGTGCCATTCTTGCGTGTCGTGTTGAGAGTGCCAGTGGGATTTTGCTGTTTAATATTTATATATTTGAATGGGTGGGGAAGGAAGTCGGTATAGAAGTGATAATTTTTTTGCCTTCTTTGAGGTGAAAAGAGCCGACAAAAGGAAACAATGTGTTGGTAATGTTCCGGCCAGATTATTCTTTCAGGATTATATAGAATGGGAAAAGGAAAATTAGATATTTGCACAATTAGACTATGCGAAAAATATTGGATGTGTGGAATGTAATGTAATGATATATGTATTTTATCTGTATTGAATTTGATTCAAGATGTTGGCGCAGCTGCGACTGAGTTTGCATGTATCTGTCCTGTAATTGATGCTGTGTTTATCCTTGTTGATGTAAACCATTTCTAAAAAATTACGTTTAAATTTGTTTTGTTCTGTATGTAGTATTTTGGGATTTTTGAAGTCAAAATTGTGTTGCTGTTCAAAGTGGTGGGTGGCGAGTTCTGTAGGATTTTTTGCAATCATAGATATGTTGTTTTACCCTCCTGTCCAGATATTGGGATGTAAGACCAATGTATGTAACTGGACAGTTTAAACAGTTGACCTTGCAGGTTACGTCAGATTTATCTGTAATTGGTGTGGGGTCTTTAATTTTGGAAAAGTGTTTGAATTGTTTTATAATTTTTCAAAGCTATTTTGAAGTTATCGGGTGAGTGAAATTTGTTTAATTTATGTTACAGGCCTTGAATAAATGGGATGGAAATGTATGTTGGTTTGTTTGTATTTGTTGTGTTTAATTTAGTATTATTAGTATTGGGTTGTCCGGAAAATAATGCAGGATTTTAAGTTTTCATTAAAAAAAATCTATATAAAATATTCTGTTTACGTTTACAGGATTACTCATTTGTATGAATGTCAACACTTATTAATCCTCTTCCAAATGATATTGTTTGTTTGCCTCTGTAGCATTCCGCTACTTGGAAATAATTCAGTCATCCTTATAATGTCAAAGCGAGAATTTCGTACGATTTTCTTTTACGAGTTTAAACTCGGCCGAAGCGGAGCCCAAACGGCTAGAAACATTAACCAAGTCTGGGGCGAGGGTTGTGTTAATGAGTGCACTGTGCAAAGGTGGTTTAAAAAATTTCGGGAGGGAGATTTCAGCCTTGAAGATGAAGAAGGTCGTGGAAGGCCTTCCTCTCTTAATGATGATGTTCTGCGATCAGTGGTGGAAGAAAACCCCAAAACAACTGTTCGAGAACTTGCAGAGCAACTCAAAGTCAGTAAAACGACCGTCGCTGACCACCTCTTTGGTCAATCGGAAAGGGCCCATTTTGTTGCATGACAACGCTCGACCACATGTGTCACGTGTAACGTCACAAAAATTATTGGAGCTTGGCTATGAAACTTTGCCTCACCCACCCTACTCTCCGGACCTCTCGCCTACTGACTACCATTTTTTTAGACACCTGGACCACTACTTACAACACATAATATTCAAAAATCAAACGGAACTGGAAAATGCATTTATTGACTTTATCAATTCTAAAAATTCTGAATTCTACTCAGACGGAATTAATAAGTTACCAACACGTTGGGAGAAATGTATTGAGAGTATGGGAAATTATTTTGATTAAAGAACATTGCTTTAAAGTAACTAGTTTCTTTTTTTTTTGTTTAATACCAAAATCCTGCATTATTTTCCGGACAACCCAATAATAATGGATGCTGTTAGTGTTGATTGGTAATTCCTGATGATCCTGCTAACTATGTGTTTAGGGTAAAGATTGTTTTGAAGGATCTGTTTGTTACGTTGTTGTTACGTGCATGCTGTGAAAAAATGAATCTGGACAATGATAGAAATTGTAGACTCAATCCAGATACTTATAACGTTTGCTTGCAGTGTAGATGTGTCATTATTGTGTGTCGTGTTGAGAGTGCCAGTGAGGTGTAAATTTTTTTTTCACATCTTACATGCATTTGTAAAATTTAAACAATGTTTATCAATCCCAGGCCCTGAAGATGATCTCAACAAACATCGAAACGTTGGCAAGATAGAGAAATGGTTTTTCTATACATCTTCGAATAATTTATACATTATATTAATACCTAATATGGAAATAAAGGAAAAATTCCATTATGTAAAGTATTTCTGTTGAATATATATTATTTTTAAAAAAAGGATAGTTATATAAAAAAAGGTAGAACAATTTGTCATTGAACTTTACTTTTACAAGTGACTATCAACCGTACTTTTTCGTAACTTTCTTTAAGACATTCCGTGTACAGCTGGGAAACAAGTTATAAAACAATAATAAAAAATATGTAAAATAAACAGATTGCGTTTCGAACTAGTAATTTATCGGCATCAATCTTCGATTAACGTGAAATATTCCAGAGATTAAAAAAAAATCAATTCTCTTTGGAACGAAAGAACGTGGAAATACTTTCGGTTTCAGGTCGGCCGAGTTAAGATATTTGTGCTACTTGTGATTTAGGCGGTGTTATTATTTCCGAGGCTCACGCAATCCAGTCGTAGCGCTATTAATAAATCAATTCCGTTCCAAATCTACAATAGACGTGCTTCTCTTTTTTCATCAGAATTACATCAGACAGATATTGTGATTATGTTTCTTTAACATCAAATTTGTATTCGTGGGACAAACATTCATTTAACGGTAGGCTATATTACTTTTATATTGATCTCTTTTCCGTCAGCGAAGCAAAACAAAGAAAAGCTAGAATAATTTATTGTAATGGAATACACCAGCAGAAGCAATCTGGTAAATAAGTCGAACAGATTAACATATGTGTATTTTTAACTCTAAAAACATTTCAAAAAACATCAATGTGATAAGCAAGAGGGAGACCAATCATTTTTGATAAATAATTTATTTTTTAATGCCATTTTATCGCCAGACATTAAATCATGATACTGGGAGAAGCATGATGAGAGCTTTCTTGAAGAAGATGATGATGGACCTAATAATAAAATTCATATGTACGATTATTTTTTTAAAAACTGCGATTAGGAATAGCCTGGGTTTGAAAAGGAGAACGCCAAGTAAGTTATAAAGATGAAGTCCGAAAAAACGAAAAGACTGATCTTTTTTGATATTCAGCTTTGGTAAAATGAATCCATTTGGTAAATAACGGACCTATGAACAATAGAAACTGTGTGGTGTTTAGTGACCGTTAGTCAACGATTATTCGGAGATCGTGAGGTGCGGTCTGGTATAACGAAGGTTTTAGAAAAACATTTTCTTTATCGCACCAACTTTTTGATCTTTATTGAGATCATCTCCAGAGTCTGGTGTTTATAATTATTGATTAAATTGTACAAATACATGAAGGATGTGAAAGGAAAAATTGAATTTACACAACGTTATAAAATTTTATTCAATCAAAGTATTTGTACCCTGAAAATGATCTCAATAAAGATAGAAACGTTGTCACCATAAAGAAAATGTTTTTATGATGTCTACGTCACACCAGGCCGCACCTTACGATCTCGGAATAATCATTGACTAACGGTCACTAAACACCACACCTAGTTTCTATTATTGATATGTCCGTTATTGACCGAACGGTTTCATTTTTTACCAGACCTGAATAGCTGAATATAAAAAAAAGATCAGACTTTTTGTTTGTAGAACTTCGCCTTTATAACTTACTTAGTGTCAAAATACATGTTATAAATGAAATTTTATAAGGTGTAAATCGAAAAAAAAGAAGGATTTTGTGAGGAGCAAAACACCCCACTTCTCAAAAAGTATATAAGCTATTAAAGCCAAATATTTCCACGGTCAAAACATCACCTTATGAAAAATATTTTGATTGAAATGATTACGAATCTATTGTTTGCTATGTAACAGAACAAAAACATATTGCCAAAAGTATGTTTTTTCTTTTTTAAACGGCCTGTTTTATTTTTGGCTTTTCCACCTCACGTTTAAAGAAAGAATTTTTTACATATATAACATAGCTCTCTTGTAGGAAGTCTGGCGATTTTTCTGGTACGTTTCAGGGTCATTATTTCTACATTTCTAGGTTCTAAACTCTTTCATACCAAACATTTAATCATTACCTAGTAGTACGGGTTTCAACTCAATATTCCGCTAAAAACCCGACTTATTTCACGCTAATAAATACATTCATACTTTATGTACCATTAAAACTTTCATTTGGACAATGAGTCTAAAATACGTAGATTGGTGGATTTATGGTTGACATTCTACCACAGACCAACCAAAGCATATACTACTGTCACTCTAATAAATTCATTCACTCAAGCGATAACCACTCATTAAACATGTACAGCTAAGAATTTGGAGCCACTGGCGTATTTAGTATTACGACAGTGCCTCCGCCCATTCACTCTACAAGAAACACCTAGCCTAATCCTAGCCTAGGGGGGCCGCGGTAGCCGAGTTGCTATGCCGTCAGACTCTCGGCTAGTAGACCCCGCAGTCGTGGGTTCGATCCCCACCGTCGCCTCTGGAATTTTTCTCACTACTAAGGGAACCGGTGGCCGCAATTAAAAAAAATTGACACTCATCATTGGAAGGGGCGGGACCGGATCTCAGCGACCCTGAATCTGGTCCCAACCCCTTTTAAAAATCAATTTCTTCCATGGAACGGGGGCTCAAGTTCACTTTGTGTTGTAAGCACTCCCCCAAAAATATGGAGCCAGGGTATAGTAC
The DNA here is from genome assembly GCA_039619505.1 of Cimex hemipterus. Taxonomy (NCBI): domain Eukaryota; kingdom Metazoa; phylum Arthropoda; class Insecta; order Hemiptera; family Cimicidae; genus Cimex; species Cimex hemipterus. Next base: position 4,491,245 of record CM077114.1, on the reverse strand, counting down.
AGTACAATAAGCTGAACAGCTGCAATACTCAGGAGGGAACTCCTCCAGTCCCTGGTATCCATCGTATCCATCCAATACTTACCTAAATCGGTGCGTCTGTGGGACACTCTCCACTACCCATCCATACACACATTCATGCCAATAAATACATTCACTGCGGGAAGAGGAACAAACATAAAAGGCGATCATATGCATCTATTTGCTCCAGATGTTCCATTTGCTTGTTGTTAAACTTTCTTTTTTTTAAGCTCAGAAATATTTTATTTGAAAAATGTGATTTTTTCTAATTGAAATGATTAAATATCTATAATTCGGTCAAAGGTTCCTTACAAACAAGTGAAGCTCTATACAAAGAAAAAAATAATGTATAGAAATATGGTGCCATTTTACATAAATTTTTACTGATAAAATATTGATATTTTTTATTTAAATTTTACACAATTAAAAAAATTTAAAATGAAAGATTTGAATTAAAAAAATAAAACAATAAAACAAAGTGAATCATTGAAGTGATTGAGAGGGATCATAGAATTTATGAGATAAAGGCTCTTTCGTTCACCCAAGATCCGAAACGGTTGGCCTTAAGAATAAATAAAACTTACAAAGTACCCTGTCTTTAATCTTGAAGTCTTTTTGCATCCAAAGCTTTTTTCTCCAAATCATTCTGAATAACATGAATGTTGTCATTAAAGTGTAATGTAATTCGAAGGCAACTTTTTCAGGGTAGAATTTGCAATGGAATTTTATTTGTATTTTCACATAAATGCGTCCTGAAGCGGCCACCGTCACTTTTATGCCGCATGAGGACCTTGTTCCTGTCTCGCCGGCGCATAATATATTTATATACAGGTGGGGGCCTAAAGAAAAATCCTTTGCATGGCTATAAACCTCAACCCGTACCCGCATTAGAACACGTAGTGGATAATAAAAGAAAGAGATCTCATTTTCTCCTTCAATTTATACGACAGCTTTTTGAACAAGTTTTATATATTTTGTTACACCCTTTCTTTTAAACTTTTTGATGGGATTTCGGAGGGGAGAGCGTACGAGAAGGGGGAATAACTGAAATATGTTTCGGGATTTTGGTTTATATTCACCAATTTCGTGGTCCGCTTGACCAATTAATTAAGGTTTTTTAGTTGAAATAAAAAAGTCAATGGCATTAGCGGGATTCGAATTTTTATCGGTTTTATCTCACCTAAAAAACCCCTTAATTAATTGGTCCTCGAAATTAGTGATTTTAATGATTTAAAATTAAGCATATTTTCACTTAAACTCTCCGTGGTCATTTCATTTGTCGTCGAGGATCCAATCCGATTACAGAACATTTGAAAAATGTCAAAAAGGAGGGAAAATTCAAAAGGCACGGTTGAGATGGGAAGTTGGTGTCCGAGTGGATCGAGGTCATGATAGCTCAGGTGGTAGAGCAGCGGCGTATCTAACCAAAGATCGTGGGTTCGAATCCCGCTCGTGCCATTGACTTTTTATATGTCAACTAAAAAACCTTAACCTTTTGATTTATTCACTGGTTTCGTGGTCCGTTCGACCAATTAATATAACACAATTAATTACGGTTTTTAGTTGAGATGAAAAAAGGAGGCAAAACTCGTAAGGTGAGGTTGAGATGGGGAGTTGATG
>CM077114.1:4462914-4489207 GCA_039619505.1 Cimex hemipterus | reverse complement strand
CCCTCTCGTGCCATTAACTTTTTTTCATCTCAACTAAAAACCGTAATCTTTTGATTTATTTTTCACTAGATCAAATTTATGCTATTCCATTCGTTCTAGCTTAAGAATATGGATATGTGCCGATGGGATCAGAAACGAAAGAAATTCTTCAATAAAACCTATAAGAATTGCACGAGAACGTACAAATTTGTTGAAATATTTAAATAGTTCAAATCGTCTTTGAGAAGAGAAGGCAGTTAGGGCAATTAGAAGTCGGTAGAAGCAATGAAAGTTAGGCAATTAAGGAGAATAAATCAAGGAGATCGGCTTTCTTTAATGTCCTTTTCCGGAGGAGAAAAATGCACCAGAATATTTCCATAATTGGAATTAACTGCCTGAACCGCTTTACAAAGTTGTAAGGTCTTTCCTCTCCAAAACCACACTGCATTTGATTTCCTTCGCGGATTTTACACACTTAAAGGCTAATTTATAAACGGCGTTTTTTTATTCGACAGTTCTTTCTTCGGAATCGCCTTTAGATTTATATATAATTTATTCCTTTTTTTTTTTAAAAATCGTATTACATATATAATGTAAATTATTGGAGAATTTTGAAAAATGGCGACAGCCTGAAAGAGAGCGCAACAATATATGTTAACATAACAACATATGATTGTTTTCGCTGGGAAAAATCTCTCGGATAAAAAAAAAAGTATTTTTTCTCTCTCTTCTCTTCTTGGGTCGACCACGTGAATAAGTGCATTTAGATTGCTAACTTTTAATCTCTCCTAAATTAATATTTTATATTTCAGCTGAGTGTAGATTATGAGTAACGTTTTAAGCACATTTTTTATTGTTTGTAAATTAATGTATATATGCTTTCTATTATTTTTTAATTAAAAGGATTAACCTTATTTTAAATTTTTCTTTTACTTGTTTAAACCCCTTTTCTTCTGAGAAGATCCATGTAGTTACCATAATCATTGTGAAAGCTATAAATATTTTATACTCGAGCAAGTACTTAACGTTTCTGTTTTCTTTGTTTGTACGTACAGTTATGTATTATTTATGGGCCGACAAAAATCAAGTGGTCTTCACCGGCCTTTTTTTCGGTTTAAAAAAAAAGATTAAAAAGAAATAAGTGTTTTTAAATTTAATTATTGACAATATTGACTAGTATTAAATTAGAAAACGACATGTGCGGTAATTAATGACCGTTAATCGATATTTAAATCGTGAGATTCGGTCTGGCGTGATGTAGGTTTCAGAAAAACATTTTCATTATCGTACCAACGTTACGAACTTTATTGTGATCATCTTCAGGGCTCAAAATGTTTGTCTTTTGTGTAATTGTGCCATTCTTGCGCATCGTGGGGCACTCTCAACACAACACGCAAGAATTACACGGAAGACAAACACGTTGAGCCCTGAAGATGATCTCAATAAAGATCGAAACGTTGGGACGATAAAGAAATTGTTTTTCTGAAACCTACATCACACCAGACCGCACATCACTATTTCTAAATATCTCTTCCATAAAATACAATTATTAATAGATCATGAATAACCAGTTTAATATATAAACTAAAAGTGTATTTATCCCGGAATAATTCCTATCGGATTATTAATCATTGAATGAATTTTCCTTCCATTCTTTCTGACAATAAGCACTTCATCAATAAATAGTTTATTGTTATGGCTTCTCCTCTACCATTAAAACCTTGAAAAAAAATTGTGAGATATATAGACATGACTGGTTCGATCTTTAATTTATAGTGGATAAATTTATCCCCTAAGAACCTTACGAAGATTAAAGCAAAATGGTCATGAGTCAAATATATATTTTTTTTATAAAATGGAATTATTGTTATAAAAATTTTAAAAAAATCGATTAAAATGTTATAAACTGCATGGTTATTAATCTATACAAAAATATATTACTGATGTCATAATTTTTTTAACACGGCAAACTATAGGCTATCTACCTTTGTTTTGATAGTATTACTAATATTTCAGTTTGCAATTTTATCGGAGTGTACATCAGAGCAACTATCCAATAATTATCGGATCAGAGTTTATTCGGTTTGTCAAGAATTCGCAAATGGTTCGGAACAATTTCAATAATTCCGTTGAGAAAATTTGATAATCATTCGTTTAGTGAAGATGTGGATTTTGGTTAAATTCTAAAAATATCAGGAAAAGGACGAAATGGTAGTAAGAAATTCCACGTCACTTTATACTTACTAGTCGTTTGTACTTTCGTTTATACCTTTTCAAATTTTCAAGTATACACAATAGTGGCTGTTCTAAAACCAATAATTATCTTTGCATGTTAATTTTCAAACATTTATGTCGAAATTTTATTACCACTTTCATAATAAGAAGTTTATAGTCATTGTGAATATGTAAAATTTATTATTTTTCTGAGGATTTTCGTTTGGAAACTCTGAATGTGATTATAGTTGGAGTGTTTCGTATAACAAGTAGTTTTTAGTTGAGATGAAAAAAGTTAATGGTACGAGCGGGATTCGAACCTACGACCTTCGGCTAGATACGCTGCTGCTCTACCACTCGAGCTATCGTGACGTCGATCCTCTGGGACATCAACTTCCTATCTCAACCCCCACCTTATGAGTTTTCCCTCGTATAACCTTATTCCAATGAGCTTTTATACGACCGCCGTTTGTTATGTAATGTCAATTTGGATAGAAATGATGAATGATAGAATGAGTCTGGTGTTCGATCCTTTTTACAAAGATAGTTCCTACGCACGGTAAGTTGTTTTGGAACGATACAGATTTCGAGCTCTTAGCTCATCATCAGATTGAAGGACTTCTACAACCACGCCTCTTGACATGAACTGAAAAAGTGAATCCGCTGATACCCCCGCCAACGCGACGTTCCAATTTTAATGGTTTCTAATTCTTTTTTAAAAACATTTTAAATCATTAAAACCTTAGCAAAAACAACGTATATCTGGAAATATTTATTGATAGATTGCTAGTTAAAAGAATACAAAATTAACTTTAAACGAATCAACAATACAACTCAGCCACCCCACCACAAAAGAATCATTAGGTTTCCTTTTTGCCATACATTGGTGAATTATCGGAAAAGGTTAGTAAAACTGTTAAACAAGAAGGTTTTTCAATAGCTTTTAGAAGTAATGGTTCATTTGAAAACATCCTCTTAAAACCTAAAGACACGGTAGATAACGTGTTGATAACAAAAAGCCGTGTGACCAACTCAATTGTAATGATTGTGATATTACATATATAGGACAAAGCGGTAGAAAAATAAAAACAAGAGTAAAAGAACACCTGCCTAAATCGATCAAATTTTCGGAATTTAAGGCCCATCTAAAAGAAAAAAAAACGTTAATTTAAATGCAAAAATGTTACATAGTTTCAACAAAGGGAAGGAACTAGATTGGTTTGTGAAATTTAAAATTTTAAAAATGTAAATTTGAACATGGTGATAAATGTATTAATTATCTATTTATCATTAATCACTAATTAATTTTTTACATTATTTATTATTATAATATTTTTTTGTTATAATTTCCGCGTTTTGCACGTTCAAATTGAGCGCCATTAAAACCCAGCTGTTAATTAGCATATTCTAATTCAGTTCCTGTCGACAGACGTGGCTGTTGAAGTCCTTCAACCTGATGAAGAGCGAAAGGCTCGAAATCAGAATCATTCCAAAACAACTTACCGTGTGTAGGAACTATCTTTATAAAGGATTTCAATTTTGATTTTTTACTAGAATGTCTAATTCAAGACTAGGAAGCCTTGAAAGTGTTTTGAAACGCCTTGTATCTTTAAATTAGTATGTGGATTCGCAGTTACTATTTTGTCGATGTAAGCAAGGTAGTGGACGTGGTTAACTATTATAGGAAGAGATTTGCGATTTAAGTACAGTAGGGGCATTATTCTGCAAACGAAAGCGAAGTTAGTATGTTGGCTTTTGTCAACGTTTATTTCTATTTGGCACTTTTTTTCAGCCAAAGGCAAGCCTGTAAAGGGGTCTTGGCTAGTCGATAGTAGTGTCGGGACGGGTAGCTGTAGGTAAACCGCTACGATGAATAAAGTGGGGCCAAGGATACTACCCTATGGGACTCCGGCCATAACAGGATGGTAGTCAGAATATTACTCTAGGAGCACAGTTGCTATGAGAAATCAGTCAACGCTGACATTCACTTTGAAGGATTAAGGGACGACGGTTCTTAAGAAAGTGTAGAACGAGCTTCTTCGGCAGAAGGATTTGGGTCAATCAATAGCTCGGTAATCATCTTTTGAAAGTGATGTAAATGATGGACCTTGACAATATTTCTGAGGACCTTGGCTTAATCGGCTCAGCGAAAACCATTTCTATTCCTTATGTCTAAAGAAATGGATAGAGTAAGTTGAATGTTTAAAGTCAAAAAGATTTTGGTTTTGAAAATGTTCACAGCTGTCTTGTTAAGTTGTTGTCCCTTAAGTCATAGGTATAGATTGTACGTCAGTCTTCTGTCTAGCTACAGTCTCAAGTATACAAATTAGTACAAAGCTAATGTAAGAGATCTTGACTGCATCTAACGATTTCTGATTTTTTTTACGAGGGTTCGCAACAGCAGAGGTCATATAAACCCTCAGGGTGCCGGTGTTTTTGAAAAAAAAGCCCATTTGTAAGTATGTCGTGTTCGAATGCAGGGCCGTTGGATTCGAACTCTGGACCTTTACTTTACAGTGATGAGCGCCGTGTCAAGGACAAAACCTTGCGGCCACCGACGGCCCCTTCTGAATAATGAGTTTTATTAATGGTTCAGAAATCGTGAGATGCGGTCTGGTGTGATGTATCAGAAAAATATTTTCTTTATCGTACCAACGTTTCGATCTTTTTGGAGATCATCTTCAGGGCTTAAAGTCTTCTGTGTAATTGTTCCATTCTTGCGTGTCGCGTTTAGAGTGCCGAATCACTCCCTGAAGATGTTCTCAATAAAGATCGAAACGTTGGCATGGTAAAGAAAATGTTTTTCTGAAACCTACGTCAAACCAGACCGCATCTCACGATCTCTTATTAAACTGCGTACATTATTAATTACATTAAATCTTGTTTTCCTTTGCTAGCGCTTTGATAAGCAGAAGGTGTTTTGGAATGTTGGAGGTTACTTGGTGCTAGGATGATGTTAAGATATATAGGAAAGTCAGCAGTACACGGTGTAAATTATGATACCTAGAATGCCCCCCTGTGGCACACCGCGTCGGCTTGTATTGGTCTAATATTAAGTATACATTGCTGCACCCTAATAGAAAATAAAATACGATTATTCCTTTATAAATGGAACTATGGAAAATATTCTGTGCCTTTTTATTTCGCGATTTTATTTTCTATAAGGGTTCTATTGAAATAGTTACAAATTTTATCTAAACCGTTAAATTACTTCCTCTATACCCTCTCAACCATTTTGTGGGCTTAGTGCGTGTTCCGTTTATTGAATCAAAGCGGTCAAAACAAATATAGAAAAAGCCCGTTAGAAGGATTTAATTAAAAGGATATTCCGATAGAACGAACAATGCTTAAAATCCCTCCTGGAAAATTTCTGGGACGCGGCCTCGGTTTTGTATAGGAGGAAGTGGAATTAATGCGATCGGGGGAGTACAACAATGGGTAATGATTGAGGATAACGATCGGTGAGGGTATAGGCACAACAATGCCCTTACATATATTACATGCGGTTATGCAGATTATGGTGACAGTGCCTTCTATGCCCGATACCCACTTCGATACAATAAACGTTGTATAATTTATATTGGTGTTTGCACACCGCCTATTTCCATTATGGTTTTGTTTGATTGACGCCGTCGTGTGCCCTTTATTTGTTCTCATTGATATAGCGATCAATTTAAAATGGATACGGACAAATCGATCCTCATTTTCATCCTGACCTTGCAAGTCAATCGGAACACCCATTTAGTGCTATTAATTTTCAAAGTATCAACATTCGCAAAACACATTTAAACATTTAAAACCACAGTTGATAACTATATGAGAAGCATATATGCGTGGAGAGCATATTTAAAAGTCGGGTTCTTTTTTTTATCAAAGTTGCTTTCCGGCCTCTATACATATGCATATATGCAAAACAGAGGGCGAGCGGCAAACTCCATAATATTCATTAGTGGATGTCCAAACAATGGCCCACGAGCTTGACACAAAAACCTCTTGAATTCATTGTCACATAAATTTATATCACCCTTACATTTATTCGCTGCTTACTCTCGTTTTACAATTTTAAGTCGTACTCTCGGCCAATTTACAAGTTTATCAAACAATTCACTTTCAACTAAAACAACCTGCTATTCAGCTTCCTTTGCAAATTAGAACATTAATTATCAGTTTTATGTGATGTTATTTTATAAAAGCCAAACATCGGGCTTTACAAAGTTCACTGAGTTTTTGAATAATTCTATTTTATTCTCCTTTGGAGCAATGTTTATTTACTCAGTTTCATCCAAGTCCTCGTATTTTTACAAGATGTTTTTCTAATTTAAATTGGAGGGGAAAATAGTGCATTTTTTAAATTTAATGGTTATTTTATTACCGCAAAGGGCAATCGTAGCTTTACTAGGGCAATTTGCAATGACTAGGGCTGTGATTTATATGCAATAAAAACCGACGAATATGAAGGCAAATATATTTTGTAAAAAATGCAGTTTAAAACTAAAATATGCAAAAACTACCTTGAGAAAAAATAAGGAAATCTAAAATTAAATTGCATTGAAAAGAGAAACAACAGTAACATCACATTGCTAATATTAAAAAAGAAAACACGCATTAAAAAAAATTGAATTTAAAAAATCCTTCGTCCATTTTCGACGAAGTCTCTGATTTGATGGAGTTTTTCATTGTAAGATCCTAGTGAGATTTCCTGAGGGTACTTTCGCGGGGAATAGTTTTCCCTGTGTACTTCTCTGAAAAAAAAAAACAAAAAAAAAAAAAAAACGCTGAATTCAAGGTGGCTTAGTTTATGGATGGGTAGGTCAGTCCAACTAGACGCGACATAAATCAGTATAGAAACGGTGTTTTTGGGGGGCACAGCTCATGTAGCCGCTTGTGTCACAAAGGTTTTCTGAAACGTGGACTTCCTACCTTTGTTTCCTTGTGTTTTGATGTCTTTATGTGCTCTGTTACAAAAAAAAAAAAGTGTAGCTGTTAGTACAGGTTTACCACAACAAATACATTATAAAACGTCTGCATAGCCTTTAAAAATCTCACTTGAAAACACACATATACTTATTTTAACAAAATCTTTCGCCTTGGAGGTGAATTTTGGAATTTTAGGAGTAGTGAGTTCACAACACACAAATAATGGTTCACGATGGAAAACACATAAGAGACTGGGCAAAACTGAGAAGTATGATGAAGGGAAAGAAGAGAACTGAAGTAATGTTCCTACGAATCCAATTCCAAGAGAACATTTACAATGGTACAAACACTATTCCATTCTCTCTTTATTCCAAGAGAATCAAAACCGACCGAAAGTTCGTGAAAAGCGGTCGACCAGCAACTGAATAATCACGAACTCCTTCATTATGTGGAAACGGAAGAATGGTAGCCCGTCGCTCTTTTTCGGAGAATTTTTCTTTTTTTCCTGCCTAGAAACATTAAAATTTGACATGCCTAATATCGATATGCCGGATATGTAACAAAACATTTACTTATAACCCACTTATTCCAAAATATGCACTTATGGCATTATATGCACAAATGCGCATAATAAATATTTATTAAATTGAGTCCAAATGCTTCAAAACATAATACAGTTTGATAAAACTGGATGTTTTAGTTAACCAGGAAAAATATGTAAATACATGAATTTCTCGCCCTAGTGATGATGTTTGATAAGAAAGCACTGTAATTGGTCATCCACCTTGGGAGCAGCACACTCAATGTGGCACTGCGGCGACGACTTGTGGTATAGTGTGGCTTGAGGCTATAGACCCTGAAACGGCTCACCTCGGTTTTTCATCCACGGTCCTTTTTCAATCTAGATTCCTTCATTCTATCTTATAACCCCTTCTTGGTTACACACGCAAAATAACGGTGCAGCCTAGAGGGAGTGGCAACGTCTCTGAAGCACAAGCTGTACTCGGGTTGGCACGGGCGGCGAGTGCCTTATCAGAGGTGTCACACGTGGGTCAGTGTACCAGATCCTGTCTGCAAATACGGGGGAGAATGCATGACCATGTGTACCACGGAGTAACAAAACGTCCCAAAATCACCCCTCGTTACAATGGTTTTGTGGTGGCGTGGAGTGACGCCCTGGCGGGAACATAGAAAAGGGGCTGTTTTCTCCCTGAAACTTGTTTGTGAAACTTGCATATGACCACTGTTATACGCCCGGCCTCACGGAAGCGTATAGGTGTTGAGGACGCAATGATTATACTGGATAGTGCCTCGAGTATGCGTGAGTAGCAGCGGTTTCTCATATTCGAGTATGCTTTGCATTGTTGTGCATGGTAGCTTGCGGAAGCGAAGGATTGGACCGCCTAGGCTGAGCCCGAGGCGTCGCTCCAATGCGCATGGAAGGTGTCGGCTGAGCTTAAGGTTTTTACCGTAGGCGGTGCTCCTCTAGAGGCGGTTAGATATTCCACCTTACCAACCAAACCCGCGCCTGTAGCGAATCCCGTATTTTCTACTCTAGGGAAGTCCTAATACCGTGGGTGATAGAGTGACCTATCTCTATCTAGGGAGCCAGCGGGAGACTGGGCTCGCCCACTTGGAATGGACAAGGGGGGAGCGAGGTTGTATTGGCCCTTCGAGTCTGAGCTATTGTACCTCTACACTACTGCTCCGGCAGTAACACTATTCTCTCGTATGCGGAGGTGCGTCAGCTCTCATTGTGAGAATCAAAACGTCCGATAAGACCAGGTGCGGACGTTAAAGATCGTCAGAGTCCTTTTGAGGATGACCGAGTATGGGGGAACGGATGCCAGTCAGTGGTGTGCTTGGTGCCAAAGTTAAGGTTTTGGTTTGTTAAACACTGATCGTTCTTCAAACGTTGATGATGACCAAATTTAAGCAGTTTTCATAAATAACAATTCATAACGACACAAGACAATGCAGATTCACTTAAAATTTCTCGAATGTGCGTTTCAACTCTTCTGAGAGCATCCATATATGTGATGGCCACATGTTGACGGAGAAGAATTTATTGGAGGGCAACTTCATGTAAGATTATCTCATAAAACAACGAAAACACGTGAATGTCACTGTTCTGAAAAGATTGAAAGTGGGAATGAAAAGTCAGTTCGTTACATTAATGCTTAGGAAAAAAAAATGCTGAGATACTCCAATAGTCAGATGAACCCAATGGGTAATGCGCATTTAGTGAAATTAGAAAAGGGTGTTTTTTTATGAGCTTTTTCGACCCAACGAAACAGATAATTCTTGTGCACATATTATGATCGATTAAAATCAGCAACTGACCAAAATCGACCGGCGTTGGCTAATCGCGACGAGATTGTTTTCTGACTTAGTCTTTGTCTTCCGGAAATTGTTAGGGCTTGGCTGGGCTGGGATGTGCTACCCCGCCCATCGTATTCGCCTGACATTGCTCCTTCAAATCTTCCCTTATTCCGGCTCCGAAACTCTATTAATGGGAAAAACTTTACTTCTCTTAAGGATTGCAGAGAAGATATTCGAGGCGTTCGTCCATCGCTCACCTCAGAACTCCTGGGAAGTGGGAATTACAAAATTACGTCAGATAATGGAACGAAATGGTTCATATATTGAAAGTGTGTTTTCAAGTAACTGAAATTTTCATTGAATTTTCCACTCCAAATTCCTCACACCAATTTTACAAAGACGGGAAAAGAAATAATGTATTATTAAAATAAGGATATCCCTGTCACAATAAATAAAAACATTATATTACATTTATTTTATAATTTTTATAATTAAAAATAAGCAATTGAGTCAAAATGAAATGTAACACTCAGTTCCTTTATTTAATTTTCAAGGAATATATTCTCTTTTATTAGAAATATATGAATATTTCTAAGTATTTGTGTTATACATTTTATATTTTTCTAATTTGAAAAAGCCAGGCAATGAGTTTTCACGAAATATTTTATAAAAATTGTGACAATTATAGCTGAAATCTGCGGCAAGATGAACCTGTAGTTTGGATAACTTCTTTCAGTTAATCTTTATGTAAGGTATTGCTGGAAATGATATTGATAGAGTCACGAGCGGGATTCGAACCCACGACCTTTGGCTCAATACGACTCTGCTCTACCACTTGAACTATCGTGAACTTCGATCCGTTCGGACACCATCAACCCATCTGAACGTCACATTTTTAAATTTTTCCTCCTTTTTGCCATTTTAAAAATCAGGATTTAATTCTGAGCGACAAATGAAACTTAGCTTAAAAGCTTTTAACTTCTATATTAGAGATATCAACTTTTGTTTTATTTTGTCGTAGTTATTTATTAATTATTTATTTATACCTATTTTGTCTTCGTGACAATTGACAATTTAATATACAAGAGTAATCAATTAAAATAAATCAACCCTTCAAAAACAAATATTAAATATAATAGTAAAAAGTAGGTGACTTTTTTTTTTGTAAATAGCAAAAATGTTGTAAAATACATATGGTAGAGAAAAACCCCTTTTATTATGATCTGACATATGTTAAAAGAAGATAACAGAATAAACATCATGCGTGCTGTATCCAACGAAGTCACCAAAGTGTCCGAGATTGTCAGCCTTCGGAACCGCGGTAAAAGCATAAAGAGAGTTATGGATATGCATAATGTTTGCTCAAGTCGTACGTTAGAGTTCCTCGCCTGAATAGCCTTAAGCCACCCTGTCGAGAATTATGTTAAGTGGGTGCCGGGTTGAAAATGCAGAACGGGACCGAGGGTTGGGATGTGGCCTAACCCGCCCCATCCCCTTTCCCACGGAAACGTTCCCTGGATGTGCGCCTTTACGTCTTTCTTCTCAAAACGAGCTTTTACCTCGAAGTTTTTCTTATCCCCGTTCTGAGCACTTTCTATACAAATCCATTATTACGATTTTGGCAATAATTAATTTTTTTGTGTACCTAGCCTTCCAGTTTATACGATATTTAAACCTCACGGTCTCAGAAATTTCTTGATAAACCCTAGTCATTTTCATATATCAAATATGTTGATCTCGTCAGATATTAAAATGACAGTACGAACCCAGAATTTATTTACTTTTTTTTTGAACAATTAATACAAGTTTTTGCCAACATTTTTTCATCTTTCTTAGATGATGATTAACTGGGCAGTGTACAGTTATAAGTAATTTTTATTGAGAGGCTAGTAGGTATCGTGTCTTTTTATTAACGTCGTTCAGACTTTTCGGCTTGTCATTTTCCCGATCGTTTTAACCGGTGGACATGGTATTCTGTCTGTCGCTTCATTACTCTGATACCCACATCGAAGTTAGTTGGCCGTTTCGTCCCAGTATCTTTTAAGATGCTTATACAGTCCCAAACAAGTTAAAGCTTGCTTAATTAGAACTAATAGTAATTAGTGACGGCGAATGAGACAATTAGACAGTAAAACCCTGAATGTTTCTGTTTTCCAATGTTAATGTATATTGTACGCTACAGGGTTTTGCGGTTTACTCCTCAAAACTACTTAAGAATAGCCGTTTAAGTTCACGTGCGCGCCAGAGTTTTAATTAATTGCTCACGATAAAAAAGACAATTAGAAGTTCAATTATGTGACTCAACACATTATGAAAAACCAAACCTTAATTATTATCTTCGAAGATGCAAACATCATAACTAATTTGATCAATTTTTGCAAAACTTTCTTTAAATCTCGAGATTTTTATTTTTTTACCTTCGATCCGTTTGTATATGATAAATAAATCGCTGGATTCACGGTCACGTGGTGTCTTTTCTACTTGCTAGAGTTATTTCATTTCAATTTATGCCCACGTTTCCCAAGAATAATATTATTTCATTGTCTCGATGTTTATATTTATTTAAAGAATTTTGTTTTTGGAATTTCTTCCATTGATGGACCCCCTACACTTATTAAATGTTCTTATTGGTGGAATATTTATTAAGTGAAATATTTCCTGTTGAGATTTTTGCTTGGAAATACAAAACCAATTCATCATAATCAAAAATGTAAAAAGAAAAGTTTATAATGTAAAAAAATATGCGGTGATTAATGACCGTTAGCCGATAATTACTCAGAAATCGCGAGATGCAGATTTACGCAGAAAACAAACTCTTTGAGTGTGCGGAAATACTTCGATTGAATATAAAAATATATTATTTTTGCATTGTATATATTCACTTTTTTCACATCCTACTTGTATTTGTTGAATTTAAACAATGTTAATCCCAAGCTCGGAAAATGATCTCAATAAAGGCCGAAACGTTGGCCCGATAAAAAAAAGGTTTTTCTGAAACCTTCATCACACCAGACCGCATCTCAGGATTTCTGAATAATTTATAATGTAAAATAATCCATTTAATAAGCACTTAGTTCAATTACAACTAATAATAGATGTTTACATGCCATTTATTGAATAATTTAAGCTCTTTTCGAATGCGAATTCCTTGCATTGCTTGAACACCTAACCTTATTAAATGTTCTTATTGGTGGAATATTTATTAAGTGAAATATTTCCTGTTGAGATTTTTGCTTGGAAATACAAAACCAATTCATCATAATCAAAAAAGTTAAAAGAAAAGTTTATAATGTAAAAAATATGTGGTGATTAATGACCATTAGTCGATAATTATTCAGAAATCGTGAGATGCGGATTTACGCAGAAAAAAAACTCTTTGAGTGAGTGGAAATATTTCGATTGAATATAAAAATATATTATTTTTGCATTGTATAAATTCACTTTTTTCACATCCTACTTGTATTTGTTGAATTTAAACAATGTTAATCCCAAGCTCTGAAGATGATCTCAATAAAGATCGAAACGTTGGCATGACAAAGAAAATGTTTAGAAATGATGATTGATGGAGTGAGTGCGGTGTTCAATCCTTTAAAAAAAGATAGTTCCTGCTCACAGGAACTTATTTTTCAACGATCCGGATTTCGAGCCCCCAGCTCATTATCAGATTGTAGGATTTTTACAACCACGTTTCTCATCATGAATTGCAACTGCACCCGCCGATATCCTCGTCAACGCGACAGTACAGTGAGAAGCTGGACTTTTAATGGCGCTCAATTTGAAAATTCGGGAGTCAAGAGACGTGGTTATAGAAGTCCTTCAACCTGATGATGAGCTAAAGGCTCGAAATCCAGATCGTTCAGATATAAATTCATTTTATTTATTTTTTAATCTAAAATTTCTAGCATTGCACAAATACATTTTTTCATATTCTACATGCATTTGTAAAATTTAAACAATGTTTATAAATCCCAGGCTCTGAAGATGATTTCAATAAAGATCGAAACGTTGACACGATGTGTTTTTCTGAAACCTACATCACACCAGACCGCATCTCACGATTTCTGAATAATTTAAAATGTAAAATAATCCACTTATTTAACACTTAGTTCGGTCGAAACTCATAATAAATGTTTATATGCCATTTATTGAAAAATTTAAACGCTTTTTGATTATATTTAATTAATTTTTGTTTTAATGGTCAAAGGACCAAGTTATTTCTTTCAATGAATTACTCTTTTTATGTGAAGTATTGGTTGAGATAAAAAATGGCAAAAAATAGAAAAATTAGAACGGTAGGTTCCGATAGGATCGAAGTCACGAGACGTCAAGTGTTTCGAAGAGCGGCCTATTTAGCCCAAGGCCGTGGGTTCGAATCCCGCTCGTGACTCTGACTTTTTTATTTCAAACAATATGTTACATAAAAAGAATAATTAATTGAAAAATTTTTTTTTAAAGTGTATCCGGGAAATCATTGTTTACCTCATTTATAACGCAAGTTATTACTATGGAGTCCGTAATTTATTTTGAGTACAGTTTGGTCTCTAAAAAGTCTGTATTTAATTTTGAAGCTTGAGCAATTTATTTTGTATTTATTGCATTGTGGTAATAAAGTCCGATGTAGAGGCTGATAGGCACTGATTTCCAGAACAAGAAATCAACAAGTTAATTTTTTGGGAAGTTCGGATAATCAAGAAAAACGAATAGTAGCTGGAAAATCATA
Organism: Cimex hemipterus; assembly: GCA_039619505.1. Classification (NCBI taxonomy): domain Eukaryota; kingdom Metazoa; phylum Arthropoda; class Insecta; order Hemiptera; family Cimicidae; genus Cimex; species Cimex hemipterus. The sequence goes on along the minus strand of CM077114.1, from coordinate 4,475,055 downwards.
AAATAGTACAACTTCTCCATATCGAATAGTTTCTCTGGTTTTTTTTTTAATAAACAACCGATATGATGGTTTACAAATTACAAGTATGTTTATGAGAATAATCCGTAAATCAGTAATAGTGGCCTTATAACTTTTACAATTGAAATAATAGTTGTTTTATTGAATTACTGTTTTATGTCTAACGACAATAAAAAGCTATATATTGAAAATGAAGGACGATGAGCGATCCACTTTCCCTAATGAACTAATCGATCGAACCGATCATATCTTGTTCTTCCTCTTATACTTCGTGTTGTCTTGGCAATACAAATTTCGATTCTGGACAGATGATTGCAAATTATTCTTGATAGTTTTTAGATTATCTGATGTTTCAAGAAATCATGTTTCTTGTCAGTGAAAGTTAATATGAAAAGCGAAAAAAACACAAACTCATTTTTGATATAATTTGCAAAATATTTATTTAAATTAAAAAAGAAAAGGCAAGGCGCCAAAATCGTTATTTTTATGTTGTACGAGATTCTTTGCAAATTGAATTCCTACCTGTTCTTTTTTAAACTGAAATAATCTCGTCAAAGTTAGATTTTTTGTTTTGTTTTTAAACAACGCAAAGTATTGAAATAAATACACAGAAGGAGTCATTACTACGGGGAAAGAGATACCCTTGAAGAAAGGGCGGAGGGCGTTAAAGATTAAACGGAGTAAGTAGAACTCCAGTTTTTCTCCGCGCTGTCAGTTGGTTAAAGAATTATGTTTCATTAGTGTTTGCATATAAATTACAAAATAATCTGTAGCATGGTTCCACCCTTCCGCGCTGCCCCGTTCCGCAGAAGAAATAAAATCTCAAAGTTTTGCAATCCCGCTTAATTAACTGCTTACTGAGCCAGGGTAAAAATTGACGAAAAATTATATTTTTAAAAGAAAAAAATCTATTTTAAAGCGATTGTATGTACAATGTGCTTTTGAAAAAAAAATGAATTTGTTGACTCTGATAATAAATGTAATAATAAAATTAACAAAAAAAAGAAGATATTGTGATCGAAAATACTGGTATTTGTTTTTATCGAGTGATGTTTTTATATTGATTTATTGGATTGAATTTATTAGCGCGTAATGCCAAAATGGGAAAGGAAAAAAAATATTAGCGCGAAAAGAATGGATTGTTTAACCGGCACGAGGTCAAGGGTGGATCCAGGTTGGTCATCAGCGGGGTGGGGTAAAAATTTCGAATTTTTTCGCACAGGGGACCGAAAAACGTACAAATTGAGAGAAAACATTAAGACAGAAAACAAACAAAAAACTGAAAAAATCACTTATTTTAAACCTCTGAGCAGATTAATTTCAAAAAGGCGCACAATTTTTATAAGTTTGCAAAACGTTTTTCCGTCTAAGTCTGCAACGTAAATGTTTCTAGCTACCAACATTAACGGATACAAATTTTTTTTCTCCAACCATGTTAATTTAAAAGAAATCTTGGTATATTTGGTAACAAAAAATTAAAATTTATAATATAATTTTATTTGGGAAAAAAAATTCATTTGAGCTTTTAAACCAAAGAAATTAGATTTGAATGTACCATTTTTAAGAAAAAATACTGATTAAAAATGAGACTTTTTTCAAATTATGATAAGTTTTGCAGTACTGATTGGATTTGAGTGAAACGTGGTTAAAAGTTACAGGATAAATTTATCTTAAAATTGCCAAAATCCAATTGTTAGGGGCGGAGCTGGTAGTGAATTTAAACAAATTTAAACAAACCGACCTTGTTCCGGGAGAAGACACAAAAATGGCAAAAATTTTGATTGAATGTTTTCTTTTAATCGCTTTATAAATCTGCGAGCCCCCATCATTTGGCTGGAAAACAATCCCAACCGTCATTATAGAATTTTTTACCGCCCCGAGAAATTTCATTGGTATGCGATCAAAAATTCCGAGCGCTAGATTTTTGAAAGAAATCTACCTAAAATTAAATGAAAATACAGGTTTGTTAATATCACATCGATCGACCGTAGTATAAAACCAAGAGGCAAAAAAAGCCAAAGCGTGACAAGTTTGGAAGCTGATTTAATTTAGCGAGGGTTTATTAGAGGTAACAGATCCAAGTTTATATAATCCTGAAATATAAGCCTCTTTGCTTCATTTAGGATAAACTAAGACATATTACATATAATATCTACCCCGGGCTCTGAGGTAGGGGTTGGTAGTTCCTCTTTTAAACCCCTTTGGATCTGGAGGCCCAAGTATCCTAGGGTTAGAGTGTGGCTTCTGTATAATAAATATAAGTTATTAGCGAGAATGGAGTTCAACCTCGCCCTGGCAATTTCGATTACTCAAGCAGATTTTGTTTCTATATATACGATAGGTATGTATCGTATGTACTCTATAGTTGACAAAGTTAGTACAAACTAGAGGTTAGTATTTTCAGTTTATCAGCTTAGCCTTTATATAAAGGTAGAGAGACAGTAACGGATCAAATGGCTGCAGGTTGGAAAATACGCGTGAACGATCGAAAAAGGAAATGAAAACACGTAGATTGTTTTCTATTTGTTCTCAAGGGGGCTGCGGTAGGCGATTGCTTAAGGCGTTAGACTGTCGGAACTAATCATGCGGTCGTGGGTTCGATCCCCACCGTCGCTTCTGGACTTTTGCTGACGCCTAAGGAGGCCGGTGGCTACGGCACACGTGGATGGAAGAAGCGGGATCAGACCTCAACGATCCTGAATCTAGTCCCAAGCTCTTTCAAAAATGAGTTTCTTCGCTGGAAGAACACCTACACACCTTCACACTTGTGTTGCGAGCCCCCCCCCCTAAAAAAAGAAAAAAAACGGAACCAGGGATAATGTACAATAAGCTGTACAGCTACAGTGCTCAGGAAGGAACTCCTCCAGTTGCTGGTACACATTGTAAAAAATGTACTCAATGGCAAAAAAACTGGACAATTATGACAACATACTTATTTTAAAATAAGTCAAATTAAAAATTTTAGTTTAAGTTTTAATAAAAATTATTTGATCATGATGGATTTTGTAATTAATATAATATAATATATACAGAAAAAATATATACAGTCTGAAGTAAACAACAAAATAAGTCTAGTGTCCTGTTTTTGATCTTTGAGTAAGGTTACTCAAACACTTGCCGCAAATATTTGTTTGTTGTACTATATAATTTTGTTTATTATCCGTCTTCCTTTAAAATTAATTAGAATAGGGGTCAAGGTAAACTCTTTACACATTAAGAAATAATTAACAACAATCGTAGCAACAATTTGACAACAAGTATTTCTTCAAGTTGAAATGAAACATCTGAAACTGCGGGGTCACCGGTGCTCTTGTCACAGTCAGACGATGAAAGAAAATAAGGTAAATCTGCCGGCAGCAGGAAAATTACATCAACCCGTTTTGCAACTTCAAAGTTTTACTTTTCAAGGGTACAAACAGAGGAGAATTTTCAGATTAAATTTCTGTCTAAATTAGCCCGATTTTGACCTTTGAATTTGACAAAAGGGTACAAAACGCCGGTCGAGAATTTATGCTTCAGTTAACAGATAACTACTCGTTACCAAAATTTTTGGCGTTTAAATTGAATTCGAGATAAATTGATTATAATGCTTTTTCAGGTAGTTAGATATTTGATATGATATTCACAACGTCCGAGAGAGATTAATATATTGAATAAAATTTCACTCGTCTCGTCAATTTGTAATAAACAATCAATTACCTTCTGAAATGGTTTAATCTATTATGTAGATTTTTTAAAGAAGTTTTGTTCTAGAAAAAATTCTATTTAAATTTTAATCTAGAAAATTATCAATTTATATATGTCTATATTTCTTTTTATCAGCACTAATTACTAGAATTTTAATGGAGGGTTGCATAATTTTCGATTTGAACATATTTTCGCAGTTAGTTTATAAAATGAATTAAAATCAAATTTATTTTCTATTTAAATCATTGTGAAACTGAGCGTTACAAACAGATGCAATTCGTATAAATAACTTAGGCCAAATGAAAGAACGTGACGCGGACCGGCGAGCATCAGGGCACCATAAACGTCCGTCCCTCGCATTGCACACGATGATTTATCGTTAAAACGTTTGCCGTTTTTGTACTGTTTGCCCTCCCGAGAGATCGCCAGTACAAAGCGAGAGACAATGAATAATCATCAGCAGCCGGATCCGGCCCAAAAGTTATTTTCACCCAAAACGACGATTTTTATGCATTATGCAAAAGATGCTTTTCAAATCGGAAACGGTTCTTTTATTATTTTATATCAGTTCAAATCATACAAGTCAATACAAAATAATTCAAATCATAATATGAACTGCTAATACTGAAAAAAATATCCTATATGTCAACTTAGAATAAAAAGTCTCTATTGTTCAAATTCAGATTTCAATTTCATTCGAAATATTTCACCTTTCGGGTTAATTCACTCTTTCACAACTTTACTCCTGTATTGTAATTTTATTATTATTACAATAATGGAAATAGCATTAAAAATCTCTTGAAGTTCATCTGAATTTATGTTGTAAACGTACGCAAATCAAATTCAAACCCACTTAGTAGATAAATGATAAAGTTAAGCAAGTTTCCAAAGTTCTTGTTTTGTTAGATTTTCTTGGTTGTATAAATACCTGAGAAACATGGGACTTGGAGTTACCTTACTTATAGCCATATAATAACCAGTAAAGAATTGTACTTAATTTCTAAAGGTCAAATACCACCAAGGTAAATTTAAGCGTTTGATTTTTGGTTAGAAACCATTAAAACAAGTCTTTAAAATGATGAAATTTTGTATGAATAATTCATTATTTTTAGTGGTTTACTGACCAAATTACTTCTTTCAATTAATTAATCCTTTTATGTAAGGTATGTTTTGAGATAAAAAGTCAGTGTCACGAGCGAGATTCGAACCCACGACCTCGGTAATATACCTACGCTACTACCTATCGTGACATCGGTTCACTCGGACACCAACCCCGCATTTCAACCTATCTTTCGAATTTTCCATCCTTTTGCCATTTTTCGTTGGTGTCCGAGTGGTAGAAGTCAAGAGCTCAAGCGGTAGAGCAGCGCCGTATTTAACCGAAGGTCGTTGGTTCGAATCCCGCTCGTGACACTAGATTTTTCATTGCAACCAAAAACCTTACATAGAAAGAGTAATTAGGTCAATAGACCACTAAATATAGTGGATTTAATAACTAAAATATAACTCCACTAAGAGCTTTCCGAGACTATTTCATATGTCGTCGACAATCCTGATTACACGGCTTTTGAAAAATGGTAAAAAGAAGGGAAAATTCGAAGCCTGTAGGTTGGGATTGGGAGATGGTGTCCGAGTGGATTGAAGGCAGAGCAGCGGAGTATTTAGCCGAAGGTCGATTGTTCGAACCCTCCTCGTGGCACTAGTTTTTCATTTCAACCAAAAAAACAAAACAAAAAAAACATAAAAATGTATAAATAATATTTATCCTATATAATTATATATTATATTAATTATTATTATATGATAGTCATACAAAGTAACCAAGACATACTTTTTCGTACAAAATGGAACATAAGAAAAAACAAAAAGTTTCTCAAATTTCAATTAAATGTTCAATATGACTCGTACTTCAACTCCACGATTATACATTATATAATTATGCATGTATCTGTACATAATTAGTACGATAAAGAAGATAAAAAAATCATAAATAGACAAATTTACAACGCAGTAACGCCCTGAACTGGTTAAATAAAAACATAAAATTGCAGAAACTGAAAACAATTCAGTTATTTATTTTTTATATTATGTTGTTTTTATTGTTTTTAATTAATTCCATACTTCATCTTGTTAATGTTTAGTACTGAGCATCACCTAATTTTAAATAAACTTGTTATAAATATAGTTTTTTTCACAAGATGTATTTCTACACTCATTGAGTTTAAGTAAGAATTTTTTTAAAATTTATATGTTCTAACTGCTATATTTTCCTATAATAAATAGGCCCTGTTGATGAAGGTATAATCCTTGAAAGCTCGGAACAAACATAAAGTTGTGAACACATCGAAGCTCCTTTTTCCAACCTAGTACAACTCTATTATCTTTAATTATTCAGATATCGTGAGATGCAATATAAAGAAAATGTGTGGTTAGTGACCGTTAATCTTGAGATGCAGTCTGGTATGATGCAAGTTTCAGAAAAACATTTTCTTTATCGTGCAAACGTTTCGATCTTTATTGAGATCATCTTCAGCGCCCGTGCTTTACAAACATTGTTTCAATTTAACAAATACATAGAGGATGTTGAAAAAAGTGAATTTATACAATGCAAAAAAAATATTTTTTTTATTATAGGTCCTGAAGATGATCTCAATAAAGGTCGAAACGTCGGCACGATAAAGAAAATGTGTGGTGGTTAGTGACCGTTAATCGATATCTTGGGATGCGGTCTGGTGTTATGTAGATTTCAGAAAAACATTTTCTTTATCGTGCCAACGTTTCGATCTTTACTGAGATCATCTTCAGGGCTCATAGTGTTTGTCTTCTGTATGCTCTTCTGAAAACTACATCACAACCAGACCGCATCTCACGATATCTGAATAATTATCGATTAACGGTCACTAATTTCTCCACATTTCAATTATATTTCTTGACATAATTAAAAAAACTGAGAAAAAACTCCACCTAGGTTTATATATATTTTTTAAAAAAATTCTCACTTCTCCTGTATAATCTTATCAATTGCAAAGTTAATAGCCAAACAAAGTTCACAACTGAAGACGGCCACATGCCGCAACTGTCTGACTGATCAAAACAGAGATGACAGGGGAATCAGTATGATGATTTTATTCCCGTTTTAATTGCTTCACAACTTTTTTAACATTTAAAGTTGAGAAAAAAACTACATTCGTATGAAGGAGTTTTGTGGTCAAAGCGAGGAAGCAGCACGCCAAAGAGCGTGCAAATATTTTTGCCGCGGCAGCAATAAAATATGCGGCTTTGAGTCGTCATGAGTAAAACGACTCGTTTGTTACTATTCACCGATGCATAACGTATTACTTTGTTAGGTAGAGAACAAACAGGGCTGCAAATTAAATTACTGTCGCTAAACGACTCCCCCCTTCTCTAAACTTGCGAAAACCTAAATAAACATAAAGCCGCATTAATCATGTTAAACAAAAAGGGTTTGCAAATATTCTAGATGATCAAAATTGAACATAGATCAATGTTGAGATAACCCGGCTAAACTTTGCATTAATTGAACATTATTTAAGCTTGGCGATATTTCTTTGTTTTGATATAGAGAAATTTTCTATTCTCATGACATCATATTGAATAAATTTAACAAATGTACAATTCATATTGCAAATAATGATTTGTCCCCTTCAAGTGGAGAGTGATAGCGGCTTTTGGGGTCCAGCAGGAAACAATATACTTTCAATTTATGTCTGAGTCATGAGATGAGATGTTACTGAAGGGGGACTAATAGAGGGAATGAGAAAGTCCCTTGATTGAGGGCTGGACATATCTCGCTTAGTTCCCCCGGTCTAACTTTTCCATATTGACGCTACTCTTCTAACTAGTGTTCATTATTGATCACACATATACTGACAAAGTGATGAATCACACGAGATGTACTTTTTTCGAACATTACTCGGTGATCGTGGGATGCGTTCTGGTGTGAAGTAGGAATTAGAAAAAGATTTTCTTTATCGTGCCAACGTTTCGAACTTTATTGTAATTATCTTCAGTGTCTGGGTTTGAAATATTGTTTGAATTTTACAAATACATGTAAGATGTAAAAAAATTAATTTCTACAATAGTAGAAATTTTAGATTAAAAAATCAAAGAAATGAATTTATACAATGCTAGAAAATCTTAGATTAATAAAAATTAATTTATAGAATGCTAAAATATTTTAGATTAAAACAAATGAATTTATACAATGCTAGAAAATTTTAGATTTAATCAATTTATTTGTACCCACTGAGTGTTTGTTTTTTGTGTAGATGTGCCTTTCTTGTCTATGTGATTGATGTTGATTGATATTCATTATGATATAGTGATGGTTTATGTTTATATACGTTAGACTTTGAAGGGGGTGGGGATGAAAGTCGGGAATAGAAAGATATTTTTATAAATAAAAATTAAATGTTACCTTTAAAAAAAAAAAAAGTTATACAATGCTAGAAAATTCGAACGCTTTCAACAAGACAGATTAAATTTTTCAAATACATACAAATACATGTAACATATGAAAAATGAATTTCGACAATAGCAGAAATTTTAGATTAAAAGAAGAATTTATGCAATGCTAGAAAATTTTAGATTCATAAAAAAATATTTAAAATTTTAAATATTTAAAATTATAGAATAAAAAAAATGAATTTATACAATGTTAGAAAATTTCAGATTAACAAAAAAATAATTTATAAAATGCTAGAAAATTTTAGATTAATAAAAAATGTATACAATGCTAAAATATTTTAGAATAAAAAAATGAATCTTTACAATGTTAGAAAATTTTATATTAATAAAAAAATATTTTATTAATTGTTAAAAGTTTTAGAATCAAAAAAATGAATTTGTACAATGTTAGAAAATTTTAGATTAAAAAAAATCAAAGAAATGAATTTATACAATGCTAGAAAATTTTAGATTAATAAATAAATATTTTATTAATTGTTAAAAATTTTAAAATGAGAAAATTATACAATGCTAGAAAATTTTAGATTAATAAATAAATATTTTATTAATTGTTAAAAGTTTTAGAATCAAAACAATGAATTTGTACAATGTTAGAAAATTTTAGAATAAAAAATCAAAGAAATGAATTTATATAATGCTAGAAAATGTTAGATTAATAAATAAATATTTTATTAATTGCTAAAAGTTTTAGAATCAAAAAAATGAATTTGTACAATGCTAGAAAATTTTATATTAATAAATAAATATTTTTTTAATTGCTAAAAGTTTTAGAATCAAAAAAATGAATTTGTAAAATGTTAGAAAATTTAGATTAAAAAATCAAAGAAATGAATTTATACAATGCTAAAAAATTTTAGATTAATAAAAAAATGTATACAATGATAAAATATTTTAGATCAAAGAATTGAATTTTTACAATGCTAGAAAATTTAAATTAATAAAAAAATAATTTATAGAATGCTAAAATATTTAAGAATCCAAAAAATGAAGTTATATAATGCTAGAAAATTTTAAATTCATAAAAAAATGTTTTATTAATTGTTAAAAAATTTCGAATCAAAAAAATTAATTTATACATGGCTAGAAAATTTTAGATTAAAAGAAATGAATTTATAGAATGCTAGAAAATTTTAGATTTATACAATGCTAAAACATTTAAGAATGCAAAAAATGATTTATACAATTCTAAAATTTTTTAGATTAATAAAAAAATATTTTATCAATTGTTAAAAATGTTAGAATAAAAAAATTGAATTTATAAAATGCTAGAAAATGTCAGATTTATACAATACTAGTGAATGTTAGATTCAACTAATGTATTTGTACTCACTGGGAGTGTTTGTTTTTTGTTCATACAAATACATATAAGATGTGAAAAGTGAATTTGTACAACGATAGAAATTTGAAAAAAAAAACACGACAAACAATAATGAAACATCTCCATGAAAAACAAAAGCACTTTCAGTGAGTACAAGTACTTTGATTGAATTTAAAATTTTCTAGTATTGTATAAATTCATTTTTTTGACCTACATTTTTCTAGGATTTTATAAATTCATTTTTTTGAATCTAAAATCTTTTAGCATTGTATAATTTTTTAAAAATCTACAATTTCTAGAATAGTATACATTCATTTTTTCACATCCAACATGTAAAAATCCTTCAACCTGATGATGAGCTAAAGGCTCGAAAACCAAATCGTTCTGATATAAATTTATTTTTTAATCAAAAATTTGTAGCATCGTATAAATTTCAGTTTTTCACATCCTAAATGTATTTGTAAAATTTAAACAATATTTTAAATCCCAGGCTTTGACGATGGTCTCAATAACGATCGAAACGTTGGCACGATAAAGAAAATGTTTTTCTGAAACCTACGTCACAGCAGATAGCATCTCACAATTTTCGAATAATCATGACTAACGATCACTAAACACCACGCTTTTTTTTTCAACAATTTGTTTTCTTAAATTATAATCGAACTCCGGCAGTTGTTTTAAAATAGAAACTCTTTGTATTGAATGTGTGTTATTTTGTAATTAATATGATATAAAGAATAAATAAGCTAAATTGGGTAAGAAAGGACAAAAAAAGGCCAAAACCGGGGAAAATTCAATTTCATCAAACGATCCTATCAAGACTCTTTTAAAGAGATAATGTATTAGCTCTATGTTTTTTTTATCTTTACCATTTAAAAAATCAATTAAATGTTATTATGCACAACAACCTTTTATAACAAACCTTTTAGAAAACCTATGTACAGCCTTCCTGAACACGCACGTTTAGCAAATGAAAATCTTAAAAGGTTGTTCATGTAACTGTATTAATAGCATAATTACACACTTTAACACGTGTGGTTGCGTGAATAAGCTAATTTGAATTTTTTAACGGGAAATAGACGATATTCTGTGCCGTCGGAATTTCTTGACATTTATAATTTTTCATGTGAGACTTGTACTCTTTCTCAGTTAGTTAAAAAAACAAATTAAATCAAAATAAACTGTCATAATTTCTTTGATAGTTTGTGATTCAGACATGTTTATCTAGATATTACAAGGGCAATATGTACCGTACAGATGATGTATCGGTATAAGCTAGTACAAGCTTAATTAACGAAAATTAATCCGCTATGCGAACTTTGGTCACATATTCACCATTAGATAAATGACAGAACGAAACGAACCCATGGATAATTGATATCGAAGGTTGTAATTGTTTGTCAGAATTTTGTATGATGTTTGTTAAAAGCTGACCATAAAAAATCGAGTAATTAAAAGTTGATTTAAAAATTAAGAATATTTTTGATAAAAATATATAAAATCAATTTGAGCGAATTATGTTTTGGTAGGAAGCCACGGCGAAGCAGCATGCTTTAGACATGCTCGCTTACCCCAGCCCGAAAAAAAGACTTTATTCATTCACGCTTAATGTACGCTAAGTACGTTTTAAGAGAGGCCAAGAATGTAGTCGAAGAGGGAGATAAGAGGGTCCGCTTGGCTAAAATTTGTTAATCGATAGAAGATAGTGTCTTCCGTGGGAAGATATCACATCTTTATTAGCCCTATCGGACGAAACCGCGCTACCGCTCCTGCTAGTAATAACTATCAGACCATCGTTTACGGCCACTCGAAATTTATCTATATCGTTAACTATCCTCCCTAAAACTTTATATTCTAAAATGAAACAATTATACTTTTATGGATATCTTATCACAATGAGAAAAAACATCGCATTCATATTTGTACAATAAAGGAAACGCACGTCTTTTGTCAGTTAATTACGGTCCTCATTAAAAATGGAAATACATTTTTCAGAAATTTTTAAATCTTACCAAAGGTTTTTTTTGACTAAATCACCCTTAGAAATTGACATTTTCAAACGCTCAGTTTGGCTTGTAAGAAAAGGAAAAACAGAAATTTACCATAAACCGATTGTGGTTTTGAACCGTGGTTTTAAAGGTCACGAGCGGGATTCGAACCCACGACCAAGTCAGATTCTCAGTTGTATTCGAAATGTGTCACCTGTAAATTCACAACTTTACTCCTGCATTATTCAGAAATCGTGATATGCTGTCTGGTATGCTGTAGGTGTCAGAAAAACATTTTCTTTATCGTGCAACGTTTAGATCTTTATTGAGATCATCTTCAGAGCCCAAGTAATTCAGCTCGACTACTGAGTAGAAATAATTCAATTGAATATAATAAAAAAATAAAATTTTTTTGCATTGTATAAACTCACTTTTTTCCACATCCTACATGGGTTTATTAAATTTAAACAATGTTTGTAAATCCCAGGCTCTGAAGATGATCTCAATAAAGATCGAAACGTTGGCACTATAAAGAAAATGTGTGGTTAGTGACCGTTAATCTTGAGATGCAGTCAGGTGTGATGTAGTTTTCAGAAAAAACATTTTCTTTATCGTGCAAACGTTTCGATCTTTATTGAGATC
>CM077114.1:4413097-4442339 GCA_039619505.1 Cimex hemipterus | reverse complement strand
ATAAAATTATAGTTATTTAGAAATCGTGAGATGCGGTCTGGTATGATCTAAGTATCAGAAAAACATTTTCATTATCGTGCTACGTTTCGACCTTTATTGAGATCATCTTCAGGGCCTGGGATTTATAAACATTGTTTAAATGATACAAATACATCTAGATGTGGAAATATTTCTTGTTGTTTACATTTATCAAATACATAAAATATAAATTGTATAAAACAACAAAATTCTCACATAAAAAAAAAAAAAAAACACGACACGCATGAATGGCACAAGTACACAGAAGACAAACTCTTTGAGTGCGTAGAAATACTTTGATTGAATATAAAAAATATTTTGCTTTGTGTAAGTTCACTTTTTACATCATAAATGCATTTGATAAATGTAAACAATGTAAACAGTGTTTGTAAATCCCAGGCTCTGAAGATGATCCAAAAAGATGGAAACGTTGGCACGATAGTGTACATATTTTTTTTGAAACCTACACCAGACCGCATCTCACGATATCTGAATAATTATCTAAGTGTTATGCCGTTACAACAACGTTAAATTTTGCCCCATCGCTAGACAGCCCACCGTTCGACGGTCAAAAAAACAATAATTTTGTTTTTTTCCACATGTACAATTAATTTAATTTTCAATAGTCTTCCAGACTGTCGAGCGGTTTTACATTGAATGTTGTGTTTGTGTGTTAGACGGTATCGCTGGTAAAAAAGAAAGCCAAAGCTGGTCACACGGCGATACAGGTCAACAGTTCAGCAGAACCGATAAGTGTTGCGGGTTTAGCCTAATTATTCACCTTTATCCTTTATACCGGTTTTTAATTCGTGCACATTAAAATATTTAGTTATTATTTTTAAGAATAAATTTTAATTGTTATTGTATAAATGGAATAAATTCTCAAATATCCGAAAATCGCTTATTCAAAGATATTGAAGTCGTTTTTAATGAAGAGAAGGATAAGGAACGAGAATTGTGCGTGGTTTACAAGGTGGTTTAAAGTAATTCTCATAGTTTCCCCCGGGTACTTGGCGGAACTTTTCTTTCTCTTTGGTATTAACCCCAGAACGACCAGGATCTCTTTTCTTTATCTAAGCAATTATTTTACTGTCTCCGGGCTTTATGAAAATTGAGGATGCCCTCATTAGGTTTTTCAACCACTTCATTATTCGGCGCGTAAAAGTAGGAAAAAAAAATTCAAGATTGTTGTTCGGTTTTCGTAATAAATTGTGGCTGAACAGTTTTTTTTTCGCTTTGGAATCTAACGTGGTCATGTGAGCCAGTTAAAGAGGCCGAATGGTGAGCTTCTTTGAAAACAACTTGGTCGCCCAAACTGCTCCGGAGAAAGCACGGTAATGGAAATTCAGAAAGACTTTCGAGATAAGAATGGGACGCGAATATATTTGAGACGGGACCGTTTCTTTATCGGCACGACAAACTGAGATAGTAACATATTCAACAATTAAATTCTCTAAATAAGTGAGCAGTTAATTTACAATTGGATCCTATAAAATATCTTTTTATAATTCTTAAAAAAAAAAACAAATGAATTAGCGTTACAAAAAAACACATTCTATTTAGTAAACAAAACAGAACTGTAAGTCCATGAGCTAGTGCAAACCGAAAAAAGATTTTATTTAAAAAATTTCTGCTTGTACGGATAAACAAATAATGACTACGTATTATTTCTTACGCTATCATTAGCGTCAGCATACTTTAACGAAAATTCAATTCGTTTAATTCAGAAGAAACATAAACAGAAATATTCAATGTTGGTACAGTCAACACTGAAATTAACGTTTATTTGTTTATGTAATGTGTTGTGGGAGTTGACATTACGAGTTGTATTGTTTTCGAGGAGATTGTTTTGTTTATGAGATTGGCGGTGTCCATATTCAGCTTTTCCAAACGCTAGTTAACTTTAAATCTTTAAAAGATAGTTTTTAAAAAAAATTATTTACCAGCCGGCTAGCTGCCTCGGCCATTGCCACATTTCGTCATCTCACGTTCTAAGTTTAACAATTTCGACGTTTTCCCCCACGCATTTTTACCCCTCCCACACGTGGCGAAAAGGTTCTGAAACTAACTCATTCGCTAACATTCAATCCCAGCCTAGCCTATGCGCGTGTTTCAGAGTACTCCATATTCCTCTGAAGTCCCGCTCGCGTTCAAGCTAATAAATACATCTATACATTATGTACAATTAAACTAACATATTATCCTAGATGGTGGGTTTATGGGGTACTTTATATTCCACCATAGACCCACCCATGCATACTATCGCACTAATAAATACATTCTCTCAAGCAGTAGCCAATCATGCTGTATTTACAAGTAAAAAAAATATAAAATATAGTTACTATTACTCATTGTTTTTAACGATCCGGATTTCAAGCATTAAATACTTATCATTATTTTCCTCGGTTTAGACATCTCAGTTTAAATATGTTTTTTCTTTCCAAAGGTAGATTGGGGATGAGATGTTGTTTCTGTCTTCCTGGCCTCATTCCTAACGTACCTTTGGAAAGAAAAAAACTTATTTAAACTGAGAAGGCTGGTCGATCACCGAAGAAAATATTAATCAACAGCAGGGTGCTTCATCGATTTTATATAGTCCTGATGAAGGCGATATATTCTGCCAAAAGCTCGACAAGAAAATAAACGTTGTTTCTGTCCTCCTGGCCTCATCTCAATCTATCTTTGGAAAAAAAAACATACTTATCATTATTAGGAATTAGAAGCAATATTAACCACCAATTTAAAATTACATTTCTTACAATATTTATTAATTATTCAGATGTCGTGAGATGCGGTCTGGTGTGATTTAGGCATCAGAAAAACATTTTCTTTATCGTGCCGACGTTTCGATCTTTTATTGAGATCATCATCAGCGCCTGGGATTTACAAACATCGTTTACATTTAGAAAATTCATATAGAATTTGGATGTATAGTAGTATTTCTACTCACTCAAAGTGTTTGTCTTCTGTGTAATTGTGCCATTCTTTGAGTGAGTAAAAATACTTCGATAGAATATAAAATATATTTTGCATTGTATAAATTCTCTTTTCCAAATTCTATATGTATTTTATAAATTGTAAGGGTTTTTATTTGGGTAATTGTGTATGTGTGGATCTTTCCCCAGTGATCAAGGAGGTTTTTTTATAATGACTAATTAAGATGGTCTATGGTTAAAAATAAAATAAAGAATACCTGTGTTATAAAAGGAACACGCACCAACACGTGGTCGCGAGTTATTGAATAAGGTTAAAAGTCAACCAAACTGTGTTCCTCATGTAATTTATTGCCTTGAAACTCTGATCAAGTAAATATACATAAAAATCAAATGAAAATAAAAATACTTGGAAAAATGGATATTTACATAAAAAATAAAAAATACCTTTACAAAAAAAATCTTCCAGCGCTGAAGCAATTAGAATTATGTACAACAGATATGGAATAACATAAACAATAAAATTGGGTACCCACAAGGTTAATCGAATAATTACAATCGTAAAAAATCAGTTTGCACAACCTCTTCCGAGAGCTCTCACCATCCAAAAAAAAAAAACTTCCTTGCGCCGACCGTCTGCGCCCAGCTCCCCACTCCGTTATCTCTTCTTCGCGTCGGTGGAGAGTAATCGCGCGAATTTCCAAAAACGATCGTCATAAAATGTAAACTATTATGGTAATTTTTCTGAAACCTGAATCGTGTGCAACGACAGGCAAGAATGGTACAATTACACACAACACAAACACTTGAGAGAGTAGAAATACTTTGGTTGAATATATGAAAAAATATATTTCGCATCGTACAAATTCACTTTTCCACATCCAAAATGTATTACCCAAACATAAACAATGTTTGTTAATCCCAGGCCCTGAAGATGATCTCAATAAAAGTTCGAAACGTCGGCACGACAAAGAAAATATTTTTCTGATACCTACATCACACCACACAGCATCTCACGATATCTGAATAATTATCTATTAACGGTCGCTAATATCTACACAAATATTTATTAAGATAATATTTAGTTGTGTTAGGTATGTAGGTTATTCATGTTTTTTGCACGTTAATTTATGAATGGCATTAAAACCAACTTTTCATAGGAGCGTAGACTTCATGATTGTTTGTAAATTCGTCAATCTGATGATGAGCATTCAATGCTTGAAAATCAGGTCGTTGAAAAAGACCAAACTGCGAATAAGAACTGTGTATTAAAGGGGTCAAACAACATACCTAACCTTTATCTTTTCTACTGTTCAGGTTTTGTTTAGTCGGATGAATCGAGATATTTTCCTTGTATTATTTACTACCGAGTTATTAACATATTATTTTGTTAGTTTTATGATGAATTTATATTCGGTTTTCTCCTTGGATATACAGGAGCTGATATTTGCTATGAGGTGTAAAAAAAGATATTGGTAGATCAAAAAAAAAGAAAAAAAAAGTAAAATTCTGTACAATGTTGTTTAAACAGCGGTTTTTGTAAAATTCGTTTGGAAGTTTGGTCACGTTTATCAAAGACTTTTCAATGTTTAAATTTTACGCGTTTATAACCACAAAATGACCATCAATTTGATTCATCCTTTAAATAATTTAAGTACATTAATTTTGATTAATTATTAACATACTGAACAATAATTTTTTACGCAAAAAGTAAAAAAATTTCACCTTCTCCAGGCAGTGAGTTAGAAAACCAACTTGTACAGCATTCAACTCAATACTATCCCCCAATTTGTTTTTTCTTTTTCAAAGCGAAACGCCTTTTATATTTTATAATGGAACATAAATGAAAGGTTTTATTATAAGACTCACGAATGCGGCAAATTGGGGTAGAAACCAATCCATTTTATGCTTAGGGTATAATTATGATAATATAATACCTTTCGCACGATTCTGCCGGTGTTACAAAGCACGGATTGTTTGGCCCGTCTAGTCTAATTATTATTTTTTTTTTATATTTAATAGTTAATCGTATAGAATGTTTTGCATTCTGTTGAATCTGCATATAAAATAAATCAGCTGGTTGTAGATGATTATTAATATTTTGTTTTGATATATTCCTTTCATTTTTGTAAAAATATTTAGGAACGGGTAAAAATATGTATTTTATTTAAATATAGCTGAATAAGGATATGAAATTAATTTTTATCTAATTGTACTTTTAAATGAAAATGAATTGTAGTATTTCTATGAAATCGAATCATTGTGTTGCTCCTAATTCAATAATTAATATTTATTAACTTGTGGTATTTACTGATAGTTAATTAATTATTATTTGGATTAAAAAAATGATCTCAGTAAAGATGGAAAGATTGGCCCGATGAAGAAAATGTTTTTCTGAAAACGACATCACACCAGACCGCATCTCACGATCTCTAAATAATATTTATGAACTTCCTTTTTGATGTTATGATTGATGATTATTGCTGCCTGTGGTACGAGTATAAGTTCAATCTGCAAAAGCATGTAAAGAATTGAGCCTGTCAGTTTATTAGTATTTTTACTTATCGTTTTAATTAGTTTGTTACTGAATGCATTTTGTTAATTTTTTATCGAAAATACCATAATTAAATTGGATTTGAATATAATCCGTAGTGGCGACCGTCCCTACTCAGAGAAAATTATGAAAAAAGCTAGTTCAAAAGGTTTTTTGTTCAAATTTCATTTCATTATTATAAAATAAACAGGAGTGTAAATTTAATTTATTTTCCCTGATTGTACATAGTTCTAATTCTCGTTATTAAGTCTCATCACAGAATTGGGGGCAACAGGGAGATGAGAATCATAAAACGTGCAACAAACAAAAATTTTCTCTCCGAGAAAAAAAACCGAAGTTTCGAGGAATATTGGTGTAAGAAGTGTGTGACAGCGGTATGTTGTGGAAGCTAGGACGTCCTTTTTTTAGCCCAGTGTGTTTTGAAGTGTTTTTTGGTGAGGTGAGTTTCAACTGGATAAGTTTTGTTGACGATAAGACTAGTCTGTTGGTTGCTAATTTGTAGCTCGCATTCCCTCTAGAGGCCTGGTTTCAGGGTTGGGCAAGATTTATCTATTTAGTTTTTCTCTTTTATTTAAACATCTGTTTTTCAAATTTTCAAAATTTTCCAAACTCGTTTGAAAGGCCCTTTTGGCCCCCCAGTGGGTCGAGAAGGCTGTCGACATCGATTACCTCCTCCAAAGGGAGGGGCGCGGTAGCCGAGTGGTTAAGGCGTCACACTCTCGGCTAGTAGACCCCGCGGTCGTGGGTTCGATCCCCACCGTCGCCTCTGGAATTTTTCTGACGCATAAGGGGACCGGTGGCCGCAATTAAAACAAATTGACACGGCACTCATTAATGGAAGGGCGGGACCGGATCTCAGCGACCCTGAATCTGGTCAACCCCCTTCAAAAATGAGTTTCTTCGATGGAACGGGGGCACAAGTTCACTTTGTGTTTCGAGCTCTTCCCCAAAAATGGAGCCAGGGTATAGCACAATAAGCTGAATAGCTGCACTGCTCAGGAGGGAACTCCTCCAGTCCCTGGTGGTCATTGTATCCATCCATCCTCCTCCAAATAGGAATCCCTCTCCTGTTCTTTGTATGTCTGGGGCAAGACATTTTATAATTTGTTGATTCGATAAGAAAGATAATGGCGGGCTTCATTAAGTATCGCCAGTTAAGATATGTAGAATAATGAATCGTGAAGTACTGGAAGTAGTAAACGTCAAAAAAGGCTGTGACGGCTTAATTTATATTGAAGCGTTCAACGATGAAGAAGGAGATAAAATAATGAAAATCAAAAGTATAGAAAATATCCCGTAAAAGTCGAAAGTAATGTTAAATTGAACACATCAAAAGGAGTAATCTCTTGCTGGGACTGGAAAGAGTGTCACGAGGAAGAACTTCTTGAAGAATTAAAAGGTTCTAAAGTTATAAACCTACAGCGATTAAAAAGAAAAGATGGTAGGATTGTAACTTTCAATACCCCGTGTCCTCCAAAAGTTGATTATATGAAGATCGCCATAAGGCCATTTGTTCCTGCCTTGTTCCTCTTCGATGTTTTAAATGTCTAGATTTCGGACATACTATCTCTTCGTGTAAGGAGAAGGCCTTTATGTGTGGATGTGGACTGGAAAGGCACGAAAAGACTGTGCCTTGTCAGTCTCCAGTGCATGAACTGTCAAGGCCCGCGTAACACTTTGGCGCGCTATTGCCCAAAATGTAAACATAAAACTGAAATTTTGGAACTGAAAATAAAAATGGTTCAATCAAAGTTCAATCAAGCGAAGTCCCTAATAGGCTCTGGCCTCATTCAAAAAGGTATTACTTTTACCGAAAAAGTAAAAAAAGGGCACGAAAGAAATAGGTCGCCAGACGGAGTCAGGGAACAACTCACTGACCGTGATCCAAAATTGCCTAAAAGGGTCTAAACCAAAAATGGTAGAGACCATGGTCCAATGTTCCCTTATGGAACCTCCTGCAAATGTTTTTATCCCCACCCCAATAAATGAAAAATAGACGAGATTAAATCAGCCTCAGACGTGGAGTAAAAAATGCCTGAACTAGAAGAAAGTACTAAAAAAAGTGATGTGGGTGGATTTTAAGAAACTAAGATTTTAAACTTTGATACCAAACATCATGGCTAGTGCATGTCATAAAGCCAAAATCTGTTCAAGACAGGATAAAACTTTTGACGACCAGTTCGTCAAAACATTGGTGGATGGATGGAAACCAGGGACTGGAGGAGTTCCCTCCTGAGCACTGCAGCTGTACAGCTTATTCAGCTTATTGTAGTATACCCTGGCTCCATTTTTTGGGGAGGAATCACAACACAAAGTGAACTTGAGCCCCCGTTGTACCAGTGTACTTCCATCGAAGAAACTCATTTTTGAAGGGGGTTGGGACCAAGTTCAGGGTCGCTGATATCCGGTCGCGCCCTTTCCATTGATGAGTGCCGTGTCAATTTCTTTTAATTGCGGCCACCGGTCCACTTAGGCGTCAGGAAAATTCCACAGGCGACAGTGGGGATCGAACTCACGACCGCGGGGTCTACTAGCCAAGAGTCTGACGCCAAAACATTAAAAAAAAGAGAGTGTTCAGATAAGAAAACAGTGAACCCGATATTGCCGTAAATCCCTCCGGTAAAACTGTAATCTAGAAGTTTCGGCTAAGGAGAAATCTAAGCCGATTAGTTCATATTGACAAATGTTGTCAAAGGCGCGAAAACAAACAATCTATAGTCCGGACTTTATGTCAAGTTCTGAATCCGAAAGTCAATGAGATGTGTTTTCGGAGGTTCGATCGGAGGCCGACATCACTGGGGAAAACTTTCTGGCCAGGTCCGTAGGGAGTTAGACAAATTGGCTAAGCTAATTTTGCGCGTTGGGAATCAACGTTCTATCTTCTAAAAGAACTGTAGGAACATATTTAAGACATACAAACACCTTTTCAAAGTCATGTTGAATCACGTTTCTGATAATTCATCGGGCTTCAAACGACATATTTAATGATGAGTTTTGACAAATTAAGAAAATTTTGTTGAATTTGCCAACCCAATTTTCTCTCAAAGTTAAGTGCATAATCATGGTCCAAGAGTACAGCGAACATAATGGAATATTTGTAAATAATAAAACAGAGTGTACATCCTAGATTTCAAACTATCATGCATAATAACCATGAAAATCTGTGCGAGATTCAGAAATCTCGAGGATTGAGTAAATGATTGAGATTGTCTGAAAAGAAACCAACAAAACCACTCACAAAATGAAAGGAAACGATTTTTTTCATTGATGATTTAATCGCAGGATCGGCCGTCGTCCTTAAGAGACCCTCTAATCACTGATCACCTGACATTGGGAGCAGCACCCACCACGGACTCTATAGTTGACAGAAATCCCGATAAGCAAGTTTCCGTTCTAGAAAAGATACCCATTGAATTATCCAACAAAATTAATCTCTAAAGATGAAATTTTTTATTTGCATTTTTGCATCAGCTCAAATCTGTACATTTGTGTATGTACTCAGATGTACAGGTTGAGCCTATCTCTTCTCGCTGACCGCTAGCTTTTTTTTCGAGGGTTCAACAGCAGAGGTCCAACCCTCGGGGTGCTGATGGTTTTGAAAAGAAGCCCGTTTTTTAACTGTATCGGGTTCGAATGCATGGCCGCTGGATTCGAACCCGGGATCTTCACCATAAAGTGATGAGCGTGTCAACGCCTAAACTGATGCTGTCATCCCCTCCTATGGTTGTAATTTATAAGCAATTTCCGGCAGGCCTTGTTCAAACCTTGGTTTTTTCCGTTCAGCCACCGAGGTTGTGGGCCATGTGCTACCAGCAGCAAGGCCATTTCAGTCTGTAACGCAGTCATAACTTTTTGAACTCATTTATACTCTCAATCAATCTTAAACACATTGTTTCATATTTACATACTACTCACTCATTTAGGGCGGTTGAGTATGTGATATTCTTTCATCACCTTTAAGCTTGTTATATAAATAACCTAATCGCGCGTGGATGAAGATCTCTCTCTCTCTCTCTCTCTCTCTCTCTCTCACATAAACATAAACGCCCATAAATTCATTCACCTTTAACCCAAGCTTGGGACACAAAACTATGAACAATTGCTATATAGAATAATATAACCATGTTTTCTCAAAGAATTAGAACTGTTTTCGCCAGAATGTAACCAACATTCATCTTTCGTTTTGTTTTGCCGACATCACTGGCAGAACTGTGCTCGCGGATATCTATTTCGATTTTTATCTGTATTTTTTACGCAGAAAGTACCAGAAAAAATAAAGTTTATTCTAAATCCATTATATTTCCTGGACCGATTGACCAAATAACTTCTTTCAATTAAATAATCTTTACGTTAGGCATTGGCTGAAATGAAAAAAGTTAGTGTCACGAGCGGGATTCGAACCCACAACCTTTAGCTAAATACGCTACGTTTACCGAAGTCACCACTGCTCAAGAGCAGCGACGTGTTGAAAGAAGTTATTTGGTCAATCGGACCGCGAAATATAACGGATTTAATAAGTAAAACGAAGTTTATCTTCACGAAAGCTCTCCGTGGCCATTTCATTTGTCGCTGAGAATCGAACCCTAAATGTATGACGGTTGAAAAATGGCAAAAAGGACGGAAAATTCAATATAGGAAGTAGGAGTCCGAGTGGATCGTAGTCACGCTCAGGTGGTAGAGCAACGGTTATTGAGCCAAAGGTCGTGGGTTCGAATCCCGCTCGTGGTACTAACTTTTTCAATTCAACAGATTCCTTATATAAAGATTCCTTTCAAAAATTTCCTACTGACATAGTAATTTTACGGCCCGCAAACTACAATACATCAGTCTTCTTCTTTTATTATATTTTGTTTTTCTGGGAAGAGCTCCATTCCTTCTAATAAATTAAATTCGTTAACGATATTCCTCGGGATCAATATTTTTGTTTTGCTCCGGCGAAGCCATCTGCCACGCGATGACTACATCTTGGAAGAGACGCCAACCTGCCAGTCGATCGCTACTGCAGATCACTGGAGACACTGTCATACTGTCTTATATCCGTTATAATTAATTAATTTAATTAATTATAATTAATTTCATGACCTTTTTCGAAAATGTGCATACACCATATTCTCTCCTTTCCGAGACACATTGCTCTATGGCACGGGTGCTCAAACTTGAACTGCTGGCTATCTACCTCAATATTTTTAGACTACTTACGATCGACTCTGAGAGGCTGCTAGTGTGTGTGATGCAGGGTTGTCGTACATACACGATACACCTAGGTAGGTAGGGTGTACCGTAGCATATATAGATATTAGCTTTCTGCACAATATAGGTACATTATTTTAGTCAAGGTTTGGGTTAGGTTTAGTTAGGTTCTTCTCTACAATATCAATGAAAAAACTCATAGTTATTCAAAATTGCGAGTTTATTGGTTGTTACAAAACAAAAGAGTGATATATGGTGTTAAACTTAACTAAGGAGTGGCTTTGGATGTTGAAGCGTGGCACTGCATGTCCTCAGCATACTTTTCATAAGATGGTACGTAACCACTGAGTGCTAATCGCAAGCATGATGACATATGATAGTCAGTTAGTCGATTGCGATATTTTGACTTAATTATCTTCATTTCAGAAAATGCAGACTCCTACAAGTAAGTTGACCCAAAAAATGTCAGTTGAAGGGCGATTTGCCTTACATTCGGATATATATCTTCAGATATAAAACACCAGAAATTTGTATCAGATGCTGTAGCTTTGCGATGTATATCTGATATAATCTGCACTAAATCATTTTCAACAGAACATGAGTTCATATTAAACTGACTTGCGATTTCAGTAGCTAATTCCTCAATGTTTTTACATGAAAAAGGAAAACTCATAAATGATGCTATATTTTCCAATTTACTGCAATCATAAAATCGCATTTCGAATTGTCCCAAAATATTTGATAATTCAGCCTCATACGTATCATAATTCAACTGAGGAATCCTTGCTTTCAAAGACGGAAAATGTTTCAGATCCTTTCTTTTCAGTTGATCTGTCATAAGTTGCAATTTACTTTTGAATGCGTTTACTGCGCTAATCATCTCAATAATAGTTTACCTTGAAGCTCCAAGTTAACGGTGTTTAAGTGCATTGTGATGTCAGTCAAAAATGCCAGATCAGTCAGCCATTTTTCGCCTAGTCTAGAAACAATGCGGCTTTTCTTTGACAAGTGCCGCGCGTTCCTTTGATAAAGCCACCTTTTGCCGCAAGCAGTGTTATTTTATTACGTAATACATTTTTGTAGTTTAGTTACCTACTTACTTATTAAAATTTTTTTTTCTTCTCGAGATCTAATCAAAAAGCACGATCGACCGTTTGAGCACCCCTGCTCTATGGCCTTCCGCGTACAGCCTGCAGGAGCACCTCACCCCCAGGCAACCTACCACGTGAGACGGGCGGCCAACAGGGATGCAGAAAACCCGTCAAGTTATTATCAAATTTTTATTTCAGACTTCATTCATCTACGACATTTAAAATTTTTATTAAATAATATTTATTATTTATATCTTTACTAATAAATTACACAGTTAGTTCATTGATGAAAATAAGACAGTTTCTCTTTTACCTTTTCTATTCACGCCAATATAGAAATACAGTAAATATATCTCATTCGTTCGTATCGGAGGGGTGGATATTATAGGAGATTAAGGGTTCTCCATTCTTTCTAGTAAATAAACATGTTGACATAAATATGTTTGTACAGTTAAAAATAATTGACCCTAAGGCCCTAAGACCCTCTGATCCGCCCCAAGCGTGTAGGGCAGGCGGAATGTTCTTTGGAAACTCAACTCGCTAAAATTCGTTATTTTGTGCAATACAGCGACTATTTCCCACGTTAAGTAGTACCCAGGTGTGATCCTGTTACGACCTATGCGCAACCTGGCAATTCACATTTCCCATTTATACTCAGCCTTCCCCAAGTCAAGAACCTCTTTTCTAATTTTAAATCATTTTAACGTGTTTCCTTCAGCCCAGAGGATTTCCTATAAGCTTTTTTTTTATCACATTAACAACTGTACTTTTTATATCTTCAGGATGTTCTGCTCAACATTTTTGTGTAAAATTGTACTAATTTTTTGACTATGTTTTTTAAAGGTTAAAATACTTCGAAGTTTTAAATCTGGGTTTTTCTCAAGAAGTATAAATTAGAGAAGATGAATGGAAACTGTATTAACCACCCTGGTCATCTTGTTAGGCTGATTTTTCGACGTCAGGAACATTAAATTTAAACTCTTTAAATACAAAAAAAAAAACGAAAAAAGACGTTGACCTAGGATTTCTACCAATTACTTATTGATCGTTCTTGTTGTTAACTAAAAATCCCTTCTTCTGTGAGGCCTAGGAAGTCCTCGATGCCGTGTCAATATAATCTTTTTTTTCCTTCAAGAATCGTCCTTTTCCCTGTTTCTCATTACCTTCGCCTCTCGACGAAATGAGAGTCCCCCGTTTTTTAACTACCAATCACCAAACGATTTTTCCATTTGGCTTTTTAACAATTTCTCAAGATATTTGCTTAATACAAAAGTTAAAAATTCCGGGAAAGAATGTTGATTGTTTCCCATTTCTTAAATGAGGCGCTACGCTTGTTATATTCGTTTAGAAAGATTACGATCGTGTTCCTGAGATAGGAATCGTTCGTATCTCTTTCTTCAACCAAACTATCCCGGTAGATTTTACCCTGAAAAGTAGCATATTACATGTTATATCATAGGAATCACTCCTCGTCCAAAGCCAAAATTCTATCTTCAATAGATTTACGAGACATATGCCAGCAAAAATTTTTTTAAACTAGTGGATACCATGAACTAGTTCCCCTTCGGTGCTGCACCTCTGTATAGGTTATTGTACTCCTTCCGGGCTACAGTTTTGGGATCTCGCAACGCGTGAGTGATTGAGCACTTTGGGTGTCGGGCCAAAATCAGTTTACCACGACCACCCCTTTAAACGCCAGAAAAAAGTGTTGCGACGAATTTTCGACCACGCGATGTAATAGCCGCAAGTCTGACGGCTTCTTAACCACTCGGCTGCTAAGGTCTCTAAGATCGTGAATATAGATTAAGAATAAAATTTGGCTCCAAATTCCTCCTGTGGTGAATATTACATTGATTGGGTCAGGATATGGGGAGCAAGATTGAGTTCGGGATTCCAAAGAAAAAGTTCCTCCAGTAAGGAAACAAGATTTTTATATTTGGGTCACCTTTTTACATTTATACGTACATGTATTGAGAAGCAAAAGGGTAAGTAGAAAATCTCTACAGAGATAGGGGGCGAGCAAAGAAAAGGAAGCCTCCTACCTTGCCTCGGGGTGTCCAGGGTCCTCGGTTGGTCCCGTTCGGTAGCTTCCTCTTCTCCTTTTTTGGGTCAATCCTTCTTTTCCTTTTTGTCTTTGCTCTCCAGCCGTCCAGCCTCTTTCCGGTTCCGGAAACGAATCTCCCTCACTCTCCGCCTTTTCCGGATACCACACCTTTCCCCCACTCCCGGTGGAAGCGGACGCTCTCCTTGGGCAGAACCGACTTAGTGGGGGGGTAGGCGAGAGAGGGGCGACGATGGGGCTCTGGGTAGGGCCGTCTGTGGTGTTCCTCTGGGTCACCACCTCCTTAAGAAGGACTAACTTTGTAATTACATTATTCGTCTTGTGGTGACCCAGAGGAACCACCACAGACGGCCCTATCCAGGGTCTCCGCACCACCCATCTCTCGCCAATCCCCCCCAAGGTCGGTTCTGCCCACGGACAGAGTGGGAAAGACGATATATGCGAAAAAAGTGGAGAGAGGTGTTCTGATTTTTGGCAATCCTGAAAGTTGCTGTACGGCGGAAGAAAGAAATAAAGAGCTGATTAAGGAAAAAAAGAGAAAAGTAGGAAAAGAGAGGAGAAGAGAACAGAAAGGAAGAAAGAAAGACGTTTCCTGGATGGGACCAACCCAGGGCACCGGACCACCACAGGAAAGATAGGCAGGCATCTTTTTCTTAGCTCGCCCCCTATCTCCGAAGACCTTTAGTTAATATTAATAAACGGACGTACAAAAAAAAAAACCTTTTGCGAAAATAAAATTCTTGTTTTCTAACTGTAACAAAATTTTGGGATCCCGAACTCAACCTTGCTCCCGAGCTCCTGACGATAAAATTACCACAGTCTTTACTCTTTAATATTTATTAAAATATTATTAACTGGTGCGTGAGGCCAATTGTTGAACATGTCTGGAAAAATGGGTTAAAATCACCTATATTCTATGCTGGCGAAATATCGACCAACAGTGCCATCAAGGATTTAAACGAGTTTTTTTCCGCTTATATTGTACATATTTATTTACGTTTACGCATGATTTTGTATAGAAGTATTTTTCTTAATTTGAATGGTAAAACCTATTTCTTTTTTCATTCAATTTTTGTCCAGCTGAAGAAAATATTCTTTTCCATGTTACTGAACCGGCAATACAATCTTGAAATAGACAATTTGTACAAATGAGGGTAAATATTTCCGTTGGTCAAACAGTGGAGGATCAAAACTCCTTGTCAAACGTGACTTTAAAAAATATCCATTTCCACTTTGGATTTCTTTTGTCTGTTATAACATCCGCCTCATTTTTAAATTTCGCCCACATTTTCAAAATGGCTGGAATAGGAGCATTTTTGGCTTGTGCAGAATATGTAGATCCGATGTTAATTTGATTGGTACCAAATCCCATTGAACACTGTCAAACATGTTTAGATTTCTGAGTCGAGGCTTTTTTGAACCAATACGGATGATTGTGGTAGAAATTCATGCTATTTTAGAATAAGCCTTTATTCCATTTCTTACTGCAGCATTCCACACAAAATCATTGACGCTTCGAGCCAAAACCTTAGGTAAATAATTTTTCTCCGCTAAGTTTCCCTGTTCCTCAACAATCTCTAAAATAGTAACTGCAAGCTCAATTACAATCCACTCAATTGGTGAGAGAATTGCACCCTAAAGTTGCTTCAAGACCGCAAGAGTTTCTAAAACTACATCTTTG
Source organism: Cimex hemipterus (assembly GCA_039619505.1). Lineage (NCBI taxonomy): Eukaryota > Metazoa > Arthropoda > Insecta > Hemiptera > Cimicidae > Cimex > Cimex hemipterus. Next base: position 4,426,810 of record CM077114.1, on the reverse strand, counting down.
TTCATAAACAATCGACGTAACGTAAGTCCTGTTCCAAACTTGTTGGAACGTCTTGAATTGATTCTAACCCAGGCAACTTAATTTGATTTTGCCTAGTTTGAATTAAGTTAAAGCATGTGAACTTTTTTTTGAAATCCGCTAGTGTTCGTGGTCCGTTTGACCAATTAATATCATTCGATTAATAATGTTTTTAGTTGAGATAAAGGATCAACGTCATGAGCGGGTTTCGAACCCACGACCTTTTACCGTTACTCTACATCTACATAGGTCAGGTTGTAAAGTCGCGGCGTATCGGGCCGAAGGTACATGATTAAATGAATTTTTTTGACATATTGACCAACTTTGCATTTGTTTATTACGTTTTGTATATGTTTTATCATTAATTTCACAATTGCATTTGAATGTGTAATATATAGAAAAAGTTAAGAAATGATTACCTAGAGAACCTGAGATACGGTTGTGAGGATAAGAACGAATGGAATTTTATAAAAATCCAATCGAATAAAATTAAATTTTTTTAAATATTTTGGATGGATACAATGGTCACCAGGGACTGGAGGCGTTCACTCCTGAGCACTGCAGCTGTTCAGCTTATTGTACTATTCCCTGGCTCCATATTTTTGAAGGACAACACAACGTGAACTTGAGCCCCCGTTGTACCAGTGTTGTTCCATGGAAGAAACTCATTTTTGAAGGGGGTTGATGTTTTCCATTGAACGTGAGATCAGGCGAGAAAAAGTTACACGACCCTTACAGCAATTAGTTGAGCTAGCTCTGTCAATGTCTGTCGTAGCTCCAAAATCGTTATTATATTACGTTCCGTTAAAACAAGGTCAAAAAGTCATCCAATTCCACCTAAACTAAGTCAATTTAAAATATAACTTACATCTTTCTTAAATTTTCTGAGAATATTTATTATAAATTCGTTATGAACATTTGAAATTATTTTTTTATTCCTTGGTCCCTTTGTTAGTTGTTTCAAGCTTTGTAGGATGTTGTTTGTTTTCGGAATTAGATAGCCAATGTTTCTATGGATGGATACAACGGCCACCAGGGACTGGAGGAGTTCCTCCTGAGCACTGCAGCTGTTCAGCTTATTGTGCTATACCCTGGCTCCATATTTTTGGGGGAGGGCTCACAACACAAAGTTGAGCCTCCGTTGTACCAGTTCCATCGAAGAAACTCATTTTTGAAGGGGGTTGGGACTAGAATCAGGGTCGCTGAGATCCAGTCCCGCCCCTTCCATTGATGAATGCCGTGTCAATTTCTTTTAATTGCGGCCACCGGTCCCCTTAGGGGTAAGAAAAATTCCAGAGGCGACGGTGGGGATCGAACCCACGACCGCGGGATCCTTAACCACTCGGCTACCGCGGCCCCCCTAAGATTTTTAATAATGGCTAAAAGGAATTGTGGGAAAGCCAGTAGGATGGAAAATAGTAAAGAGGTTCACACCTAGCACCCAGTGACCTATTGACAACATTGGAGGAAAACACACCTAGGACTCAAAGATTGACACCGATAATTCACTTCCTATTTTCTCCCCTGATGAGTTTCCCTCAAATGAGACGGTTTGATTTTTTAATTTCCTAACGGCTTTTTCATTTATAGTATTTTCAAACTGTTTCTCAAACGTCTTGATCAAGGTCTTGACCTGTCTAGATTGAAAATTGGTCTTTTGACATGCGTCAGTGGCGATATTTTTCATTAAGATAAGGAAGTGGACCATGATTTTCTCGCATAATAAGACTAACTCCGCTTCCGACAAATCCTTGATCTTTGCTCTTTGGGACCTAGGTGTGTTTTCCTCGAATGTTGTTAATAGGCAGGCCACTGGCTGCTAGGTATAAACCTTCTTTACTGTTTTCCATTTCACAGGTTTCCTCACAATTCCTTTTAGCGATTATTAGATATCTCGCCGGTGCCTCCAATTTTTGTGAAGATAAGAACGGTAAGAAGGATAATTGTTTTTAACAACAATTTTAAACAAACTAAACTTAAAATATGGTCTTCTCTCTTACTATTTCAAGTATAAAATAATAATAAAATGAAAAGGAAACTTACAAAAATGAAATTTGGCTCTTGACAGGGAAAAATAATTGTATGGAAGAACTCTCTCTATATATCCAGTGTTTTCTATCTACCTTTTGGGCCGGTCCTTGGTAGGGAGCACTCCCACCAGGCTCACATGTGATGCAGGTCTACAAAAACAATTTCTTTATCGTGTCAACGTTTCGACCTATTAATTATCTTTATGTAAGGTATTGGTTGAAATGAAAAAGTCAGTGTTTCAAAGGGAGGGAAAATTTGAAAGGTAGGTTGAGACGAGCAGTTGGTGTCCGAGTGGATTGAAGTCACGATAGCTCAAGAGCACCGTCGTGTTAAGCCGAAGATTGTGGGTTCGAATCCGGCTCGTGACACTAACCTTTTGCTCAATTAGACTACGAAAAGTAATGGGTTTTGTTCTTTACTGAGATCACCTTCAGGACCTAGGGTTCATAAACATTGTTTAAGTTATACATACGTAACGCTTGTAAATATTTAAATTTGAACGATGAAATCTGCTTGGATATAAGTTTGCTGATCCAACTTAGATTATTAGACATCCCAAAGAAAACACTAGTAAATTGATTAGTTTAAATCGTACCTGTACTTACATTTCACCCTTTTTGCAAATCGAGTAGCCTTTTAAACAAGCAAACTACGATAAAAAAAGGGAGATTAAAATTTCGCCAGCAATATTAATTTATTAGATAACAATTTATGTCAATAATAGCGATTAGGTGGGTCTGACAGCGGTAATCTCCGGATTATCACCAGGAGACAGGTGCTGGGACATGTAACTCCGCTTCTAATCTTATCTGAGCGGTGGAGCGGTGACGCGGTCGTGAGGGCTTTTAATGTTGATATAGTGCCCTGCGAGTGTGGACACAACAAATAGCCTCACACAAATGTCCGACGGGGACAAATCGTCCCACAATTGGTCCCATTCCGCTCTAACCGACCGCATCCCATTACCCTCGTCCTTCTCGGAAAAACTGCCATTTCCAAAACCATGACAACTATTTTTTAACCTGTAAACGTCCGTCGTGTTACGTATTATGTGATCATATCGACCCTTGTAAAATGGAAACGTGTTAAATAATAAGTTGTACCACACGCTAAGATACAATTTAAACCATATTGAATGAATTTAGATTAGATCTATTTTCTTTTAATAGGAGGAAAAATAATATTGCAAGAAATACCATTTCGATGGTAAAAAAACTATCAAGTGTAAATATGTTTTTAATATGTTTCAATAAAAATATTAATCTTCCCGGTATTTTTCAGGTAAGGCGGTGGCTTCTTCTTATGGGATTGTGCAGTTGGGTCATTTCCGATCATTTTAACTCCACATTGATGTAATACTACAGTCTCTGTAAGTGTACAAGTTATTGAAGCTAAGCTTAATTTGATGTGAGTCCAGTACGATCAAGGGGTAGAATAAGAAAAATCCAACTTTACCAAGATATCCAAGCTTCGAGGTCATCATCAGGGCCTATATTTTCAAACAAAAACAGTCATTTTATAAAAACAAAATATACAGGTAAAGCAATAACTCGTCATACACCCACATATACACTCTTTATTAAGTGATAAGGCAATTCGAAATAAGATAAAACGATTGTCCGACCTACAGCTTATTATTATTAAAATTTAATTATAATATTCATAAGTTTGTAAAAAGTTGGTCGAAGTGATTGACACGCCATGTTTATTTTTTTCTCTTGTGAAATATCATCCTTTCAATTATGCAAACGTAGAAAATTGCTCAATTATTTTCTTTATGCTACCAAAGACTACATATAACATTTTACTTAATTTATTTTTAAACGTTTTCTTCGTATCAACAAAGAAATTATTCAGTCCAGGCAATTCAAAAATCAATAATTGTTACTTGAGCCAATGTGAATAAAGATACCGTAATTTTGTGCAGCAAAAATTACCAAAATATGTCATAAAATATACAGTCGATAGCCCTGAAATATGCAGTATTAATACGTTAAAATATGCAATGATTTGCAGTGAACCAGTTTTTTTATTATCATCAAATAATTAAAATCCATAAGTATTCAGAATTTATTTACATTTACCAAAAATATTTTATTACTTACATAATTAAATTATATATTTTATTAATTAATCTTTACGTAAGGCATGGGTTGAGATAAAAAACGTCAGTGTGACCAGCAGGATTCGAACCCACGACCTTGAGGGTGCTACCGTGATTTCAAACCGGTCGAACGTAAACGTTTTGTTTGTATCAAAAAAGAAATAATTTTGTGCATGGAATTCAAAAATTAAAAACTGATACTTAAGCCAATGTTATCAAAGAGAATTTTTATCCAGCAAAAAGTACCAAAATATGCCATAAAATATGTAGTTGAAAGATGCAGCATTAATACGTTAAATATGCAAGGATATGCACTAAACCAGTTTTTTTACTATCATAGTAACTTTAAACAGAAATATTGATAACTAAGCGAATTAGATATTAAAATTCTTTAAAACTAAAAATAATTCAAATTCACAGGTTTAATTTACGTTTACCAAAAATATTTTCTTACTTACATAATTTAATTCTACATTGTATTAATTAATCTATACGTAAGTTATGGGTTGAGATAAAAAAGTCAGTGGGACGAGCAGGATTCGAACCCAAGACCTTGGGCTAAATACGCCGCTGCTCTACCACCGTGATTTCGAACTGGTCGAATGTAGACGTTTTGTTCGTATCAAAAATGAAATAATTTTGTGCACGGAATTCAAAAACCGATACTTGAGCCGGATTATTAATTATTTAATTAAAATTGCCGTTATATACAATAAAATATACAGTTGAAAGCCCTGCAATGTGGAATAATGTGCAATATTATGGAGTATACCATTTTTTTACTTTCATGCTAACTTTAAACAGAAATATAGATAAATAAAAGAATAAAAATATTAAAACTCTTTAAAACTCAAAATAATTAAAATTCACTTGTACAACATTTAAAATCTATCTGCACGTAACAAAATTATTTTCTCATTTGTATAATTAAATTATATATTTTAAACTAATTGAATATAATTTAAGAAGTAATCCTGTAAATTTTCTCCCGTGAAATTGTGCCTATGTTCACTTAAAATTTCTGGGAATATTAAATATAACTTAAAAAGGAGTTTTATATTCTTTTGCCGGTTTTCCTAGAATCTTCACTTCCCGTCGGCTTGTTTCACTTTTTTTGGAATGAATAAACTTTTCGTCAACTTATTTTTTTAACAGATTTTTTTCACCTGAAAAGCAATGTAATATTTTAAATGTTTTGTGCGATAAATGCGATTTTACGCAAGAAATCACTCAAATATAAGATTTTAAGCCATATTAATCAAATATGCAAAAATATGCTCTATAAAATTTAACTTACGGAATCCCAGAAACATGATTCAGATATAATTGATTTCCTGGTTCGTATGTGGTAGCAAACAAAATGTGCAACTGCATAGAAATACGGTCTCCATTGATGACTATTTTTTAGTTTTCTCTTTTGTTTATGAATAACTCGATATATTTGGATTCGGGACTCATTTTTACAATCTTCTTTTAATTTTTCTTTCTTTTCTCATGATTGGCTTATCTTTGTTTTGAGCTTCTGTTGGGATTTTCCACATTGACTCGTAAGTCTGCAGCGCCAAGCTGGCCCAATTGTTGTCCCATTAATTAGCTTTCTGGTAGAATCCACTCATCTACATAAAAGCAATCTTTCAAATATGCAAAAATATGCTTTATAAAATTTTACCTTACGGCTTCCTAGATGCATGATTCGCGTAGATAATTGAGATAATTGATTTCCTCGGATGGTAAACGAAATATTCAACTGCGTAAAGATCCGGTTGCTAAATAATAAATAATGAAATAATTATTCAGATATCGTGACATCCGGTCTGGCGTGATGTAGGTTTCAGAAAAATATTTCCTTTATAGTGCCAACGTTTCGATGTTTATTGAAATCATCTTCAGGGCCTGGGATTGATTAACATTGTTTATATTATACAAACGCATGTAAGATGTGAACAAAATATACATCTTCTGTGTATTATGCCATTCTTCCGTGTCGTGTTGATAGTGCCAGTGAGATTGCCACAGAAGACAAACACTTTGACCCTTTGAGCTCTGAAGATGATCTCAATAAACATCGAAACGTTGGCACGATAAAAAAAATGTTCTTCGAAAACCTACGTCACACCCGACCTCATCTAACGATATCTGATTTTTTTTTTTTTTTTTTTTTTTTTTTTTTTTTTTTTTTTTTTTTTTAATGGCCTCATGGACTTTGCATATCTAGCCAATATTGTGTATTAGTTTTTTTTTTTGGGGGGGGAAGGGTATCGTGAAAAAAGGGGCCAGAGGCGACGGCGGGAATCGAACCCGCGACCGCGGGGTCTACTAGCCGAGAGTCTGACGCTAACCACTCGGCTACCGCCGCGGAGTCACTAATCTGTACACATTTCTAATCAAATAATGATTCTATTCTAGAATTTTAGCAGTTTTATAATTAAGTTAAATTTGAAAATGAGAAAAACAAGTGACACTACAAAGAAAAACAAATGTTTTGCATTAAAAATAATTTGAAACCCAAAAGTAGTATTCGTGCGGGAATCGGCTCGGTCGAACGGTTAAATAATTAATTAATCGGAAGTCGTGAAATGCGGTCAGGTGTGACGCAGGTTTTCAATGAACATTTTCTTTATCGTGTTACGTTTCGATCTTTATTGAGATCATCTTCAGGGATCAAAGTGTTTGTTTTTCTTGTAGATGTTTTATTATTGTGTGTCGTGTCGAGAGTATTGATGAGATATTGATGTTTTATGTTTATGCTAATAATTAAGCGAAATGGGGAACGTCGGTGGCTGCAAGGTTTAGTCTTTGACACCGCGCATATCACTGTAAGGTAAAGGTCCCGGGTTCAAATCCAGCCGCCCTGATACTCACAAATGGGCTTTTTTTCAAACACACCGGCACCGCGAAAAAAGTGAAAGTTCAGTTTAGACTATACCCTAAATTCAGTTTAGTAGAACGATCGATCTGTTTATTTATTTTTAGTTGATTTTTTCTCTTTTTAAATAGGGAGAGTTTGGTTATACATATGTACCAAATTGTTAAATTATATTTTGTGCTTACAAAGACTACATATAACATTTTGTTTATTTTCTTTTCGAACTGGTTGAATGCAGGCGGATTCTTCGTACGATAAAAGAAACAATTTAGTGCAATAAACTCATAAATCAATAACTATTAATTATTCTGAGATCGTGACAAGCGGTCTGGTTTTGACGCAGGTTTTAGAAAAACATTTTCTCTATCGTCCCGACGTTTCGATCATTATTGAAATCATCTTCAGGACTCAAAACGTTTGTTTTCCGTGTAGATCTGTCATTCTTGTATGTCGTGTTGAAAGCGCCCACGTTAATAAATAAAGAAGTTATGATTCTATTTTAGAAGTTTAGCAGTTGTGTTGCCAAGGTAAAAAGCCATGATTAATTAAGGCAAGTACGACTTACTACAAAGGAAAACCAATGCTTCGCCTTTAAATATAGATTGAAGCCCAAAAGTAGTACTGATTCGGAAATAAGACGGTTAAATAATTAAGTGAAAGATTCGTTTATACCCTAAATTCAGATTAGTAGAAGGATAGATTTATTAAATAATATTATCTATTGTTAGAAGGTCAAAGGCCGGCCGGTGGTTGTTCAATCAAAGGTAAGTCAGTTTGGTAAGAACAGATTGGTGGAGGGTAACGACGCTTCCGACTAAATGTTATTAAACAGAGGCCCACTGTACACAATTAACTTGTCTCTCTTCTTCATCCTCTCTCCTTTTGACCAATTAACCAAGCAATATCTCCAGGCTCTCCTATTTCGACCGGAGCTTCTTATTGTATCAATATCTCACTGCCCACAATGCTTTCCTCCACGCCACAAAGAGATTTCTCGTGGTTGTCATTGTTTCAACAAAGGAAAGCATTAATTCTGGCTCGGAAAAGGCCTCTTCCCAGTATTGACAACCGCCTTTTACCTCGCTGAGTAATGAACGAATGAGAACTGCGATTAAGGAGGTGAAGAGTTGACAATATTATTTTCAATACTCCTACTAATAATAATAGTAATACTTTATTAAACATAAAAAAGGAAAAAAAGATTATTTAGATTTCCAAACATTTACGGCCATGGATCTTGGATCCGTCTGCAACATGTTGTTGATTACACAATCAGAAACCACAGAAAATAATATAAAATAAAATATAAATACACAATAAAATAAAAGTTATAGCTTACGCAATATAAAGAAAACAAAAACTGACAAAATGCAAAAGAGAACAGAAAAACAGGATATAATAGAAATCAAAAACTAATACTTTCCAAAAGGATAGTTCCTGCTCACAGTAAGTTGTTCTGCAACGATCCGGATTTCGAGCCTCTTAGCTCATCATCAGGTTGTAGAAGTCCTTCAACCTGATGATGAGCTAATAGGCTCGAAATCCAGATCGTTGCAGAACAACTTACTGTGAGTAGGAACTATCCTTTTGGAAAGTATTGAACACCACACTCACCCCATCATTTAACATTTCTATCAAAAACTAAACTCATTAATTAATTCATATCTGTACTGAATTAAGGGCCGCGAATTTGAACCATTCCAAAACCGTAGCAGGTCAACTCGCGACCGGCATTCTTCGTGATGCTCTTTATTTATTTGATCAACAAGAGATGAAAAGTGATTATGCCAGTCACAGAGGTTGTCCAAAGAAATGAGTAAGGGAAAGTTGTACCTTTCGAACAAATACTTCCAGGGAGCGAAACATGAACTATTAGCCTTTAAGACCGCCAACGACGTTATTTTGGCGTATCTAGTATCGGGAGACATAAGAATTTTAACAATATAGGAGTAGTGAAGCTTAAGTGTATAGACCAAAATTAAATCCAAATTGGTTTCTAAATATAGTATATAGTTTGGTGTACCAGAGGGCAATGTGAACAACTTTCTTACAAAAAACGTTGCACTTTTTCTATTGCTTCAAACCTCTGGTATCCCCATTTGACAGCCACAGAATTGCACGACTTATCTCCTTAAAAACACTATACTTGACTTTGATTGGGATAGTTTCTTTGAGTAGGAAGGCTGAACATTTGCTATTTAGGCCTAATTTAGCCACTGACGCTTTGTCCAAGAAATTCTCGGGGTAAATATTTATACTCATTGACAATCTCTATGAGATTGCCTCTAAAAAAAAAAGCGATCCAGAGAACTCAACCTACCCCCTGTTTCAATACTACATAATAGGGAATAAATTTATAATGTAAGTGCGCGGGTAAAACAATGAATTAAATTGAATTACTTAAGGTTTTTAGTTGAGATTAAAAAGTTAGTGTCACGAGGGAAAATTCAAAAGGTTGGGTTGAGATGGGAAGTTAGTGCCGAGGGGATCGAAGTCACGGCAGCTCAAGGTGTAGAGTAGAGGCGTATCAAGCGGAGGTGGTGGGTTCGAATCCCTCTCGTGACACCGACTTTTTTTTTTAATCTCAAACAATAATTTTCATAAATAATAATTAATTTAAAACTATAAATATAACAAAATGTTATTTTTGTCAGATTCAGTGGTGCGATCTATGGGTTTTGAAAACCAGCTTTATTAAATCGACCTCAACGCTCAGAAAAAAAACTTGTTAGCATATGCGTGTATAAAGATTTTAATGTGTGGTGTTTAATGACAGATAATGATTATTTAGAGAATGTGAGAAAACATTTTCTATATCGTGTCAACGTTTCGACCTTCATTGAGATCATCTTCAGGGCTCAAAGAATTTGCTTTCTGTGTGTATGTGTCATTATTGTGTCTCGTGAAACAATTATAACTATATATGGACACGAAGCTAAAAGTATCGCCATTATCAAATGTTGATATTTGTACTATGCGTCATGCTCTGTCTTCGTCTATGTTGCAACTTACGTTTTGTTGTCTTGAAGATGAATAAAAGTTAGTATAATCAAGTCTCCCTTCTGAATCTTCTACGTTGCAACTGTATCGTGCGTCTCGTTTCGTCAACTTGTAAGTTGTTAGTCGTACTATCGTCTTCTTGTTTTAGAACCTTCCAAAATGCCTGGCACCGATACTAGCGTACCCTAGGGTCGACGGTCCACTCGCACTGCCGCGCCTAGATTCGACTAACATGGAAGTCATGGAAATTATATTATCGGTTAATTTCAATTAATTATGCTTTTCATTTGAGATAAATAGTCAGTGTCTCGAGCGGGATTCGAACCCAGGACCTTCCGCTAGATCTGCAGCTGCTCTACCACTTGAGCTATTGCGACTTCGATCCACTCGGACACTAAATTTCCACTCAACCCCAATTTTGAATTTTCCTTCCTTTTTGCCATTTTTCAAATTGTAGGTAGGGTAGCGGCATATCTAGACAAGGTCGTGGGTTCGAAACACGCCCGTGACACCGACTTTTTTATTTCAACTAAAAACCTTAATCAATTGACATATATTATTTGTTCAGGCGGACCACTACAACTAGTGAATCTATCCGAAAATATTTTGCCTCCGTTCACGTCGTAACTCGTACAATCACGACTTCATTCGTTATTTCGTTTCGTAACTAATCACTTGTACTAGCGCTTCACAGTGCTCAATTTCTAACATTTTAACTTTTCAATTTTCTTTATATGCATAACTGACATAAAACCAAAGTCAACCTGAACTAGCCTTAGAATGGATCCTTGGATGGATAGTTCAGAATAATTACGAAATTTTTCATAATTCTTCACCTGTTCGCAGTTATTTTTTTAATCAGAAGTACGGATATTGTATGCTGTGTTATCGCTATTAGAATCAGATGTTAAAAACGAGCATGCCAAATTTTTGACCCAGTTTACTATCAAAGATCCATATCCATTACATACATGAGTTAAATCAGATTTTTCTTTTTATTGAAAAAAATTGCCGGAAAAACTGATTCAAGCGCATATTCAAGGACACATTGACGAGAGGTGTGTGTAAACAATCATTTTAGAAATGCAGTTCGATAATTCTGCTCTTCTCTGATAACATCACTACTTGATATTCCTGGTAAACATCGGAAAATTGGCAGAAAGAAAAAATGATTTAAAAAATGAATTTATTGTTTAGATATAAAAAGCATGTAATTTAGCAGCATAGCAGATTTGTCCACAGCCAAATCAGATTGTACTTTTGAAGGAAATTGAAATATTTAAACAACAAGGCTTAAGTCTTCAAAGTAATAGGAAGGCAAACAATTTAATTCTATCTTAGAATAATGCGATGAAATAAAAGTCCACGAAGTGGAAGCAAAAGTGATGTATTTTCAACGTGATGTTTTTATAACTTCAATCACTTTAAACGACGTCAATTATTTTAAAAGAATTGTTCCAAACGGCAAGTGATTAGATCCATTTTTATTTAATTTGTTCCCGACCGGAAGATGATGGAAATCCTAAACCTCGTCAATATATATACATGTTCAGACGCACCAGAAAATTAATATTACCTGCATGGGAAGAAAATGCAGAACAAGCTGATAATCAAGTCTATTCATCGGATCAATCGAGGACCATGGGTCGAGTTTGAAAAAAATATAATTGTTAATTGTATAAAAGAAAAGCACCAAGGTTCGACGAGTTAGGAAGGTCAAAGACGGTGACAGCGCTAGTGAGCCAATTTAAAATAAAATAATCCAAGAAGGGCTCACTTTTTCTGCAGCGAGCAGAATCGAATGTCGATTCAATTTACAATTCGAACAAATCTAAAGAGGTTAGCTTGAGTAAGCATTTGGGATTTGATAATACTGGGGCTAAATAAAAATATGAGAAAGCACTACTTGTGGAGGGATGTAATAAATTATGAGAGAGAGAATTTTTATCAAAGCTCACAAATTGAGAGATTACAATCCAGATATATTAATGAGAGAGGGAGAACGAATCTGGGTTTAACGGCGCACAAGTCATCAGTTTGGGCAAGACACACATGTCGCGTTGGTTTAGCATAATTGTAGCGCCGGGAATGTGGAAATTGTTTAGTTTTTAAATTATCAACTGTATTACTTTCTAAAAAAACCAATAATAATTCATATTAAATGATTTCATAGAGATAGAAAACTAATAACGATTGAAGTAGGAGAGAGAGAGAGAGAGCGAGAGAGAGAGGAGGGGATGTACGTAATGAGAAAGTTTTTTCTTTAAAAAAAGATTATCTAGCGGATTATGCGCTATTCACAAAATTAAAATGTAGTTCTGGCGGAACAGATGTACACGTGGACCTATGTGTTATGTGCAATGCTCTTTCGATTTTATTATAAAGTGTTCATCGCATAATGAAGAACCACTGAGGGTTTTTTAATTAAAAAGATCTGTCTGACAATAGTTAGTTGAATATTTAGATGGGAATTAGAATGGTTTATAGATTACACGGAAAGTACTTGTTTATTTATTAACTTATTTATTTTAGATTTATTTGTATTTTTGTAACGGTTGTCTAATACTTTTATCTTCTTTCTTACGTCTTAATTATTTAATTCGATTAATTATTATTGCTATGTAACGTCTTGGTTGAGAAAGAAAAGTCACTGTCACGAGCGGGATTTGAACCAACAACTTTCTGCTAAGTACGCTTTTACTCTACTATTTGAGCTATCGTGACCTCGATCCACTCGGAGGCCAACCTACTGTCTCAAACCCACCTTTTGAATTTTCCCTCCTTTTTTTGCCATTTTTTTTAAACGTCGTGTGATCTACTTGATTCTTCTTATCTACCTAAATTCCACCAGAGAGCTTCAGTGAAGCATACTTATTTTGTTTGTTACATTTATTAGGTTTCTTGGTCCGATTGACCTAATAAATTCTTTTCAATTAATTAATCTTTAATTAACCTCTTCGTTGAGATAAAAAAAGTCCACTCGGTCATCAACGTCCCATCTCAACCTACAACCGTACGAATTTTCCCTCCTTTTGCCATTATCAAATGTCGTGTAATCAGGATTGGATGGCCTCTTCATAAATGATTAGCCACTGGGTATCCTATCCTGATTACACGACAGTTGAAAATGGCAAAAAGAGGGAAATTTCAGACGGTTGTAGGTTGAGACGGAGTGTCTGTCTGAAAGGACGGAAGTCACGATAGCTCAGGTAGCATAGCGGCGTATTTAGCCGAAGGTTGTCTGTTCGAAGTAAATTGCTCAGTTGACCACTAAAATCTAAAAAATTATTATTGTAATTTAATATTTTTACGGAAACAACAACCCCGCAGATGGCAATGCCATTACGTAATTCTTTTATAATTGAAAATTGCAAGATGTGCTGATTTATTTTATTTATATATGTAGATGTCAATAAATGACTTTTTCTTTACACCTAGTACTGGACCAATTAGGTAATAATTTATTAAAAATATCTTCCGGAATGTGACCTTATTCAATACGGAAGGACATCGCCGACAATGAGAAAAATCTAGCCAATAACCTTTTTGTTGAAATGCAGACAGTAAGAGGTCCTGAAGATGATCTCAAAAATGATCGAAACGTTGATTGATTGATTGATTGATTGGAAGTTTTCAGGGGTGTCTAAACTGCGCCCGTCAAGAGCTATTGTATCCCCCGTTCTTTGCTTAAAGC
>CM077114.1:4358326-4382883 GCA_039619505.1 Cimex hemipterus | reverse complement strand
CATTGAGCAGTTGCTTCGCATTCAAATATGATATTAGTGGATGTTTCCCCTCCTCATTACATAATCTTCAAATGGGATCATCGCTGTATATACCACTGTTGTGTCGATGGTTTCTCAGATGCCACTCACCCAGAAGGGTATGGTATGGTATAAAGGATACTAGGAAGTGGGGTTTGTACTCCACAGGTAATGCAGTCTTCTGGCTGTACCGTCCTAGTTCTTTAGTTCAGTCAATAGACTCAATCCGTCATCTCAGGAGTATCAGGTCATTGGCTGTTGCTGTTGCAATTTGATTCTCTGAGTTTTTTCCGTACGTTAGGTTAAACCTTCATTGAGCAGTTGATTTGCATTCGAAGATGATATGAGTGGCTGCTTGCTCCTCCTCATTAAATAATATGTAAATGGGATCATCGATGTATATACCGCTATCGTGTCGATATTTTCTCAGATACCAATGTCCGATGCTACCACTCTTCTGAGTTTGGCCCTCTCCAATGCAGCAGTGCTTTTGCCAATCTTCGTGAGTGTTACTTCATCATAAGTTTACTATGTCTTGCGTTTATCCATTTATCCTTTTGGTTTCCTTGAATCCATTCTATATTTGTTTTTGTTATCCCAAGAATAGGTTTGGTCTTGCAGATCATCCTGCTATCTAGGTATAGTCCTATGTATAGACCTTGGGTACAAGTTGGTAGCTTAAGATGATACAAAGTGGTAGACTGTATATTTTTCCTCATTCAGCTATGTCCTTAACTTCGATAGACTCAAGGTGTCATCGAATATTTGAAGGCTAGACATTGTTAGAGTATGATTCAGGTTAGATGGAATTTTGGTGCCAAACCATAGGTGGGATGTATACAAAACTTTGCTGTAAATTAAATAGTGACGAAGAATTCTGACTTACGGCTTGTATTGGTCTTGTAAATGAGTATTCCTTACCACAACTTGCTCTGACGCAGAAATTAGTTAAATAAGATTTCTAGTGAAGGGAATGAGGGGTGTGTTGGATGCTTTAAGTTGCTTTAAAGGAAACTTGGATATATAAACAGCCTGGTTCTCATCAATAAACGTAGCGATACTTATTACGACTCTGAAAACGTGGCAATATCAGAATTGATGAGAAGGAATGATTTTATGAAAACCCAATAAATAAATTTGTCGGTTTTAGACATCACAGAAATATAAAGGGAAAATTATATCGTCTTTAATCGCACATTGGTTATAATATAAGTATTATTTGTGGGAATTGGATATTCTGGGTAGAAAATATATTTATGAATAATTTAATTAGGGGGATCAAACTATTTTGATTTTATTTGACGATAAATTTTGGTTCATTAGGAAGTTTTAATGTAAATTTTCAATTGGCTGCTTTTAAAATATATTTGATATTAAATTCTTTTTTTATGCAATCATAGTTATACGAGATTTTTAGAGAATTTTTATCTATCGGCCCGAAATCTTGGATTTCAATTTTATCAGTGACCAAAAATAATTTGGTTTTTCTTTCATAGGCAGGATATATTTGTCAAAATCAAAGGAATTTTTTTTAATGAATAGGACTTTTACCTTCTAAATCGTTTATGAACCATGGACGAAAAGAATATGATTTATCTCTAATGCAGGCCTTAAATTCTCGATACTCCCTCGGTTGGTTCAGTTTATTTTAAGTTATTTAATTAAACTAGTCGTGTTGTTCTAGAAAGCTGTTGATGTTAAACTGTTCAAACCCACCAAATACACAGCATCTTTGAGTTGAATTTCCCTTTAGAAGTGGTTAATGGAAGCTCTTTCCAAAACGTTGTTGCCTTGTGATACGGCACCCCTCCAACACTTGATTGGTGTTTACAAATAAACTTTATTAATTACCAGATAATTAGTTATGTGTAAAAAACAATTATGCCGAGTAAAATGTTTTTGAATAAATCAGGGAAATATAAAAATTATTTTAGTCCCAAGAATAAAATCCTGTTAATATTAAGAATCATTTGTTGTTATGTCGTGAAAGTAAAATTAATTCGTTGTTGTTCAATAATACAATTATTTTTCCTCCATTTTAAAAACGGACTTTAGATCACGGGGAATCTAAGGGTCGTGAACCTCTCAAAATCCACCGCATAATTTATAATTCCATTTCCTAAGTGGCCAAGATTTGATCTTGGAACAGGCCCAACATGGCCGCCCGCCCCTGCCAATAACACCGTCGGCGATTTATTGAAAAAAAATTGTCTTGAGTCAGAACAATTCGAAGACGACCCCTCCTCGTAAACTTTCAAGACTTTCAACTCGTTGCCAAAGAAATAACGTTAGACCGTCTTTTGATTACGCCCTTACAAAAAAATAAACTAAAGAAATAACAAGCGTTGAAATAAAGGTTTCTTAATAATTTAAGCTTACGCAAGAAAAAAAAATCAAGAGAAAAATAATATATCGGCACTGTTTCTGACGCTTAAAAACTAGAATTAGCTTCTAAACCGTAAATCTGAGTAGGTAGAGTGGGTTTATAATAAGAGGGTGGAACTTGACTAAATCGTTAGTGGTAACAATGAATGTTGCTGAGGACTCATCGCCTGCTCATAACAGCATTAGCCCCTTTCCAGCAGGAGGTTCGTCTGCAACGGAACTCCCCCCCCCCCGTGGAAACTACCTCTTAAACTCGATTGTCTCCTCACACACCCATTTCACCGGCAAGTTTTAACCGTGTTTATAGACCTAGTTTCTGCATTGAACTTTATTTTTTGAAGCACCGTTGAATTGAATTTGCCTCGTTGCATAATCTTGCATAAACATAAAATTAATATAAAAACTGAATAAATTTGTCGTACCGATTAAATAAACCTGACAGTTACACTTTAAAAAAAATAAATTATTATTCACACTTTCACGTACTTGCTACATGTAAAATTTCGTCACTTTTGACAGTGATTGTCACATTTTTTTTTCAAAGGATTTCTTGTATTATAATATTTGACCTAGACATTGAAGTGTAAATAATTGTAAACACAGTTAAATATGTACAGAGTATTGTAATGCGTACAATTACAGTTTCAATCTTCAGTAAATCTGCAAGTTTGAAAATTATTGATTAGGTTGTGATTGGATTGAATAACAGTTCAAATAGTACAGGTAATGACCTGAAATCATTATTCAAGCCAATTATTATTAATTATAACTTTACATATTATAGCGAAGAAATTGATTTCTGCTTTTCACTATATCACATTTTCCAATTTTGTAATTTAAGGAAACTGCGAAATTTTTTTTTAAGGGCCTCATGAACTTTGCATATCTAGCCTGACTATGTGATTGTTTATTGCGTATTCGTTTTTGGGGGGAAGGGTATCGTGAAAAAAGGGCCAGAGGCGACGGCGGGAATCGAACCCCCGACCGCGGGGTCTACTGGCCGAGAGTCTCTCACGCTAATCACTCGGCTACCGCGGCCCCAACTCCGAAAGTTATAACGCAAAATTTCATACTATTATGAAGTGACTGTAATACTAGTTAAGTATTAAAGTACAAACTACTAAGTTGTAAAGCGAGGGTAAAAGTTGTACAGTGTAGGAAAAAAAATTTATGCATTCTTCAAAATCGGGAGAGTGATCGCTTTACACGAGTGTGTAAAATCCGTGTTTTTTTAAGCCCAAAAATCGCACATATCTTAATCGAGAAATCGGGCAGAGTGGACGGTGACCAATTGAAAGCTTATTCAAATTTTCTATGGAATGCTATAGGGCTCCTGGGCAATTTCCTGGCTCAACAGCTCAATTTTTCTTTCTAGAGGTTTTCTTAAAAAGCGAAACAATTTTCTAGTATTATATTTCCAATTAATATATTACAACTAATGAATAATTGAAAAACGGCAAAAAAGGAGGGAAAATTCAAAAGGTGGGTGGGGTTGAGATGGGAGGTTGTCGAGTGGATCGAGGTCAGGATAGCTCAAATGGTATAGTAGCGGCGTATCAAGCCGAAGATCGTGGGTTCGAATCCCGCTCGTGCCATTGCCTTTTTTATGACAATTAAAAACCTTACTCAATTGTAATTTTTTAGAATGTTTCAATTTACTGATGAAAGACTTAAGCTAGAAAAACATTTAAAAAAGCCATCCTCTATGCAATTGTGAAAATCAAACAATGTTTATAAATCCCAGGCCCTAATGATGATCTCAATAAAGATCGAAACGTTGGCACGATAAAAAAGTTTTTCTCAAACCACTTCACACCAGACCGCATCTCACGATCTTCAAATAAACATTAACTAACGATCAATTAAAACTACGGATTAACTATATAATTTTTCTAAAATATTATTCAGATATCGTGAGATGCGGTCTGGTGTGATGTAGGTATCAGAAAAACATTTTCATTATCGTGCCGACGTTTCGATCTTTTATTGGTGATATTCTCTGAAGATGATCTCAATAAAAGATACATACATCACACCAGACCGCATCTCACGATGTCTGAATAATTATCCATTAACGGTCACTAATCTCTACACATTTCTAAAAAATGAGGTTTAGCGCAGGCCTGTGGTTTAAAAAGCCATGTATTTCCAAATTTGGCAATTTTTTCGTGCAAAAACTAAGTGGTCAGTTTTTTAATGGACAGTCTAACATGAATCCTCTCTCCCATGGGATTTCTTTCCTTCATTATACCTATATCAGTCTATTTTAACTATGACCATCATAAAGGTATAGAACAGGGTCCTTGCATGCGGATATTTTTCTCTGGATGAAGGGACGATACGTTAATTAAACTGTGCGAGCAGCAGTCGTGGAAGTTCTTTTTGGGGAAGCACTTAGAAGCTCTTCTACCACTTTTTAAAAAAAAGTAAAATGTACCTGTGCTCATAGTGTGTGGTTTTGTATGCTTCAAATGTGTCCATACTGGACTTTAACATTACACTTAGGTTCTTCTATTAACTTAAAAATTAAAAGCAGTTCGCATAAGTGGTTCAATTGCCACCTTTGAGAGCAATGGTTGTTTTTTGATGCCTAAAATTTGAAATACTAACTACAAATTTGAAAATTTGATGTTCCTAACTATGCGAAGTATACATATAGAAGACATATAGTATATAAATATATGAGACAATGCCAGATATCAATTCGGTTTAGCAGTTGGGTCTATTCTGATGGAAATTGCAAATTTAATAAGCATCCGGGTCCTCTCACCGTCTATAGCATTCCTCCCTCTTTAATCTCGTTACCTGAGAGATACAGGGGCGTTAGCACTTCTTGGCACATAATAGATTAAAAGCCGATTTCAAAATGACACGGAATTTTAAATGTAAGTGGATTTTATTCGGTAACGGTGTCTAATTCAATGAGATAGAAGGTAGAAATTTGAATTAAAATCACGAAGTCTTTTTTTCTATATTTCCTTCACAACCCGGACCATGATGACCGTTTAATGCCAATTTGAAAAAAACAAAAACATATCCCATCGTTTTAATTATTTAAAAAATAAATTTAAAATTATATTCTTCCTCTTCTTCTGTTTTTGCTTGTTGTTTGTGCTACTTGGAATAAAGGTTTTATATGTATAAGGATCAAGGGGTAAGAAAACTTTTTTTTCCAAATAACGATTATTTTTTTCCTCTTGTTCAAGCTTTTGACCATAATGTAGGCCTTCCATCTATCCTTTAATGCTTCTGACGAAAGACTAATCGATTGTGAAAAAAATTTATTGTTTAAAAACATCTACAACGGTGATCCTTAAACATAAATTTTTTTCTATAATAAAAAAACCGTTTGTAATATAGCAATCACTATATATTTTGTGTGGATTTATATGTTTTTTCCTACTATTAAGATCTCCGAACGCTTCACGTCTAATAATCAAACGTTTTCTTGTGATATATTTTTGCTTTAGCGGTTACTCTTATCAAATAATTGTTCTTTTTAGGTAAGGCCTTGGTTGAAATATAAAATGAGCGGGATTCGAACCCACGACCTTCGGCTAAATACGCCGTTGCTCTACCACTTGAGCCATCGTCACTTCGATCCTCTCGGACACCATCTTTTATCTCAACCAAGATTATTATTTAAATTATTTAAAAGGAGTGACTTGATCAATCGACCAGTAAAATATAAATGAATTAATATTTAATAATTTAAAAAAGTTTCAATTCATTAATAGCTCCTCGTGGGCAGTTCATAAGTCACTGCGAATCGAATCCTTATTACACGACATTATGAAAATGGTTGGTGGACATGGTCAAAATGAGATGGTTCCCGAGAGGATCAAAGCCATGATAGCTCAAGTAGTACAGTTAAGGAATATTTAGCCGAGGGTCCTGGGTTCGAATCCCACTCGTGATACTGACTTTTCTATCTCAACCAATGCTTTATAAGAAGGAAAATTCTAACGGTTTTAGGTTGAAATGGAAAGTTGGTGCCCTAGAGGATCAACGTCATGATAGCTCAAGCAGTACAGTTGCGGAATATTTAGCCGAGGGTCCTGGGTTCGAATCCCACTCGTGACACTGACTTTTTTATCTCCACCAATGCTTTATACGAAGGAAAATTGTAACGGTTATAGGTTGAAATGGAGAGTTGGTGTCCGAGAGGATCAATGCCATGATAGCACAAGCAGTTGCGGAATATTTAGCCGAGGGTCCTGGGTTCGAATCCAACTCGTGACACTGACTTTTCTATCTCAACCAATGTTTTATAAGAAGGAAAATTCTAACGGTTTTAGGTTGAAATGGAGAATTGGTGTCCGAGAGGATCAATGCCATGATAGCACATGCAGTTGCGGAATATTTAGCCAAGGGTCCTGGGTTCGAATCCAACTCGTGACAGTTACTTGTCTATCTCAACCAATGCGTTATAAGAAGGAAAATTCTAACGGTTATAGGTTGAAATGGAAAGTTGATGCCCTAGAGGATCAACGTCGTGATAGCATAAGCAGTTGCGGAATATTTAGCCGATGGTCCTTGGTTCGAATCCAACTCGTGACACTGACTTTTCTATCTCAACCAATGTTTTATAAGAAGGAAAATTCTAACGGTTATAGGTTGAAATGGAAAGTTGGTGTCCGAGTGGATCGATGTCACGTTAGCTCACGTGGTAGAGCAGCCGCGTATTTAGCCGAAGGCCGTGTTTCAATCCCGCTCGTGACACTGACTTATGAATACATTTTGTTTTTCTATCCAAATTTCTAAGAATTCGGTCGCGTGTTGGCATACCTTAACTCACTTCAATCGGGGTTGGAGTATCTTTATTGCTTCTGTTGAATGTGTGTTGCACCGCTCCTCTGACCCGGATAAGATGAGCCCAAACCCAAACTTTTCCCTGCATCCATGACCGCATTACATTTCACAGCCAACAACAAACAGTTCAATTGTAAATGTCCGAATCTACATGTATTTTGAATGTGCTTAAATTAAAAATGGTTGTAACAAAAAATCTAAAATGATAAACTTTGTCATCAACCCATTTTCATTTTTCATGTTTATTCACTGGTCACCTAACGATAATATTTTAAAAAAATTCAGAAAACAGCCAATTACTTGATAATATTTTCGTTAACTTATGTAATGTACATCAAAAGCTTTTTGCCGGCCAAGGTTTAAAAGTTATTTTTGTTTAAACAAATTTTGTCTTGATTTGATCTGTCGACGTTTACGGTAAAGTGGCGTGTACTGTACAAGAAAATACAGGAAATTGAATTAATTAAATTTAGTAGTGTTATTTCTATAGTCGTGTGTACTTGATCAAGTTGACAGGTTCGAACCCAAGAAACAATTAAATGCAAATTATGCCAACATTCACGCTTGTCGTGTTTATTTGACTTTTAGAAAATGTTAATTAAATTTTATTCCGCATGAAATACTAAAAATAATCTTATCTTTTATGAAATAGTTTTTTTCTTATCGCTAATTTTTTCAAAAATTTAATTGCTTGGCTATTGAATTACATAGCTTTATTAAAAACAGAAATTTATTTTTTTTAAATATTTATAAACTAACCGACTGCATCATCTAAACTCATTGATTAAAGTTTTATGTTGTCTTCATGGCCTTTGAGGTGATAATCTCCCCTAAACTTCAAAATACGTCCCCTTCACATTTTCTTTATAATAACAAATTTGCCATTTAATTTATATATATATATCTCAAGAGCAGAAATCACATAAACCCTCAAGGTGCCGGTGTTTTTGCCAACTTTTTTGTAAGTATATGACGTTATTAAAGTTTTTATAAAACGAGAGAAAAAATAAAAACAAAATAACCACAAAAATAAAAATTAATTTATTGTCGAAATGGAAATTTGAATCTAATTTGATGAAAATAATTAAACGTATAAAATAAAAAGTAAATAACTTACAATTGGATGTGAGGTAAAATCTCAAGCAACCTTTTAAACTTTTTCGAAGTAAATACTCAAAAATAAACGTTCTTAATTTTTATAATTTAAAATATTTTCAAAATACTTGATTAAACACCTTCCAAAATATTTTGTTTCAAAAATTTAAATATTTTTTATTTATGATGACCAATTACAGTTGAACTACGATCCACTCAAACCCCGAGCAAAATGGCGACTGATGATCCTTCCAATCACCCCCTCTTTCTTAATTCTCAATTCTCCTTCTAAATTCTCAAGCTGACCCATCTTCGACGAATCGTATTTGGAGGTTTCCTTATTCATTTGAAATTTGTAAATTTTAATTGTGATGAGCCATCATCACAAGTATGTCGCGTTCAATTGCAGGGCCGCTGGATTCGAACCCGGGACCTTTACTTTACAGTGATGAGCGCCGTGTCAAAGGCTAAACCTTGCGGCCACCGACGCCCTCGATTATAATAATAATAATTATCAAATTTTAAGGGCGTTTTAACGGCTAAGGTCATTTAACGCCCTAACATCCAAATTCAATTTTAGGTTAGCTATATCTCTTCTGAATGCTATAAAGCTCTAACTCCAAATATTCACTCGTAATCTAATTTATCTTATTGCCATCTCAGCTTAAATTTTTTTTGAAATTCTTAATTCAAAATCGCCAAAATTCACATTTTAAATTACATTAAATTTAATAAAATTATAAAATTTATTTCTGTTTATTTTTTTTTTGTTTTAAAATTAAGATTGTTAGTTTTTTCCATAGTTTAAAATTTCTCCATAGGCTTGTATGGCTAATAATAATAATAATGGTGTCAGACTAGCAACAGTCTCAGCATTATTATAGGCTCATCTTTATCTTTTTATTCTTACATTCAAGTATGACAACTAATTCTACATAACAATAATAAGAAACAAAACATATTGACATTTTTTTTTTAAGGAGCTATTTTTCTTATTTAAATTGAGATATTGGGCATTGCAGTGCATTACCCCGCAATTTGTACTGTCTTACATTTTATTTTTCCGCTACGGCAGCCTCAAAAACTTCTGGAAAAAGAAATCATGCACGCACAACTCTTATTCAGACATTAGCAGGCATTCATTGGTAAAATAATTTGGGAAAAGGCCTAAATCTCATTATAAATTACAATAAATTTGCGAAAACTGAAAAACGCTCTTCGAAAGAAACACTGAGGACCCAGGAACTCCTGTAAATCTCTCGAAAGATCGAGCCTTTGCCCAAAGGGTTGTAAAGTGGGACAGTCGACCAAAATATGGTTTACTGAATATATTATTATAATTGATATTACCGTCTATCTTAAACAAAATTGAGGAGAAATATTTTGTTGACATTATTGATTAGTGTTTACTGATTCGTATAACCGAAATTATATAAACTATAATCCAAATTCCGCGCACGTATACAAACGCGCATAGAATCAAACCTATCGCTTTATTGTAAATTACTGGCAGGCCGCTAGAATCAACCACCACGACACTTGGGGTTATTTAACTCTCGTTTTAAGGGTCGTCGGTGGCCGCAATGGTAAAGAACCCGGGTAGTTTGTCATATGCTTAGAAAAGTTTTTTTTTTCAAAATCATGTGACACTCTGTGGGTTGTTTTGACCTGTGCAGTTGCAAACCGTCGTTTAAAACAAAAATTGACGTTCTTTGACCACTTGCCAACCTTTGTTTTAGTTTTTGAGATGATGTTTCTAAGTATGCACGCACGTTGAAAAACCGACTCAAAAATCTCGTTAAAGAGTTTTACCTACTTTTTTATATTAATTCCGCTATTATGATTATGGCAAGCAACGAAAACCTAAAGATTCATCTTTGTTGGGGTGACTGAATCCGATTTTTATTTCTTATAAAGTTGAGTTTTTAATAAATCAATTCTTTCTAAGGCCTTGGCTGAGTTAAAAAGTCAGCGTCATAAACGGTATTCGAACCCACGATCTTCGGCTTGATACGCAGCTCCCTCTACCACTTGAACTATCGTCACTTCGATTCTCTCAGACACCAATTCTCTTTTATCTCAATCAAGACTAGAAAAAATAATAAAAGAAGTAACTTAGTTAATTGACTGAGAAAACATAAATGTATTAATATTTAAAAAGGAATAGAATCACTTCACGAAACAGCTCCCCGGAGCCACTTCACAAGTCGCTGAGAATTCAATCCGATCACACGACATTTGAAAATGGCAAAAAGAGGGAAGATTCGAACGGTTATAGGTTGAGATGGGATTTGGTGTCCGAGTGGATCCAGCTCGAGTGGAAGAGCAGCGAAGGTCGTAGGTTCGAATCCCGCTCGTGACACTGACTTTCTTATCCCACCCAAGACCTTAGATGCATAGAATAATTAATTGAAATAAATATACGTTAGAAATGAATAAAAAATAAATTAGTAACTACTCAATGATTTGCCTAGAATTCAATCCGATTACACGACATTTGAAAATGGCAAAAAGAGGGAAAATTCGAACGGTTTTAGGTTTTTTTTAATGGCTTTATGTTCTAACATATTAGCCAACGACAATGTATTAATATTACGCGTATTAGTTTTTTTATTCGGCGAAAGGTAACGTGAAAAAATCCCAGAGGCGACGGGAGGAACTGAACACACGACCGCGGGGCCGACGTGCCGAGAGTCTAACCACCCGGCTACCGCGACCCTTAACGGATGTAGGTTCAGATGGAGCGTTGGTGTCCGAAAGGATCGAAGTCACAGATAGATCAAGTAGTAGACCAGCGGCGCCGAAGGTCGTAGGTTCGAATCCCGCTCGTGACGCTAACTTTTTATTTCAACCAAGACCTTAGAAAGAATAATTAATTGAAAGAAATACCTTAAACAATTGACGAAAACGTAAATCGGTTCATTTTTTAATTGTTTGTACAAACAACCTAACCATAAAATTCACTATTTTCGTCGTCCGCTCGACCAATTAATATATCACAATTAATTACGGTTTTTAGTTGAGCTGAAAAAATGGCACGAGCGGGATTCGAACCCCCGACCTCCGGCTATATACGCCGCTGCTCTACCACCTGAGCTATCGTGACCTAACCATAAAAATTCATTGTTTTTAGATAAAATTTTTATTGTTTGTAATTCTTTTTTTTATAAATGGCAGATATTATTGGATGTTTCAACATACAGTCTTTGAACCAATTGAATCTGGCTGAACTACGTTTTATTTCCTGAATCCGCTATGGCAGTATTGACAACGAACCCTGTAACACCCTGTATATATGAGGTTAATTGTGATTAGTGTGTAGTACTTAAATTGTCTGTAAAACTACTTGGTATAGAAAAAGTGGTCGGGTACCCGGAGAAAAACAAAAACAATAGTGCCATTTTAACAGCCATAAATTCTGCACATTCTTGCTATCTATAAGGAAAAGTGAAAATTATCAGCCATAAACGCTTCATCTAAAAGCCTTATAAAATTATTCCTGTAAGGAATAAGACTCGGCCTTTACAGCATGACCCCATAATGGTTTATCGTTTGATTATTTTATTGTAACAATCAAGAGGGAGTTAATTTGGTCTAAAAATTTTGTAAGGTAGAACGACTAGTATTTTTTTGACTTATTTTTGTCTTGCTTGTCTTCAAGCTTCTGTTTGATTTAGGCTTTCTGTGCGGTCTGTTTGGTTATAAATAGCAAAACTGTGAGCTGGATGTCATAAGTTGAATGGGTTGGACGCTATCGACGGGCAATGGACCCAGTTGTCGTTACGTTTAACGGAATTGTCAAGGTCTTCCCGCTTTGTGTTAACGTGTGCAGGTGCGCATTTACTGAGTTTCCTTGATGTGCGTAATTACAAAATCGTCAACGTGGGTTGGAATGAATTACATTTCCCTGTGTGTAAGGATTTTCCTTTAATTTGTGGTCAACATTGAATGCGGGAGTTTATAGTCAGCAAAGATAACTGTCGTGTTTTCCTCGTTTCTGTTTGATCATTATTGTTGAATAGAAAATAGTGAGCAGAATAAACACAACTTAAATTTTAATATACGAAAACGTCGGAATAAGAAATATTTTACTACATTAATTTCCCAGCCTTTTATTAAATGAAATTTTATACATGATTGAATGGAACTGTTCTCCTAGTGGGATTACAAGTAAATTTTCAAAGTAAAGGATAAACATCCCACACAATCGAAACAGGACGGTTAAAACAATAGTGTGATTAAAACGAACCGCTCAATCATCCCTTTTGTCCGACGGATCCACTTTGGGAGGATGAATTAATTCATTCGCGTTCGACCTAGAAAGAAAAAAAACATGCAGTTTTTGCGATTTTTCCCTCTATGGTTTTCCGGCAATATATTTAAATAGAATCGTCAGAGCGGGTGTAATCAGGGCCAATCCTTTGTATTCCCCGTCTGAGAAGGGCCAGAATTTTATTACTGAGTCAAACGTCGCCACCCCGTTGGAGTGGGACGAGCTGCCCAATTTTAATATAAAATGTGTAAGTAATGTCAAGAGCCTCCCCCCCCCCTCCGGCTCATGAAGTTCATGAAGAAAGGGGTCAGTCCGTTTCCAACTGGCGGCATGAATTACCGCCTGATTTGTCGAATTAATTAAAAATTGTCACCAACTTTCCCTCATGGCCTAGAACACTCAGCTTATTAAATGTTGAATTCAATTTCGGTTTGATTGGATTCAGCGCACACTGAACAACAATTACTACCCAAGTCGATAATGACTTTGAAAAGAAACGAGAGCATTTATTTTTCATAAGAAGCACAAAATCACATTAAGCTCACCGTAAAAGATTAAATCTGTGTGCATACTTTGTACTGTTGATTTAATTGCCAGTGGATCAATACTGAACCTGATAATTAAAGTTTTTATCCTCACTGCGTTCAATGTTGGCCAAAGTCTTCTTTTTTCAACTACGACCTAAAAGATCTATTTTAGAATCGACTCTTCTTCCTTTCCAACCCACGAAAAGTGCACTATACTAAAGTAATTCATCACTTTCCGCCATCCCTCTTTATTTATTTAAGGGTCAAATTCTTTTTTCAAATGATATATTTCGACGTCTCTGCTTCTTCGTGACACAGCAGCTGAGTTTCTGTCTGTTTTTGTGTTTGTTGTTTTAGGTGGTAATTAAATAGGCATTGGCCATTTTGTCTATTATTTTTCTTAGTTTTCGTACCATTATTTTACACAGACAGAGTTAGATTTGTGTCTTCCTAGTTGAGACGGTAGTAGACATTTTTGAATATTTGATGCCTCGTGAATTTATTCAGTTTGTAATTTCTTTTTCCCTCCATTTGTTCAGTTCATGAAAAAGGTTGGAATTCGTTCTCAAAAAATACCACAGGCCCAGAAGAAAAGTGACACAAATCGAAAAATTATAAAAACCGGATTATTAATATTTTTTAAATGTTTCCGGGTGTGCGATACTTCAGGAAAAATTCTAAATAGTAAATTCGAGATCAGTGATGCTTTTTTCTAACTTACACCAATATTTCAACTTTTAGTGAGGTTTTCATAAGGTAAGAACAACGTTAATAATTATTCAATATTTTTATGAAGCATTGGTTGGGATAAAAAATCAGGGTCACAAGCTGGATTCGAACCTACGACCTTCCACTTGAGCTCTTTTATTTAACTTTATCTCAACTAAAAGCCTTAATTAATTGTAATATATTAATTCGTCAAGCGGACCGCGAAATTAGTGAAATTTTATGTAAGGTTTTGGTTAAAACGGAAAAGTCAATGTGAACCCGAACACACGACCTTCGAATCCCGCTCGTGACACTAACTTTTTAATTTCAACCAAACCCTTGCATAAAATGATTAATTAATTGAAAGAAATATTTTACGGGATCAACGATTCTTTAATTTTTTAAATTAAATTATTTTCAATAATTAATCAAATCTTTGTTTCAATAATAAATTTGGTATTTTAAATAAGAAATCAGCCCTGGCTCGAGAAGGAAAGTGCATTTTAGTAAAAAATGTTTTAAAAAATATATTAGCGAAACCCCAAACCCAAAAAATATGAGTAACCGAGCTAACACTCGGATTATGAAAATTCCAACATATTTACGAAGAATGAAATGATTCTACTTTATTTTTATTGTCCGTATTTTGTCATACCTCCTGGGTAAGGCAGACCGATTCCAGATTAATCCAAGAACCGATCCTTGTGCGTATTATCATGTCCAAACTAGTCGCCTCCTCCGAGCATGCCGGGCCGCAAAACGCTGGCTGGAAGTTTGACAATGTCCTCATGACATCAGCGTTGAAAATGTCATTGTGACTGTCAAACTTTCGAAAATATAGACCTACTTCAACTTTTCCCTCTAATACTCAAGTCCTTACTCAAAGGCACACATGTTGCATAACAACCATCAGCCTCATGAGTCCCAGGCTCTTAGACAACAAAAACAGACTAAAGATAAGACCAAAGAAAATCTGACAATAAATATTTTTTATAAGGTTTTTCAATTTTTATTAATGATTTTTTTTTTATATGAGTGATGGTATTTTTTTCAATTGTTATGTTTTTTAACATCAAAATTGCTTAATCTTTATATTTAAGCTGTGTATTTCCTTATTCCACATTATGCTAAAAAGGTTTGTTATGGCGTTTTTAAATTTATTTATTTTAATTTAATTAGTTAGCAATGCTATTCAATATTTATTAAAACAATGCGGAGTTATTTATCTTGAAAATTCACCTGTTTGCGTGGTCTACATATATATAGCGGATTGAAGTCACGATAGCTCAGGTGGTAGAGTAGCGGCGTATCTAGCCGAAGGTCATGGGTTCGAATCCCGCTCGGTGTAGTGAATTTTTTATCTCGACTAAAAACCTTAATTATATTTTGTGTATATATGATTTTTCTGCTCTTTACTTCCTCCTGTAATCACTCTTGCTGAAGAAATACAGCATTGTGTATATTTAATCTAGATAATAAATTATTGTTATAGTTAATAGAATGTTGTTCTTTAATATTAAGTATAACAAGTTTTGTCGCAAAAAACCTCATACCTTGATTTGAATTAAAATAGGGAGATTTTCTCCAAGATTTTCCACTTCGTTTTTCCGCCCAAAGTCAGTAAAAGGGGGTCATTAAGCGTTGAAAGCAAAAATCAACTTCTTATCCGTTTTTACTAAACGTGAAAAACTGACGTAATGAACGCGTTTGGACGAATCCTCTTTCAGAGTTTTAGTCTTTTAATTTTCCAAGACTATAAGCTTCTAGGTTCAGCTCTTAATTAACTTATCAATTAAAAATTTATGTTTTATTATCAAAATGTTGTTTAAAGCTTTCAATTTATTATGGGATTATTCCGTAAGGCTCAAAGTTAGGTGGTATTTAGTGTTTGACAACAAGTACAACATAAACACATTAGAATTATACTTAGCGTTCTAAGTGAAATGTTTGACACGTTTAATCTGAGGGATTAACCAAAATATCATAATGGGCTTGCATGATCTCATTTAGAAACAGCGCTCGAAATAAATAGCTGCACTCAATAAAATATAACACGGTTTTTTTAAAACTTGTTGGAAGAAGTATTTGTGCATAATAGAGAATCAATATGGTTTGCTTAATTACCCTCAATACAAGAAGAGATTACCTAATTAATTTTGCATTTATTGGACATGACATAAACTAATTACGTAAAATAATGTTCCTGCTAATATATATAAATTGCAAGGAATCGCATAAATCTCCAATAGTACACTATGTTAGTATTTATAATTATTCGGAAATCGTGAGATGAGGTCTGGTGTGGGATAGGTTTTATATAAACATTCTCTTTATCGTGCCAACGTTTCGATCTTTATTGAGAACATCATCAGAGCGATTCTTTCCTCAGAACTCAATATCCAACGTATATCAACATAAAACAGCAATATCACACAGGACACACAAAAATGCCATATCTACAAACACTTTGAGTGAGTACAAATATTTTGATTGAATCTAAAATTTTCTACCATGGTATAAATTCATTTTTTTACCCAATATTTTTTAACATTGTATAAATTCATTTTTTTAAATATAAAATTTCTATCGTTGTATAAATTCATTTTTTCATATATTACATGTGTTTGTAGAATGTAAACAATGTTTATAAATTTCACGCTCTGAAGATGATCTCAATAAAGGTCGAAACGTTGCCACGACAAAGAAAATCTTTTTCTAAAGCCTACGTCACACCGGACCCATCTTACAATTCTCGAATATTCATTGACTAACGGGCACTATACATCACACAATATTTATAAAATTTGATTTCAAACGTTTATTTAAAATTATTTTACAACCATTGAACAGGACCGCTTTTGCCGATTTGCATTTAACATGCTAGCGGCACTCGGTTCGAATTCCAGCATTTCCTTAATAAAATTCTATCTTGGGTACAAGGTGGATAGGAATTCTGGATAGTCCAAAAGTAGCAAAACTGTCTACAAGACCATATATTTGCCGAAAACGTAGACACCTTCATTTCAGAATGGGTAAAAAACACAGTTCAAAACATGAGCGATCAAACTCATCAGGGAAATACACCATGGCCTTAAAAGATGAATTGCATAAACTCGTAAAAGAGAACAATCATAAGATCGGATAGTCAAGTAGTACTAAAAATATATTACTCCAAAACCTAGAGAAACACCAAAACTTGATGACATCTGGGTACCAGTACACAAGGGAATTTTGGGTTTAAAAAAACAATAACAGATTCATTGGCGAGAGGAGGATCTGCAAGACTTATACATAGACCCTTTATTTACTTTTTGAGAAAGCAAATACCAATACGGAATCTTGGATACACATTCTTTCCCGGGCTCATAGTCGGGTTGACAAGAGGATCTTTATTGTCCGTACTTTGACTCAGTGCCCATACCGGACAGTCCGATTCTGAAAATGGGAGCTGACGCACGCAGTAGGGGCTCCTCACCCCGAAAAGCTGCTACCACCACGCTCCCACCTCGTCGGATTCGTTAATGCCGCACGCAAGGCCAGCTGACCGACATCGACCAGATCCTCCCTAGATTGAGAAGGCGACTCTATCTCTCTGAGTGTAGAGGCTCCTCTAGCGTAGAAATTTCCGGGAACGCCCTGGCAACGGTTTCGGATTTAAGTGAGATTGCTACCCACCCCCTGGGTGAGCACTGTCTACAGTCAAAGGTCTCGCATTCGAGGGACGCCTTAGGCCAAGCCTAGATGGACCGATCCTTCGCTTCCGCAAGGGTACCACGCCGGTCATACGCATAGCTGTGCAAATCACACACGATCCTGAGCACCGCCGATTCACTATCCGCACCTAACGCTTGCCTACGCAATCGAGGGTATAAAGCAGGATCATTAGGTCTTCAACGCTTACATGCTGTCACCCCACCAGCGCCCCCCCCGGACGGGATGGTATACTGGTCTTGCGCAATCTCACGAAGGTCACAAGTAGAAGACAGCCTCTGTCTAAGCTACCGCCAGGGGTGTCACCACGACCAACCACGAATCCAACCTCACTTGTGACAAGGCAGACTTTTGGAAACATGGGTACACAAGGTATTTAATTTTATGTAAGGGAAAGGCAGACCCACTGGTAAGAGAAGCATCCGCAAGTCCTTTTTTTCCCATCCACCTCCCCGCCGTACGACGGACCCCAACCGTCGGACCACGGCCACTAAACTAATTCAAGTGGGATGCAAGTTTAGGGGATCTTATTGTGATTAACGTCTTCCTTCGACCTTGCCGTATTACCATCATAGGAATAAAAAGAAGAAAAAAGAAATAAATAAAAAACTAATCAGGTGCTTTATCCACTATAGCTCGGCTAACAGGCTTGAGGACCTCAAACATCCTCTTTTCTTTAACCAGTTGGTTGAGGGTCGGTGGCCAAGTGTGGCAGGAGACGAGTTTTAGCGGTTCCCTAATTCTCTCAAGGAGGGGGCGGTTGAACAGTCTGTTATGGACACTGGCATGAACTCCGCAGTCGGGACACAGCTCTACGGAATCGGTGCAAGTAAACGTTGAAATTTCTATGACCTCTCATTACTGTGTAATCCAGTAATCTGGTTGGAATCACTTTGCTTTTCCCTTCCCTATATGTAGGCCTTGTACATATTTTTGAGATAACAAAAATAGAAAACAGAATCTTCAAAATTTTTAAGGTGCTAGTTATAGTAATGATAAACGCGCCCCCCTATACTAAAAAACTCACTGCTACAGGTAGAGCATACTAATCACCGGCATCTGAGAAACCATAACATCACATGGTTTATCATTCAACGATAAACTCATTTCTTCGTTATGAAATGAAGTATATGCCGTCAAAATTTTGCCTTAGAAAATCTTAAAAGAGGTTAAACTGGAAAAAAAGCACATCGGATAAAAAAATTAGTCATAACCAAAAACCTGGGGAAACAAACCCTGATGTCATCCAGGTTCAGGACACAATGGGATTTTGTGTAGCACATAAGCAGTGCCACTGGCTCAAGAAGGTTCTGCAAGAGTTAAACAAAGACACTTTATCTATTTTTGGGATAACAAAATCAAACGCAGAATCTTCCATCACAGTGGATAAATAGTTAGATGTGCTCATGATAGACACCCCTCACCGAGACTAGTAACTTCTAAAGTTAGAGGTTATGCAATTAGGAAGAAGAGAACAGCCACCCTTATTATTGTTTATAATTTTATGCAATCGCTCAATCGAAAAATAGGCGAGAGTGGCAAGAAAACACGTGAAAAAAGTTTAAAAAATCAAGTCAACTAAAGAACTAGAAAAAACACAATAAGCCAGCATTCTGCAGTAATTGGGAATACAAAACCTAGTTTTTTTAGCATTCTGTTATCATCATCATCGTAGTTGAGATGTTTTATAAGTAAATGTCAACTTTACGATATATAATCTTGGTTTTTGGCATGTAAAAATTAAAAATGTACGATCAAAAACTTCAGAAAAGACAGTGATATCGGAAAACTTTATCTCTAATGAAAATCAAGTTACAATCTGCCTGTGGTGCGACAAGGACTTTTTCATCCCAAACTTCGTCATTCCATTTGCGGTCATTTAACTTAGGATGCTCTAAGGGCACTTTCTCGAAACGAATAACTTTATTATTTGACTACTTAACCGAGTTCCTCCTGAGTGTAAACTTCAATCTTTGTCACCGGTTAGTGTATATTTTTTTTCCGCCGTCTCTTATTTAAATCCCAGTTTGAAAATAAAAAGGATGCGACGGATTGTTGTTTGTATTGATTTTTTTTACAATTGGCGAATTATCGCATATTGTACAAGACGTGTACAACGTATTATACATACGGAAGAGAGAAAATAACCACCCCGTATCTAACAAATTGGTCCTTTTGACGCGAGGGGTTGCGGCCGTTGTTCCTAATTGCCGGAGGTTAATCGGGATATTTATAGCTGTTGCCTCGCCGAATCGTAAACCACGCATTCTCTTCTCGCCACCATCAAAATATTAATCAGATCCAGCTTGTTAAGTTACGGCCTTGGGCAAGCATTAGGGTACGTATGTTATACTTTTGCACCTTCGCCTCACCGCCACATTAATAAATTTCGACCAAATTGCTGATATAACTATCAACTCGATACACTTTAGACTTATTTCAAATGCGATTTAATTTTTTTTTGACAAAAGTACACGATGGAATTTTAAACTGAACGCCAAAGAAGCAACATGGACACCCTGTGTAAAGCTATTGCAATCATGCTCTACCGAGCCACAGGGAAAATTCGGCATTCAATTTTGCTCAACAAATTATGCTCCCAAGTAACCTATGAAGCTGCGGTGCGTAAATTACCGATCAATTAGTGTAAATATGCTAGCAGTTGTCCAAATTATCCCTCCATTATCACGACCGGACCCCTCCGCGAGGCCCTTCCTGGGAACGCCGAAATAGCGTTTGAAGATCCGGCGAAGGGATATAGGACAACAGCTTAGCGACAATGGCTCATGAGCATAGGCAAGAAAAAATGACCTAGCGGCTATGTAAAATAAAAAATTCCCGATTCTACGAAAAAGTGGAATAGGACGCCTGAAGTTAGCTACTGTGTCCGAGAACCATTCTTCCGATGGCATGCCTACATACTCCCTGTATGGAGCCAAATCATGACAAGCTTTTTGCTTCAAACGGGCATTTGTGCCGACTTTGACCCAAAATTTATCAATTATTATCAACGTTATCATTCACCAAGTGGAAAACCTTTTACTTATAATAATACAAAAATAATTATGTATCTAAACATCCTAAATAAACAAGAAAATTTAATATTTTCATTATATCGTTTTGTATAATGCAAGAGATATTACTTAAACTGTTGGTGGAAAGTTTAGGGCGGTTCATAGATCGTAAAGTTTGATTTAACTTCTGTCAAAAGTATGAAATCGCTTTAGTCGAAAGATAATGTACATCTCCCCTTGTCATAAAAGAGACTGTTTATACAATTTTCTTTTATCATAAACTTAAAACTTCGAAATGATCGTTTGGTACAAATGTAATTTGATTGAATTCCCTTCACCGCTCATTCTCCCCGGTTCGTCAGATTCCGTGATAATTACAAATCTGACGTCAAGAGTCTTAAAATTGTTGAAGAAAGGAGGAGAGCAATTATGAGAGAGGGAATGACATCCACTGAAGGCCCTGTTACCATCTAAAGCCTGAAAGAGCTTCTTTAATTTCACTCCTTAACGTTACGTTTCCCGTTCTCCTTTTATCCTTTTACGCACCCTCATTTGCAGATTTTCCTTTCCTTAATACCACGCTTGGTTTACCTAAAGTCGCCATTTGGTACTTTTTTTCTGTTATAAATGATGAAATAAGTGAAATATGAAAGTTTTTCAAGGGAGACGTTTCAACTGTTCAAAACCGTGAGCTGTCATGATTCAAAAAACCTTGTCCATGTCATTGTATTTTTTTATGCATTTATGTTACAATTTATTTTTATGTTTATTTTTCAAATAATAACAAAAATGCCATTCAATTATAAAAAATATTATGTTTTATTGTGAGTCCTTTAGGAAATAATTATATGCCGTCTTTTAAGGTTTGATCAACCCCCTTAACCCCCTTGAGGCCGGTAATCTGCCTCAAAATCAAAGAAATTTTGATTTGAAATAAATCATAAACTGAATTGTAGAGAGACACCTCTTTTTTGTTTCTTTTAAATTTTCTTATGAATCAAAATACGTTATATAAAAAAATTACAAAACAACAGAACATGAACCTCTAATAATAAAACAATATAACTAGAAATTAAGGAAATGTATGGGCCTGTAGGCCCGGAAACAATCTTTACGACCTCCTACAAAATCTCAACAGACTACAAAGGAGAGGAAGAACACAGGAGAACATCGGATCGAATGATATGGTATACAGATGGCTCCAAAACAAATGAAGGAACCGGATCAGGTGTTTTCTGCACAAGCCCGAAATATGAGCAATCAAACTCACTAGGGGAGTACACCTCGGTTTTTCAAGCAGAAGTACATGCTATCAATGCTTGTGCCCTGGGAAATCTTAAAAGAGGTTACAGTGACAAAAAAATCCTCATAAGATCAGATAGCCAAACAGCTGTCAAAGCACTGGCATGTACAAGGATTACATCAAAATTAGTCAGTGAATGCATGCAAAATCTCCAAAACCTGTGAAAACACAACAAGGTAACGGTATCCTGGGTGCCAGGGCACAGGGGAACTTTGGGTAATGAAGAAGCAGACAGACTGGCCAGAGGAGGATCCGCAGGCCCCGAGCCTATCCTTGGGATATCCAAAACAAACGTAGAATCCTCCATCGCAGAATGGATCCAAATAAAACAAAGAGAAAAATGGATAAACTCTAGCAGTGCTAGGCACAGTAAACTGATGGTGAAACAACCCTCATCAAAACTGGCAAAAACACTGCTACAATTGGAGAGGGCAAATCTCAGAGGAGTGGTATCTGAGAAAACATCTACATAACATGGGCATATACAATGATGATCCCATTTGTAGACTATGTAATGAGGAGGAGGAAACAGCCACTTATACCGTCTTCGAATGCGGAGCAACGGCTCAATGGAGGTTCAATCTGACGCATAAAACGACTCAGAGAACCACATTGAAGCAATAACAGTCAATGACTTGATACTTCTGAGAAAAAGGATCGAGTCTATCGACTAAACCAAGGAACTAGGAAGGTACAATAAGCCGGAAGACTGCAGTGCCCGGGGTACACAAACCCCACTTCCTAGTATCTTTTCCACCATACCATACCATACCATGGGCCTGTAGGGCAAAATTAAAATAATCAACGTTAATAAAAAAAAATTGAAAAATACGAAACTAAACTCTAAATGAAAATGTCCCACACAATATAATAAATAATTTATATTCATAAAAAATCAAAGTGCAGGATTTGACTGGCTTTCAGCTGGATTTTTTTATTATTGTTTTACTTCCAAAGCCTAGGATAGATTGAACAAACCGTCCTCGTTTTCTTGGGGGCCGCGGCAGCCGAGTGGTTAAGGCGTCAGACTCTCGGCTAGTAGACCGGTCGAGGGGTTCGATTCCCACCGTCGCCTCTGGAATTTTTCTGTCGCCTAAGGGGACCGGTGGCCGCAATTGAAAGAAATTGACACGGCACTCGTCAATGGATGGGGCGCGACTGGATCTCAGCGACCCTGAATCTGGTCTCAACCCCCTTCAAAAATGAGCTTCTTCGATGGAACGGGGTTCAAGTTCACTTTGTGTTGTGAGCACTCCCCCAAAAATATGGAGCCAGGGTATAGTACAGTACAATAAGCTGAACAGCTGCAATGCTCTTGTATCCATCCAATACTAACCTAAATCGGCGCGTCTGTGGAACACTCTTCACTACCCACCCATACACACATTCACTGCGGGAAGAGGAACAAACACAAAACAAACATCTCCCCAAAAATGGAGCCAGGGTATAGTATTAGATGTACAGCTGCAGTGCTCAGGAGGGAACTCCTCCCGTTCCTTGTATCCATCCTCGATTTCTTGCCTCTAGCATGGAGGGGAGAACCTGGACATAATTTGTTGTTATGGTTTAATATTTTTTAAACGTTTTACAAAAACAATTTGTTTATAAAAACTCCTATACTTTGTAGGTTTTTTTTTTCAATATTGGAATATTGAGTATTCTAGGGGAGTAAGATATGATCTGACTTCTGTTTTTTTTATATAGCTTGCTGATGTATATAAATGTATTGTATGTTTTACATCAAGCCTGCTGTTGACTACTTGGGATACGAATGAGAGGCTAGCGTTTTAGAAAATCGACTTCAATTTTCATACAAAAGCGGAGAGCCGGCAACAGATCGAAAAGCGCAAATGGTTGCAGGCTGAAAAATATGCGGGTAAGAATAGAAAAACAGGCAGAAGGCCAGATAAGTGTTGTAAAAATTCGTTCCTGCTTGCACAACTCATTTTTTAAAAACATTATCTATTAATGAATGGATTAATAAATTCTTACATTAATTACATATACCATACTTAATAAAAGTAAGAAATGAATCAACCTGCAAGCGAATGTGAGTTGTTCTTAAATATCCATTTATTTTTTCATTCCATACGCGAGACGTACTTGCCATTGAGGCCGTCTTAGCGGATGTCAGACAACAAAAACATCCTCTTGATAATAATAAATAAAAATAAAAAATAGAATAAAATTAAAATAAACTGTCAAATAATTACATTTTCTACACATAGACAGACTTAAGTACACGTAACGTTAGTACCACTGAGAAGTTGCAAAATTGCGCTTTATGCGGATGACATAGCTGCCTGTATCCCGGATGCCTAAATATATTGTGAAAAGATTAAATGTCTCCAAAACCGAGGGCGTATTTTTTTTCACAAAACGACATATTGAGAGAACCAATTCCATTTACGGACACAAAATCGAGTGGTGTGAAGGGGTAAAGTAGTTGGGGTTATCTCTGGACCGAAAACGTAACTTCTCTAGGCGTATAAATGATATAGTTATGAAAAGTAACATGATTCCTCGCTCATTGCCCGTGAGAGTGGAATGAGCTTTGAAAATAAATGTGTAGAGATTAGTGACCGTTAATCGGTAATTATTCAGATATCGTGAGATGAGGTCTGGTGTGATGTAGGTTGGAACCCTCTCAACACGACACGCAAGAATGGCACAATTACACGAAAGACAAACACGTTGAGCCCTGAAGATGA
>CM077114.1:4327648-4358316 GCA_039619505.1 Cimex hemipterus | reverse complement strand
AAAAAAATTTTATGGATGGGGAAGTTACATTACCTTGAAGTAATTTTAAAACTTCCATAATTGGCACTTACCACTTATTCTTATTTGTATACACAAGATACAAACTTGTACTTAATTTTTGATGTAGTTGTTTTCTCAGTCTATTTTAAGTTGAAAACTTAGATGGACGGATTACAAAACTCTAAGCTATTACAACGCATTAAAAAACCAAAGTATACGACTTATATTTGTGAATTGTTCTTTTTCTAACGACAAAAATAATGTAAAACCAATTTTGACTGTGAGTATTTATATTTGTTGTAAAAGTTAGACCTGTTTTTATACCGGAATAATAAATACCAGACCGGGAAGATTGATTTGATAAACAACACTGTTCAAGGCAAACTTATACACTAACGGCTTCAAAACTGGCAAAGGTCACGGGAGCTGGTGCCTTCGGGATGAACCCAAAGACCGAACTGACGGTAAACCTAGCGTAAATTGTTACAGTTTCCAGTCCGATATCATAGCGATTTGAATACTGCGTGAATAAAAAGGCTCACAGTCAGGAAGAGATAAAAGCCCTAGCCTCATGGCAGGTGAAGGCAAAGAGTATTTTAACTGCTTGGAGGCTCTGATGGAAGTCAGTGACACTAATGACCTGACCCCGGCCCTGGTCCCTGGGCACTCGGGGTTAGAGGCCACAAAACGTTTGACTTGGCCAAAGAGGGCCTGGGTTCTGAATTCTACTGTGGCTTAGCATCCTGCCAGAGCGAATGACACATCTTAAAATCGGTCCTTAAAGAGCCCAAAACCTGAAGGAACAATGCCATTGGTGTGAGAAAAAGAACATTTCCAAACTTTACAAAAGAATTACTGGTCGTGGGCTTCTGACAGGGCACTGCCATTTAAGAAAGCACAGACCAGATTGGAGCCCGGACAGAAGAAACACTGTGCAAATAATTCCAGTAAGAGGAGGAAACGCAGAACATATTTTATGATTCTGTGAAGATAGATCCCAAGGTCTTACAGCTAGGACAAGAAAAATGTCCAATGCAAGATCCTAAACTAAGGAGCAACTGGCAAGGTTACGGAGACTGATTAACAACCAGAAGTCATAAAAAACAGAGGAGCGCAATAGATCTTTTTCCGGTCGACGTGCAGATGGCCTTGTGGTCGCCTCTCTTATCCCTATCCCTAGATGGCCGGGTGGCCAACTCTCATCTAGTACGAGGAAAAACAAAGCAATCTTTGACAATAGTTTTCTTTCTAAAATACTTTTTTCTACCGGCAGGAATAAACTAAGACTAATTTTGACTGTTGTAATTTATGCTTGTAGTAAAAATAAGGACAGTTTTTATACTAGGGTAATAAAAATAAAATGATCAATTTTGTCTGGGGGGACGTTTGTAACATTAAAGTAAACTATAAGCGCAACTTTAAATTAGGAATGAGGGAGAACAGTTATTTTACTATAATACAGACGAACGGCGTTGGTATTTCCGCTTTGTTTGTTTTCAACCGCCAGATACGATAATTATTCAAAGTTGACTGATTCAAAGGAAAGTATCACCGTCATCACGACATGAATATCAAATAAATAAACCACCACTTAATCGAATAAATTAAACAACCAAATTTCAGAATAGTTTTTTTCTACATCTGTTTCTAATAAAAGCTATATTTTTTTTGTAGAAAAACGTTTGCGTAAAGTTTTCAGGGATGTACATTTATTAGAAATGATAGTTTACATAAAAGAGGTGGCGGAGTTGGTATTTACATAAAATTTAGCCTATCTAATACAATAATTTTTTTGTGTCTCAACTAGCTAGTTTCCTTGCATGCAATGCATCCATTTTATTTGGTGGATGGAGTACTGAATACCCCTCCATCTTCCTCTCGACTCGGAACCTACGGTTCTCCAAGTGACCAAAGAGGAACCGTGACAATTTGCTTCTTAGACCGAAATCGTGATATTTCCGCAGTATGGCGTATCTCCACGTCCAGGTCGAAGAACACGACCAGGACGTGTTCTCTGTTCGAGAACGCGTCCTGAAAGTCGCCCTCGAGAAGACATGCATGAACCACCGCAGAGCGATTCCTACGGGATCCCGCCTGATACCGGCTCTCAAATCCGTTCGTCTCTAGGTGCCAGGTCAGACGACCGTTCAGAATATACTCGAGGACTTTGCTCGAGCAGGGTGCCAACGAAATCGGCCTGTAATTCGTAGTCAGGCTTGGATTCCTACCCTCTTTAAGGATAGGTATGATGTGTGCTTCTCGCCAACCGTCGGGGGCCAGGCTTGAATTTTGGTAGCTCCCCAACGCGGACTCGAACTCTCCCATCGTCAGAGGTTTGTTGTACGCTTCCTGTTACTACCGCCGAAATCAATCTCACTGCATCTTGTTTTCCTTCGTCGTATGGTATCGGCATATGCTACGAAGCTGGACACCGCGGTGAAATATACATTTTCTAAGACAAAGTATAATTTAAACACTCCACTCATAAAAAAACATCGCTCTTGATTGTCCCCGGAAATGTATTATTTTGCGTAAAAGAAAAAAAAGCAGTGCTGCAATTACTTGAAATAAAAAGCAACTTAATTGAAATGCAAACAAAAATGGCCGATGTAAGAGCTTTATAATGACAGATTAGGGAATTAAAAAGATCTCATACAAAGTGCTCAAGAAACCGACATTCTGAAGAAGATTCGCAGTGACATTGCAAAAATGGTTTATATTTAACGACATTTTATATCTGAATGTCGAGCAAAGGTTAATTAGCGACCCTGATTTTGTACCGCAGAAAATGTCAGAGTATGGCCATAGTTCAGCTGGTGTCGATAAAGAAAATTATCGTTTTGTTTCTGTTTTTCGTTTTACGAGTCCATAAACGACAAAGGTACATTATTAGATCCAATATAATTAAAATAGTTATTTGGAAGTCGAAAGATGCAGTCTGGTATGACGTGGGTTTTAGAAGAACATTTTCTTTATCGTGCCAACGTTTCGATCTTTATCGAGATCATCTTCAGGGCTCAAAGTGTTTATTATGTTCGGAATTGTGTCATTCTTGTGTGTCTCACTGGCACTGACAACACGACACACAGGAATGACGCAATTACGCAGACAGTTTGAGCCCTGAAGATGTTCTCGATACAGGTCGAAACGTGGCGTGATAAAGATAACGTTTTTCTAAATCCTACGTCACACCAGACCACACCCCACGATCTTCAAGTAATCTTTAGCTAACGGTCACTAAACACCATACATTTCTACGCGTAAATAAATAATATTTTGATATAAGATTGGTTAAAATGATGCTCTCTTTTTAAAAACAAATTTTTTACGAAATAAATAATTTCGCTGTCGAACGAGTCAACATTTTCAATATTATAGCCGGACGGAAAAAAATCGTGTATTACAGATTTCCATCCTCTCTAGACGGGATAAAGGGAAAGGGATCCGTACATATTTGAGGATACAACAGGTCGACGATTCCACCATATCAACAAGTCTGATTCGCAAGTTTCCGAGCTCCCTTCTCTGAATTAAACCGTCCGAAATGTTCCACTTACCCGAACTTGTCAATGTTCACCGTCCTAAACGGATTCGCTGAGATGAAAAACGACCCTTTTCGATATTAAAGTAATACGCAGTCGAAGAGATAAACTAGAAATATCTTTTAGAATGTTGTTATCGATAATAATAAACTTTTTTATGCCAAAGTTGAAAGCGTTTTAATTGTACAACATGTTCAAAGGTTCGGATATTCTTCATTTTTTCATATTTGGACCTACACACGGTTTACAGCGAGGTCGAGAGGGAATTTTGAATTCCAGGTCATTAATTTTTTACCTGGCCCTACGTGAAATACGCCGTTTTGCGTTGGCAACCTGCAGTAGAACATTTGTGCGGTTGAGTGTATTTTTGCGTCCTGATAGAATTTCTCCGGTTAAAATAAACAGAATTTACCCTCCTGCTCTCACGCATCACGAAAAAAGACGAATTTCAGGATTTCGTTCGATAAAAAAAAAAAAAAAAAAAATCAACTATCTTATAACCACTGGTCTATTCACAATATATGCTGTCATCAATTTGTCCACTGAGCATAACCTAATCTGAGTTGTACATTTAACGCTTGACTAAATCGTTTCAAGAATAACTATTTATTTGCTTCTTCAGTGCCTCGAAATTTATCTCCATCTCAGAAAAAAATTATATGGCTAGATAGGGATAGATGAGGGTTTAACAACGAGGACGTATTCCAGCAACGATTTTTCTTCATTCCCCAAACCGAAGAGTATGAACAGTCTTTTTCGTCCCAACGTTTAAATTTTAAAAAATTAGCAAAGCGATTCTGGAAAATTGTTGAAATAAATGTTCCGTTTGTATTAGGCATGGGCGCATATTTGTTAAGAATAATTGAGGTTATTAGGGTTTGGTCGGCGAGTTGGTGAACTCATGTTTTTTTGTTCGATTTATCCAGATGCGTTTCGGCATTGAGCCTTATAAACGCACAAACACACACTACCTTTGCACCATTAAATACATTAAATAATGAAAAAGCGAAAACGTACGGAAGAACAAAAACCTCGCAACTAACACCAGGAAAAACAGAAAACCAACAAAGTAGAAATAATAACCGTTTTTTAACCGCTCTATCTATTAGATGCCTCGAAGATATACTAGCCATAAGAGACAACTCCCCAGAAAACACACTCAAAGACTTTAACATAATACATAAAACATTTACCATAGAAAACGAAGGACTCACCAGAACCAATAATAAAATAGACTTCAGAATATACAGAAAACCCACTGCAGTAGACGACGTACTAAATGTACAATCCAACCACCCACACTAACGCAAACTTTCAGCACTGCGCCGCATGATGCATAGACAAAAAACAACCCCACTCAACAGCCGAACGGATTACTATTTAAACCTGACAAAATGACAGACAGTTTTTCACTGAAGATGGCGCAATGCCGAAACGCGTTTGAATAACTCAAACAAAAAGTGTTAGATTCAAATTTAATAAAAAATATATTACTTAGTGTTGGCGGGAGGGGCTTTTTGCGTTTAATAGCGTACCTCCCAATCCGTTTCCATGAATTAAAAAATTAAGGTTCATTACTTGAATGTAAATTAGAAGAAAGAATCTAGAGACAATTAAAATTATAAACAACCAATATCGTAATTA
Organism: Cimex hemipterus; assembly: GCA_039619505.1. Classification (NCBI taxonomy): domain Eukaryota; kingdom Metazoa; phylum Arthropoda; class Insecta; order Hemiptera; family Cimicidae; genus Cimex; species Cimex hemipterus. The sequence goes on along the minus strand of CM077114.1, from coordinate 4,353,130 downwards.
TATTTATACATTAATTTGAGGTACTATTACAATTATAATGAAATTCTTAATTATGCATAAATGGTTGGCCAAGAGAACGTTAAACTTAATTGAACAAAGTAAATTAGAACATAATATACTTAAATTCTAAACAAGGTTTTTTTTGTTTATTTACTCAGCTGACGGGTTTCGATATATCTCAACTCTTCCTGGTTTCAGCTGGTTCAGCTCAAGGTAGCGGTAGATGCGAGGTCTATAACGATCCAGACGGTCGAGGTTCAAATGATGCATTCGCCGAGGTTATCAAATTTACACAACTGGTGTTCACGTCGCGACAATAGTTTAAAGGTTAGGGGAACGAAAGGAAAATATGGGTAGGTGCGCAAAGTACAAAACCTCTCACGACACTGCACTGCCTCCAAGCGAGGAAAACATGCCCACTAAATCATGTTTGTTTTCAGGGCCAACCGTATTTTTAATTCCATTTGTATTAATTATAGATGTTTTTAACATATGGTGCAATATAAATAGAACAAAACAAAATAAAATAGTAATTAAATTCAACCACATCTAATAAATAAGTACATTTTTTAAAGCTATTTATTCCGGCGCAAACACTTAGTTTTGCTGTATTGCGTGTTACCTCCTCTGGCAACCCTCCTAGGTCTCTCAACTAGGCATCGAGTAAATAAATGATCGTATCTCGTCTTGTGAAATAGAATCGCATTGAAAAAAAAGAGAAGTTATTAGAAATGAAGAGGGATATGTCACTTTTTGTAAGTGATGGTTTTCCTGACAGATTTGCGTTTAGAACGATTTGAGTTTCGAGCATTAAACGGTCATCATCAGCTTGAAGGAGTTTGAAACCCGACTTTTGACTTTTACAGTTCACAAATACAATTCAAGACTCTTACAATTTATGTCGAGAGACGTGTGTAGCTGCTTCAAACTGATGATGAGCGTTTAATGATTGAATTGATGGCGAACGAGACTAATCCGTCCCTTCATCACGTTCTAGTGTCCTTTGGGATTCATGTCAGGATAATGTACTGGCCGATTCAATGTGGCACTGTTGAGTAACATCTCTCCATGCGTCGAACATCATCATACATTAATATCAAGTTCTAAATAAATGAAACGAATGTAAACACACCAGAAGTAATTCCTCGATTTATCTTATTCGGTGTACGGTCAGTAAATCCCGAACAAAATATTAATCTACTGTAAAGTGAATAACGCTAGTTGCCAAATTAAAGAAGAATAGGATAATAAAATTTAAAAACTCAAACTATGATTTGTTTCCAGTTTGTAGCTACTCATTTTCATATTTGAATAGTGTGAAATGAAAATGGGTATTTTTCCGGAAGGATTATCTTTGTCTCCGTACTTCTTCAACTTAGGGTTTACACGAGGCAATCAGGGCGTGCAACTCCCCGATCTACAGTCAATCCCTGTTTCAACCTGGATCATCTATTACCGAGAGTGTTTGCCTCCCCCGCCACGTTTATACATAGAACCTACGTCGCAAATCAAGTACATTTCTGTAAATCCGGAAGCGGCAATCGTTTGTTGTATTGTTTGCTCAAACTTACTACATAATGCATAACTGTTATTGATTTCGAAAGGTACATATTAAAAGTTATTATTATTTCTGTGACTGCTTAATTTATAGTAAATAGTGACTGTTTTTCTTCCCTTTAAATAATTAATTTTGCCATTATGATTATTATACACCCTGTAGTGGCCACTTGTAGTTACCACGTTAACGGTAGATCCCACTACCACTTATGGAATATTCTCGCCATCCACTCTGCAGCCAATGAGAGTAGAGCCCTTCTAAATATAAGCAGGCCCACTGCCCCCCCTGAAATCCGGCTCGTCAACCCGATGCGGTCGCATCCATCGGAAATGGCCAACGACAGCAGACTCGTCAACCCGACGAGCTCGCTAATTCATTAATGGAACACCGTCCACAACAACAAGGGTACACGCAGCATTAGCTTGATTCTCTCCTAATAAACACAGCTGACTTGTTATAAACGCCAACCGCTGTTCTCGGCTAATTGCTGTACTCGAGGACCTTCTGCCTCTGTGACGTCAACCGACTCACGGCTCCCCGGACCTCGGCCAACGGTTTACTCGGTCAAAGACCACCATCAACGGCACCACGCACACGGTCCCGTCCTTGATCCATCGTCTCGATCATTGTTTAAACAACACCAGCCTTTTTCAGGGCCTCAAACCTTCCAGTAACTGAACTAGTGACCCCGACTCGATCATGTTCCCCAGAATAAATTTGGGGCTGGGGGAAACATCCTGGAAGAACACGCTACACTATACCATTGGCCTCCAGCTTGGAGTGGCTCTGCCCCAGTGGAGGAGCTATGAAGTGGCCAATTGTAGTTATCACGTTACCGCTTGATGCCACTATCACTTGTGGAATGTTCTGTACTTTCTACTCTACAGCCAATCAGAATAGAGACTTTCCAAATCTAAACAGGAGCACTGCCCCAATGAAACCAGACTCGTCTACACGACGAGCTCTCACAAATCATTCTCCGGTTTATTCAGTCAAAGACCATCAACTCTCTCGGCCTTGATCCATTGTCTCGACGCTTCTAAAAAGCACCGGCCTTGTATCATTTTTCCTGTAGCAACACACATCCGAATATTTAAAAAACACTAAATAATCCAGTATTTATAATTTTTCGACTTATGTCACTTTTCTTGTGGGTTTACTATGTCTACTGACTTGCCCAGGATAATTTCAGCACAGAACAACCAAATATGCAATGACTCAGAGACACAAGACTTTCGAAATTTTAGGCCGACTGTCGCAGTTACGAAGTTCGTCTGAATCCCGGTTCTTTATCTACCTTAATTAGCTACCTATCGAAGCCGCAATGACCAGAACACTAACTCAGATCAGAGCGGAAAAAAATTATGTCAATTTTCGACCAGGATAACGTTGACAATCACACCTTTGCAGATGCGCTACAAATTGTTGATTCTTTACTGAGTTATGTGGATGGATGGATACCAGGGGCTGGAGGAGTTCCTTCCTGAGCACTGCAGCTATACAGCTTATTGTACTATACCCTGGCTCCATTTTTGGGGGAGGGCTCACAACACAAAGTGAACTTGAGCCCCCGTTGTACCAGTGTTCTTCCATCGAAGAAACTCATTTTTGAAGGGGGTTGGGACCAGGTTCATGGTCGCTGAGATCCGGTCCCGCCCTTTCCATTTTGAGTGCCGTGTCAATTTCTTTTAATCGCGGCCACCGGTCCCCTTATGCATTAGAAAAATTCCAGAAGCGACGGTGGGGATCGAACCCACGACCGCGGGGTCTACTAGCCGAGAGACTGACGCCGTAACCACTCGACTACCGCGGCCCCCTACTGAGATATGAGCTACACCAACAAACCTTTTCATTTAACATTGTCCCCTTCAGAATTTAACTCATTGTACTCCAGTTATGGGAAAAACCTGACTTGGCATAAGAATAGCTGAAAACACATCGAGGAGTTCGTCGCTCTAAAGCCTGATAAATTAAGACAGAACAAAATCATACAAAATTGACTTTAGGGACTGCAATAAAATGGTTCATATATTTGAAATAAATGTGTAATGATTAGTGACCGGTAGTCGATAATTATTCATAAATCGTGCGATACGTTCACAATGGTACAGCACTGTAGTGGCCTCTTAAAGCTACTGCTAGATGCCACTACGATCTGTAGAATGTTCTCGCCCTCCATACTGCAGCCAATCAGAGTCCCTATGTAAGCAGAGGCACTTCCTCCCTAGAGCAGTCCATGCGACGAGGTCTCAACCGTCACTAATTGACATCACAACCAGACTCGAGTCCGCTCATCACTAATGGATGACAACAGAAGACACCTCGTCATCCGACGAGCCGTCACACATGGAACACCGTCGACGACGACAAGTACTCGCGAACGCTAAACGCTGCTCTCGGCTATTGCTGCTCCCCAGTACTTCGGACTCTGCAGAGTCAACCGACTCACTGCGATCGGACCTTAGCCAACGGACTTCTCATGGTCACAGAGACCAGTACCAACGGCGCCAATCACACGGTCCCGCCCTCGATCCGTCGTCACCGCTTCTCTCCAAACACAACACCGGCCCTTCTCAGGGCCACAAACTCCCAGTCGCTAAAAGTACTAATGCACAGAAGACAAACACTTCGAGTGAGTAGAAATACTTTGATTGAATTTAAAAAATATATTCTGCTCTGTATAAATTCACTTATTTACACATCCTACATGCATTTGTTAAATTTAAACGATGTCTGTAAATCCCAGGCTCTGAAGATGATCTCAATAAAGATCGAAACGTTGGCACGATAAAGAAAATGTATTTCTGAAACCTACATCACCAGACCGCACTTCACGATTTCTGAATAATTAAAAAAAATTGTTTAGAAGTACTTGAAATTTTCTATGAATTTACGATCAAAAATTTTACGTACTTACTTTAGAAACTTCAAAGACTATATGTTTATATATTTAATTAAGAGAAAAGGAATAATAGATTTACTACCATTGGCCCTCTCACATAGGTTCTCATGATGATACATGGATTTAGCATGTCTATTAAAACAAAAATCAAGCTGAACCGGTACTAGGTAACTAATTGGGTCCGTCTTCACTCGCTCATTTGAGCAGTACTACAAACAACCACTTCAGCGTTAGTTCACACCCAGCATCAACTCTAACACCCCCAGTCAGGCTACCTTACTTGAAAGGAGTTCACTAAAGATGGCGCAACGCCAAGGGCGTTTGATTTGTTGAATAAATCCTATAATTGACGAACAGTGGATCAGCATGGGTTCTCTGTACTCACTTTTGAAAGAAATCTAAAAACACAACATGTACATTACTACTGTTTTCTGAGGAAGACTATAGGCAAATAGGAATTGAGGTAGTCTGGAAAAAAGTTTTATTTGTTTAAGGTTAAGACCATATGGTGGGTTTTTGATAGTTTGTAATAGTTTTCTATTTGATTCCATCTAGATTTTTTATTGCCACTGGGTTAGTTGATACATTTCTATATATAGTGATACAATCTTTTATGATCATTACTTACCAGGTGTTAATGTAATCATGAGTTTTGTCAAAAAAAATTAAAGGTGGCCCGTTAAATGTAAAGAGACGGGGAAGGTAGATAAGGCCATAGGTTAGTGGACCCAACACAAACAAAGTCAAGGTTTACCCCAAAGGCCTTCCCTGTGAATTTGCATGCCAACGAAATTCCGGGCGCGGCCTAAAAGGGAAACGGGACCGGATGAAGGGTTCAAAAGGGTTTATACACGCCGTATTCACGGCCCTCGGCCCGATGAAATTGGATTGAGCGTGTTTGGTTTGGTTTCGAGCACTTACGTCGCTAAAGGATCGAGAGCGCAGCTCATAATGGCCAAGTTCCAATGGTCGCATTAACGGAAACAATTTTTATTATCCGACCCGGCTCTCCCTCGGAGCTTGTTTTGTAACTTACACCTGTGGGACAGTATAAATTAAATGGGACCCGTTCAAGTCAATAATTCGTTTTAATTTCATGAAGGGAAGAGGGGTCGTTTAATTTGTTTTTATTTTGTTTAACGGGCCGTCGAAGGCCTGCCAAAATTAATTGGCATGAATGTTAAACCCTCCCTTTTTGCATAAAACATAAAACAGTAATTGTTTTCATAATTTATATATATATATATATTTAATTATTAGTACCTTTGTAAAATTTTATTTACGAACCCTCACTATATTTAGCTTATAATATAATGTATATTAATTTAATTGAATAATTAAGAACCTTTACATAATTGACTCTGTAAATGCATAAATCAAATAATAATTTATTTATTATTTATTCACTGTATCCGAGTGTCTATTATGTTTGAGTGTCATCGGTTGAATGCTGTGACTTACGGCCTGCATAATCATGTTCCCACGATGCCGGAAAGCCAAATGTCCATTCTCTTACCAAACCACAGCGGTTACCGGATCATCACGAGTGCATATTGTGCCGTTCCTCACGAACCGGCCGTGAAACCGAGACCGACGGCCACAATTGCTATTGACAAGTGGGTCGGATTAGCGCGACGGCCCTTTCGTGTCAGACGGCATCGCATTATCTGAGAAGAGTCATCCTTCTGTGCACTTCAGCAACTATTGATAATAACTTCGTTATAAATGGGTGTTAATTTTAACATGTAAACTAAATTACTGGCTTCTTTATGACGAGATGTTAACGTGTATATTATACGGCTCACGCAACCGAATAAATATCGTGAATTAAAAAAAAAATCTTTTTCATCTTAACATCATACGGATTTATAATTTTTTTATTTGCATTTTGATTTCCAGTTGTTTAAATCAATTTTTTATTATTCATTACACCATTGTTTGAATAATATTTATTGCCGAAACATCATTCATATTTTATTCGTCTACATATTTTTAAATACAATGTAAAAATTGATTGCACACAATACAACCATACAACCAACAATTATTGTTAATTTCCATCATATTGATTTGATGAAGTTGATGATGACTCTAGAGATGGTTGAAACTTCAACACCCAGGTTATTTAAGCTCTCAACTGGTACAACTTCAAAAATATGAACACACATTTATTCATAAATACATTCTGATGTAAATTCACCTTCATCGTGTTTTGGCGGACAGGGTTCAGCTCTTGGCCTTATCCAGTCGAATTTAGCCTAAATGGGCTGATAGCAGCTAGGTCTAATACAGATTCTAATCTTAAGCATACACGCTCATTCATTCTTAAATACATTCTTTAATAGTTTATAACCAAAGACCGGACTTTTATGCAGTAAAAATTGCCAAATCATGCCATAAAATATACAATTGAAAGCCCTGCAATATGCACTCAAATGTATTATTAATATTTAAAATGTGCAATGGTATGCTTTAAGCCAGTTTTTTTTCGCATCATAGTAACTTTAAACAGAAAATTATACAGAAATCTTGAGATGCGGGTGTGATGTAGGTCTGACAAAGACATTGTTTTTATCGTGCCAACGTTTCGAGCTTTATTGAGATCATCTCCAGGGTTCAGAGTGTTTGTTTTCTGCGTAATCGTGGATGCGGAAAAAAATTTGAATGTATACAATGAAAAAATAATATTTTTTTATTGATTCAAAATTTTTCTATTCACACTCAAAGTGTGTTCGTTAAATGTATACAATGTTTGCAAATACAAGGCTCTGAAGATGATCTCAATAAAGGTCGAAACGTTGGGACGAAAAAGAAAATGTTTTTCTGAAACCTACATCACACCAGACCGCATCTCACGATTTCTGAATAATTATCGATTAACGATCACTAATCTCCACACATTTAAAGAGAAATATAGATAATTAAATGAAATACATATTAATACTCTTTAAAATTAACAAGTATTATCAACTAGAGGTCATTTGAATCATCGGTGTGCCGGTATTTTTTTTTAAGGCCATTTGTATATCGGTTTGGAATGCAGGGACACTGGATTCGAACCCGGGACTCTAACCGTACAGCGCCGTGTCAACACCTAAAGCTTTGCGGCCACGGACGCCCACTAGGGGTTATTTACATTTAACCAAAATAATGTTCCACTTACATAATTAAATTATACGTTTTATTCTAATTGAGCGTAATTAATATTAATAAACAAGAACTTCATTAAATGTTCTTCCGTGAAATTGTGCCTAGGGGCACTTAAAATTTGTGAGGATATTCAATCTGGTAATAAACCTAAAAAGGGATTTTATGTTATTTTGTGAGCATTACTTGAAAATTCTCTTTCCGTCTTTGCGGCCTGTTTCAATTTTCTTGGAATTAGATACAATTTTCTTCAACTTGTTATTTTCTCCACGGATTTTTTTAATGCTTCATTTGAAAACCAATATAATATGTTGAATATTTTTGTCAATATATTTAATTTTACATAAAAATTCATCAAATATGCACTATTGTTGAATTATGCAATTGCATACGATTCATCAAATAAGCAAAAAATGCTATATTTTTAACATACCGCTACATAGCTAGATTTAGAAAGATAATTGATTTTCTCGGTCGTATGTTGTGGCAAACACATGCATTTACGTAGAAATCCAGTCTTTCATTATGACTTTATCTAGTAAGGGTTTTGGCATAGCAGTTTACACTTCCCGACGCTGAAACTGACATCCAGAGGATATAAGTAGCTCGGTCATTTCAACTCCCAACACACTTTCATTCATTCGTCATACCATTCAGTCAAATAGGGACAAGGGGTACACGATACTGCCATGATGGGCAAACATTAACATAATTGAGGGCATGGGGTACTGAATATTCCATCCTAGGCTTTTTTCATTTTACATTCTCGCTAATAAATACATTCCGTCTCAATAAACATACATTACTAAATGGAGTGTTGAGCAGATTTGCAATAACCCATCCTTGTTCTCTCCAAAAATGGATGGATACCAGGGACTGGAGGAGTTCCCTCCTGAGCACTGCAGCTGTTCACCTTATTGTACTATACCCTGGCTCCATTTTTGGGGGAGAGCTCACAGCACAAAGTGAACTTGAGCCCCCGTTCCATCGAAGAAACTCATTTTTGAAGGGGGTTCAGGGTCGCTGAAATCCAGTCGCGCCCCTTCCATTGATGAGTGCCGTGTCAATTTTTTTCAATTGCGGTCACCGGTCCCCTTATGCGTCAGAAAAATTCCAGAGGCGACGGTGGGAACCGAACCCACGACCGCGAGGTCTACTAGCCGAGAGTCTGACGGCTTAACCACTCGGCTACCGCGGCCCCCGTTATACGTTATGACGTAAAAATTCCAAATTCTGACGCAAAAAATTATGTTCAAAAATTACGCTTAGAACTTTCGAAGAACAATTCTACCGGAAGCTATTACCGGTCTTAAGTCGAAACCGTGGGTTTCGTGTTAGGTCCAAGGATTATCATACGACGGTTTTCAGGTTAAAGACGAAGTTATTTGTGTAGGATAGGGTTACAGACATTTCCCAACTGCCCAACTTGTGATTGCCCGTCAAACCCTGGACACATTATATTTGACTGCCCGAAAATTGATCGAGAAAGAGATGTACTTTTTAATGATGTGCGTTCCATCCCAAATGTTTCCTGGCCTATCAATCTGGAGACGTTACTTGCCAGTAACAACATTAAAATCTTTGACTCGATCTACAGATTTCTTAAAGAAGGGAAACTTTCCCTTTAACACAACACTGTAATGGCAGATTTCCTTTGGAAGAAGCCAAAAAAAAAACAAAAAAAAACTCATTTTATGAAAATCAAAATAGCAAGTGAACTATTGTTTGGAATAATTTTTAATATGTAATGATTATGAAACTTATTCAAAATGATCCGTAAGTTATAAATTTCATTGAATATATTTTTATGGGGTTTACAAATGCTGTTAGATAGGTCTTAGGAAAGGTCATCTTCAATTTTAGCTTAAACCGAAGAAAGAAAAATCGTTGCGGACAAGGCTTTAAAAGGGGAGCGAATTGAGTTTTACATTCAATTTACTTGTGAAAAACAAATTTAGACTTCCATTCTTTAAAAAAAAAGAAGAAGAAAAAACAGAATTTTTTAATAAATGTAGGAGTCGAATCCCCAACTGTATTTGCTTCGTGATAAATGATTTGATTTACGAAGCGCGGTTGGGAAAGGAAATATAATTTCCGTGTGTGACTAAAAAAATTTATCTTTTCTGATTTTATTACATATATATAAAACTTGTAATAATATTCTATTTATTTGTCACTAATCGTCTTGGATTTTTGAACCTTCATCTTGCCTCGAAAGGGAAACAATTTGGAAATTCGTATTAAAAAAAAAGTAATAGTGGTCAAGGAAGTTCGATCCAATTTATTTTAGGAGAAGCTGAAACTTAAATGTGTGCAGCAAGGGCAATTTGCAAAGTCCATTAAGGGAAGATGGGTCACCTCGAGGCTGGCGAATGGGCGAGGTAACTGCCTGGAGAGATGCCTACTCTGCTCTACCCGCCTCCTAATATCATTACACAGACACACAGCTCCCTCCTATTTATTAGGAAAACCACTCGCCAATTAGTCCCATTTTTCTTATTATGCTTACTTTCCTTTCGATGTTTTACAATTTATCCCAGGAAGAATGCGGTCTTTTATGTAAATAATTCTATTACTACACTGATAAGGCAATATTTTAAATATTTTTTATAACATTTACTTGATATTTACAACTAAAAATATTGCGTTAAGTAAATATGTTTATGTTGAATTTATCAATTGAGTCTCTTGCAGGAGTAGTTGCCCAGTGGCAACACTCCTTCACACTGGAACCTTTTCAATCTTCACTCAATGAGGTCTCGGGAGGCCACTTTCACTTCAATCGTCTTGGAGGATTTTCGATTAGGATTGAAAGTGATAACTGTCCTAATAAAAGGTTATTGTGTGTGTTCAGTGATTGATGAAATTTTTTTATGTCGGGTTTTGATGAGTACATGTACAAACGGGATGTGTAGACAGTTAGGAACGGTTCGATTTGAAAGTAAAAAGGAGCATTCATAATTTAACTTTAAAAAAAAAATCAGATTGACTGGAGACGTTTAAATTTGGAATCCCAAACTCAAAACCGTACGCCCAGCTTCATCGTCTTATTAATTAAAAGTTTCTTTTCAAAATAAAATTTTGATCTTGAGCCAAGTAGCTTTTTTAATAATTTATAACGTCGGTCTGATTGCTGTCTTTTTAGTCTTGTGCCATTCCACGTCAGTCTAACTATGAAAAGTCCAAAATAAGCACAATGTCAGTGGTAAGCAATTTGTTTTATACGCACGGCAGGACATATATTTTTACATAAGTTAAAATTTATCTGTACGGTTTTCCATTTTCCTTCTCCATTTTGTGAACCATAATGTTAATTCATTCCAATGTTGTAAATATTGTGTGTATAAGAATCGCTCTATTGTAAGCAGTGTTGGAATGTTACCATGTGTGCAAATGCAGTGTGTATAGAAAATAGAAACGGGCCAAGTAGGCTTCCCTGGGGGACACCCGAACTATTGCTCGTATAAATTTAGAATTCAATACCCTAACGGAATCGGTACAATCGTTCATTCAATATGAGATATGACCTAAGACAAGCTGTTCTTCAGTTTTCAAAACAAACCCGAGTACCAGACTCGACCGAAGGCCTGTTCTAAATCACAAAACACACCCAAAAAGCCATGTTGTTTTGGTTCTTGGTACGCAAAATTGTAAGGAACCTGATGCAATTATTGATTAGTCGAGAGAAATGTGCGGTATCCAAACTGATGATGGAATAATATTAAAATTTTAAATTATTGGTGGAATGTTTCCAGCATTTTGGCAAAGATAGAAAGAATGCGCCGATAGGATCTAGGAGGATCAGATGGTTTATATGAATTATAGAGAACTTTCATTCCAATGGAACATATGTGGCCCTGAGTACAGTTATAGGTACGTTAAGTAAAGCAAGCCTCCAAGGGACAAATCTTTCAATGCTTGTGGTGCGGTTAGATTATACCTTGGAGATTTTCGTGAAGGTAGTTGTGTAATGGTGTGTCTTATGTCTGATGGAGTAAATGCTTTAGGAGGAGGAGAGAGTTGCAAGGTGATATTCAAGTCGTGTTCAACGTTGAATGAATATTAGGGAAAGAAGTTTTGAAAACAATTTAGCTATGTCGGATCTAAATTTGGCCCAAGTGTTCGGCGATAGCAGTTGGTGCTCTAACCTTAACCTCTATGTGTAGGTATTGACTATAATTTCAAACGCTAGGGTGGGTGTAGTGGGAAATGCTCCCGTCATCATCATACAGCCTAGTCTTTGAAATGATTTTAGCTTGTTTATATTCCCTTTACTTTCTCACCCTTTCCACCATACTAGGGCTTCAAATAATGCTAAGTAGTATAATTGCGGTATATATCCATTTGGCCACCCAAGGTTGCCCCATGTCCTACCAACAATTCTCCTACATTACGTCTATCCTGTGCATATTTTTAATGTGGCCTTTCCAATCAAGTTTCCTATCAAGCGTTACCCCGAGGAATTTGATTGAATCTCTTAATTTTAATTCGATACCGTTAAATTTTGGGTTTTTGCCTAGTGTTCTTCTCCTGCTATTTAGCTGGATTAATTGAAAGTCCTTATCACAACACCACCCATTGCCTCCCACCTCAACAGTGAAAGAGTCAGGGGATCTCTACCTGTGATTATTATGGCACCATCATCTGAAAATAATTGGCCTGAAGACTGAATTATTCAGAAGCTCTATTAAGCTATTTTCTGTGATTAACCACAAAAGAGGGGATAGGCAGCCTCCCTGTGGACAGCCTCCTGTGATTGATCCTCAGTGTGCTACTACCTAAGCACATATTTATCACGAGTGTGGTCCTTATATGGCAGGATCTTCCTGGTACAGTAGCACAAGGACTTAACTGTTTTCCAAATCGAAGTAGTACATTGTACATTTCAGCTCTAAATTTGGCCAGTTCTCTTTTCAATTTTCTCGTGAGTTAGTACAACCGCCGATGATCACTCGGATATCTGTGACGCTCCCGGATTACCCTGGCCCTGGAATGTATGGATTTTCAAGGTGGTTGTAAAACGTTTGCCATTTATGCTGCATGTTGTACTGATTTTGTAAAATGGTTTAGACCTTGGTAAATTTCTTCGCAGTTTTAGAAATAGGTATAGGTTAATATTTTGTTTATTATTATTTGAAAATTTTCCCAATCTGAACAATAAAGCCATATTTCATATTCTTTTTTCTTAGCCTATTAGTTCTAAAGAGGAAATACAATAATAATATTTTTTAAATCAAATATATTTCGTGGTCCGGTTGACCAAATTATTCCAATTAATTAATCTTTAGGTAATGTATTGGTTGAAATGAAAAAGTCTGCGTCACGAGCGGGATTCGAACCCGCGATATGTCGCTACTCTAGCCTATCGTGACTTATGTCGATTCAGGTCTTTGGTTCGAATCCCGCTCGCGACACCGACTTTATTTCATTTCAACCAATACCTCACATAAAGATTAATTGAAATAAGTTCTTTTGACCACGAAATATAATGGATTTATTAACTGAAAATGGTTAGGTTAGGTGGCAAAGGTACTAGGAGGTGGGGTTTGTGTGCCCCAGGCACTGCAGCCTTCTCGCTTATTGTACCTTCCTAGTTCTTTAGTTTAGTCAATAGACTCGATCCTTTTACTTAGGATTATCAAGTCATTGACTGTTATTGCTTCAATGTGGTTCTCTGAGTCATTTCTGTGCGTCAGATTGAATCTCCATTGAGCCGTTGCTCCGCATTCGAAGATGATATGAGTAGCTGTTTCTTCCTCCTCATTACATAGTCTGCAAATGGGATCACTATTATATATGCCCATGTTATGTAGATGTTTTCTCAGGTGCCAGTGGCCGGTTAGTAGCCCTACCACTCCTCTGAGATTTGCCCTCTCCAGTTGTAGCAGTGTTTTTGCCAGTTTTGGTGAGGGTTGTTTTATCATGAGTTTGCTGTGTCTAGCACTGCTACAGTTTATCCATTTTTCTCTTTGTTTTATTTGGATCCATTCTGCGATTGAGGATTCTATGTTTGCTTTTGATATCCCAAGGATAGGCTCGGGGCCTATGTATGGTCTTGCGGATCCTCCTCTGGCCAGTCTGTCTGCTTCTTCATTACCCAAAATTCTCCTGTGCCCTGGCACCCAGGATACCGTTACCTTGTTGTGTTTTCCCAGGTTTTGGAGATTTTGGATGCATTCACTGACTAATTTTGACGTAAACCTTGTACATGCCAGTGCTTTGATAGCTGCTTGGCTGTCTGATCTTATGAGGATTCTTTTTGTCAGTGTAACCTCTTTTAAGATTTTCCAGGGCACAAGCATGTATTTCTGCTTGAAAGACCTAGGTGTACTTCCCTAGTGAGTTTGATTGCTCATATTTTGGGCTTGTACAGAAAATTCCTGATCCGGTTCCTTCAGTTGTTTTGGAGCCATCCGTATACCATATCATTGTGTCCGATGTTCTCCTGTGTTCTTCCTCTCCTTTGTAGTCAGTTGAGATTTTGTAGGAGGTCGTGAAGATTGTTTCCGGGACCATATAGTCAGTCCCCATCTCTAATAATGGGTGTCTGATTTTGTTTATTATGGTTGTGTGCCCGAATTGTTTGGTTCCTTTCCAATTTAATTGTTTTTGGAGCCTGAATGAGCTTTTCCTAGCCTCTCCCTGTATGAATATTTCTAGTGGAGGTAGGTTTAGCAGGGTAACTAATGCATTTGTAGGGGTTGTTTTCATAGCCCCTGTGATACATAGGTTTGCTAGTCTTTGTAAGCTGCCTAGTGTACGGGTTGCTACTTTTTGTTGAGCTTTGTTCCATCAGATTAATGATCCATAGGTTATTCTGGGTCTTATTATAACTGAAAATAAGTATAACTGCACTAACAGCTCTGCCTCGCCGAGAATCGAATCCTGATTACACATTTGAAAAATGACAAAAATGAGGGAAAATTCGAAAAGTAGGTTGAGGTGGGGAGTCGGTGTGTTTATATAAACTTTGCTTCTACATGAAGAATTGTTTTTGTTTTTAAATATTTTGTGACTTTATACTAATGTTTCGACTTTTTATGCGTGGTTCGATTTGGTCAACTGTTTTGATTATCACAATTAATTACGGTTTTTAGTTGAGATGAAAAAAAAGTTAATGGCACGAGAGGGATTCGAACCCACGACCTTCGGCTAGATACGCCGCTGCTCAACCACCTGCGTGACCTCGATCCAATGGCAAAAGGAGGGAAGACTCGTAAGGTGAGGTTGAGATGGGGAGTTGATGTCTGAGTGGATCGAAGTCACGATAGCTCAAGTAGTAGAGCAGCGGCGTGGGTTCGAATCCCGCTCGTGACACTGACTTTTTCATTTCAACCAATACCTTACGTAAAGATTAATTAATTGAAATAATATTTTTATAAATTGAATTTTATAATTCCATTTTATCAATAAGTTGAACTCTACTGTTACAATTCATTATAATTACTACTTCACTGTCTGTATCGTTGGTTTACCTTTTACCCAATGTCTATGATATATTCCAAGGCTTAATAAAGCTATATGCTCCGTTTGATTGACAGCAGAAAATTTATCTAATCGAAAAATACGTTTAGCCACAAACGTGTTTATCCGACGATTTTAAATACACATGGAACTGTTTATTTATTACTCGTTGTAGTAAGACTTATTTCCGGCGTTGTGAAAGATGCAGTAAATATTCATTACTTGCTTGTCCCAGTTTGCTGCATATAGCAGATGGTATCCTTTAATTATCAAATGGAAAGGCCTACGCAAATCTACGTAAGATGAATAATAACTTGACACATTATTCTAATTTTACAACATTTTTAGAACATTGCTATAAAAACAACTTGTTTAAAAAAAAAAACCACGAACGATTTTTGTATTTGTCTAGAGATTTATCCCGCAACTTTGAAAATTCGAAAAGAAATTAAATTATATTTTCCGTTTAGACACAAATTTTATATATCGAATCCGATATGTCTGAGTTAGGGCAAAAAGGGCCATTCAGCCTTTGGTACTAAGGGGAGTTTCCCTACTTTATTTTTGTTTATTCTTGTTCAACTCGTTTGAAAGTTCGCTTTCTATGAGACTGCTCTCTTTTTTCCGAACACTCTTAAAGTAAAAACTTTCCCCTTTCAGTATTTATATATATATATATATTCTGTATTCCGAATTGGATTGTACGTACAATAATAGATATATTATTACGGATATTAGTCTTTTTTCTGAGTAAATATGCCTATTATTGCAAGAAATTTATAAATATTTAAAACTCTACTAATCTTTTTGTAGTCACATAAACTAATGATCGACTACTTTGATTAAGATTTAATAATTTTAACATTTGCAGCTTATGTTATAAACATGTAAATAAATTTTAAATTTCGAGTCCTACCCCTTTGAACATTATATCATCACGTGTAGAAATGTGTAGAGATTAGTGACCGTTAACGGATAATTATTCAAATATCGTGAGATGCGGTCTGGTGTGATGTAGGTATCAGAAAAACATTTTCTTTATCATGCCAACGTTTCGATCTTTTATTGAGATCATCTTCAGGGCCTGGGATTTACAAACATAATTTACATTTAGAAAATACATATAGAATATGGAATTTATACAATGCAAAAATTATATTTTATATTCTATCAAAGTATTTCTACTCACTCAAAGTGTTTGTCTTCTGTGTAATTGTGCCATGTCGTGTTGAGAGTGCCAGTGAGATTTTACTGTTTCATGTTTATATATGTTTGATTTTGAAGTGGTGGGGAAGGAAGTGGGTATAGAAGAGACTATTTTGTATAAGTTGTCGGCTTCTTTGAGGTGAAAAGAGCCGACAAGGGGAAACAATGTGTTGGTAATGTTTCAGCCACTTTATTCTTTTAGGATTATGTAGAAAGGGATAAATGGGAAAAGGAAAATTAGATTGTTGGACAATTAGACTATGCGAAAATTATTTGATGTGTGGAATGTAATGTGATGATATATGTATGTTATCTGTATTGAATTTGATTAATGATGTTGGCGTAGCTGCGACTGAGTTTGCATGTATCTGTTCTGTAATTGATACTGTGTTTATCCTTGTTGATGTAAACCATTTCTAAAAAATTACGTTTAAATTTGTTTTGTTCTGTATGTAGTATTTTTGGATTGTTGAAGTCAAAATTGTGTTGTTGTTCAAAGTGGTGGGTAGCGAGTGCTGTGGGATTTTGTTTGGGGTTTTTGCAAACGTAGATATGTTGTTTTACTCTCCTGTCCAGATATTGGGATGTTAGACCAATGTACGTAGCTGGACAGTTTAAACAGTTGATCTTGTAGATTACGTCGGATTTATTTGTAATTGGTGTGGGGTCTTTAATTTTGGAAAACAGTGTTTGGATTGTTTTATAATTTTTAAAAGCTATTTTGAAGTTATCGGATGAGAGATATAATTTTTGCATTGTATAAATTCCATATTCTATATGTATTTTCTAAATGTAAATTATGTTTGTAAATCCCAGGCCCTGAAGATGATCTCAATAAAAGATCGAAACTTTGGCACGATAAAGAAAATGTTTTTCTGATACCTACATCACACCAGACCGCATCTCACGATATTTGAATAATTATATCATCATTTCTGTAATAATCCGTATTCATGTACAATATGAATCTTGGCATGGTCTTGTTTAAAAAAAAAAATGCCTTTTTTTTTACAATCTTTGACATGGCTAAAAATTGTAGTACTGAGCCTTCGAAGATTGACATTTTGGCAGTATTATTTCAATCTGTGATTTTTTACCAAGTCCATACCAAGAAAAAGATTATTCACAAATAAAAAATTGATTGATTGTATATAATTAAAAATTTTATACAAAAATAATTTATATTCTCAATTTTCTTTTTTGATGAGTCCTAATCAATCTATAGTACTATTTTTGTAAATTATTTGTTTATGTACTCGTCGGAGATTATTTTCAAGGAATTTAAATGCGCATATGAATTGATTCCAATGGAGAGATTTTCTCTGAAAAACATATTGGTTACAATTCATGTCAAGATATGTGTTTCAAGCTGATGAAGAGTTTTTAATGCTTGAAAAAAAAAAAAATAGAAATAACGGTTGGAACGGGCAAACTGTGCATAACAACTATCTTTTAAAGTAATTGAACGAAATACTCTCCCCACCTTTATCATTTCTAGTAACTGTGATCATTGAAGACCATCACAACCACAATCCATTTGAAAACAAAAATGAATCTTATAAATTTTTGGAAAAACATATGTTTAACTTATAAAAAAATTTGCTTGATTAATTTTGGCCGATCAAAAATTTAAAATTAAATTTATATCATTGAATACTCTATTGCCAAGCTATTTACATGAAAAAAGATACCCCTGTAGAAAAATCATTTACAATGTATGAGCCCCTACTGAAAATCTGGGAAAACTGGTAAAAAAATTTTGTATTATAAACCGCTTTAAATTAATTAAAAAACCTAAAAATTATTTATTTCCACGTCATGTTTTTTTTGACATGCAATATATGTTCCGAAATGTTTCAAAAAATTTAGGGTTCAATATAATCAAAACATTAATTCACTATTTTCGTAGTCCGCTCAATTAATATATCACAATTAATTACAGTTTTTAGTTGAGATGTAAAAAAGTTAATGGCACGAGAGGGATTCGAACCCACGACTGCTATACCACCTGTTTCCATCGTAACTTGGATCCACTCGGACATCAATCTCCATCTCAACCTCACCTGACGAGTTTTCCCTCCTTTTGCCAGTGGATCGAGGTCACGATAGCTCAGGTGGTATAGCAGCCGAAGGTCGTGGGTTCGAATCCCTCTCGTACCATTAACTTTTTTTCATCTCAACTAAAAACCGTAATTAATTGTGATAATCAAAACAGTTGGCCAAATCGAACCACGCATAAAAAATAAAAATATTAGTATAAAGTCACAAAATATTTAAAAACAAAACAATTCTTCATGTAGTAGCAAAGTTTATATAAACAATAGCTGGGGGTAATCTAACAGCAATAACTGGGAGGGGGGTCGGCGACCGCAACGGTTTAAGCGTTGACACGGCTCTCATCGCTGTAACGTAAAGGCCCCGGGTTCGAATCCAGCGGCCCTGCATTCGAACCCGACATACTTACAAAAAAGGTGGAAAAAACAACGTCACCCTGAGGGTTTATTTGACCCCTGTGTTGCTGTGAACCCTAGAAATTACAAAAAAACCAAATAGATTTCATGGGTAAAATTAAAATAATTAGAAATTTCTTGGATTGGGGGGATGAAGCCTGACTAATTCCTGTTGTAATTAGCCAGTTTTTTAAGTTAAACCTAACAATGCGTTTATTAACAATCCTTAAATAAACAAAAATTTGGCGTAAACTATGTGCTAGATTTTAAGAAAAATTGACGAAAACTAGATTTTTTAATAATTTTCTTATTTGGGATTGTTTGCACACATTTATTTACATATTGACTTTCTTATGTTTGTAGACTGACTTGTACGACTGCAACTGTGGAACGTAAAATAAATCAATACTTCTAATTAGGCAAAAAATTAAAGCCCTACGTTTTTTCTAAGAATTTTCTAAAGAAAATTGCCAGTCAGAGATAAAAAAATCTGCGCGGTACATGATTACGATTATGTTAGCCAGGGTGTTGCAAGACGTGGTTTGCCGTGTTTACAATGGAAGATAGGGTTTAGGAAAGGTCGACGAAGTGGGTAACGATAATCATAAAACTTTAATCGAACGACCCAAGTGAAAACAGAGCTTGCAAATCATGCACAATTGTAATGCCCCGTTAGATACGTGATTTATCTCCTTTTATAACAATACCAACCTAAAATAATTAAATCAAATCTAATATATATATATTTTTGTGTAGAGATTAGTGACCGTTCATCTATAATTAGTCAGATATCGTGAGAAGCAGTCAAGCGTGATGAAGGATTCAGAACAACATTTCCTTTGTCGTGCCCACGTTTCGATCTTTATTGAGATCATCATCAGGGCCTGAAATTTAGAAACATTGTTTACATTTAAAATATACATGTAGGATGTGGAAAAAAGTGAATTTATACAATGCAAAATATATTTTTTATATTCAATATTTTTTATTTCAATACTTTGATTGAATATAAAAAATATATTTTGCATTGTTTAAATTCATTCCTCCACATCCAAAATGTATTTGCAAAATATAAACAATGTTTTTAAATCGCAGGCTCTGAAGATGATCTCAATAAAGATCGAAACGTCGGCACGGTATAGAAAATTATTTCTGAAACCTACATCACACCAGACCGCATCTCACGATTTCCAAATAATTTTATTTAATAATAACAAACCGAAAGTGTCTAAACTCTTACTAAACTAAATTGAATATATATATTTTTGTGTGTAGAGATTAGTGACCGTTAATCTATAATTAGTCAGATACAGAGATACGGTCTGGCATGATGAAGGTTTCAGAAAAACATTTTCTTTGTCGTGCCCACGTTTCGATCTTTATTGAGATCATCATCAGGGCCTGGAATTTAGAAACATTGTTTACATTTAAAAAATACATGAAGGATGTGGAAAAAGTGAATTTATACAATGTTAGAAACATTCGATTAAAAAAATAAAATGAATTTATGCAATTTAAAAAAAAATAGATGAAAAAATTAATTGACGACTGATTGAGCAAACGCAGCAAGTTCATCAGTTTGTAGACAAAAGGAAAACCTTACTGTTAAATTATTCAGAAATTGTGAGATGCGGTTTGGTGTGATGTAGGTTCAAGAAAAATATTTTCTTCGCGCCAACGTTTCGATCTTTATTGAGATCATCTTCAGAGCTCAAAATATTTATCTTCTATGTACTTGTGCCATTCTTGCGTGCCTTGGTCCCAACAGCCCTGAATATGATCTCAATAAAAGATTGAAACGTTGGCGCGATAAAGAAAATATTTTTTTTAAAACCTACATCACGCCAGACCGCATCTGACGATATCTGACTAAGTATATATTAGTATCTATAGTATATGTCTATACTAAGTATTGGTATGTAGATTAACATACAATGAAATATTCTTTATCTCGTTTTTGGTCGTAGAAGGGTTTTTATATTGTTAAAACTAATTTAAGCAAATTTTTCTAAGGGAAAACAATTAAAAAGCATAAAAGAAAATTAGTGGAAAGATTCATCTGAGCAGGTTACAATCATAAGGTATACAATAGAAATGAAAAATTAATTACATCTTTTCCTTTTGTATGCTTTTTTCGAAAATTAGACGTAATGGCCTTAACTAAGCTACTTCGATTAAATAAGAGAAAGGTTCCCGGTGAGTTTATTAAATCTGAACAAATAAATTTACCGCTATTTGAGACAATACTGTCTATTGTGAAAACGGACAAAGGGAATCGTTTAGTCTATGTTGCCGGCAGTGGTCGGGGGGCGTCCTCCTTGAAATACGGCTGAGGACGGTTGGTGGCATCCCGGAAATATCCACCCCCCCCTTGTAGCTTTCCGCGTCGGCATTTTCACAATAAATTGCCCGTGAAAATTGACAACTTTTAAGAATAAATTTACCAAATGTGAATTTCATAAGATTCATTTAGTAAAGTATTAGCATATTTTAAACACCACGACTTAGCTTGAATACATTTTGCATCTTTTGATCTTGTTATATATATATTTTTTTATAAAGAGCTTTTTCCATATTTAAATGTAAAGAATAATTTGTACTTACAGAAAAAAAGGAATTAAATTTTCATTGATCAATTATTAATGATGATTGATTAAATATTGAGTAAAAAAAACCGGTAAAGTTTGTTTCGTACAGAAAAAACTTTTTGTTTGAAATTCCCTCTCATTAGTAATACGTTTATTTGCAAGTACTATTCCTAGAATATTATACCGGTTTTTGTTGGCACGAAGGGAAAAATTTAAAGCTTATATTTAATTAATGGCTATCTTTTAATCGGTGAGGTGGAAATAGTTGGACGAGAACTACGTCCTCCTTCTCCTTATCTGGCATAACTTATGATTATATTTGTCTCATTCAATAGAGTCATCAATAGAAGATGTTAAACTATTCTAATAACTTTATCCGGGTTAAAAAAACGACGAAATAACGAATAATAGATTGGGGGCCGCAGTAGCCGAGTGGTTAGCGTGAAAGACTTTCGGCTCGTAGACCCCACGGTCGTGGTTCGATATCCGCCGTCGCCTCTTGCCTTTCATTTCAGTCGGTTGACTTCACAGAGTGCAGCAATTAGCCGAGAAGAAGCTGGCGCTTATAGTCAAGTCAGCTGTGTTTAGAAGGCGAGAATCGGGTTAATGCTGCGAATGCCCTTGCTGTCGTCGACGGTGTTCGAATAAAGGTTCTCAGTGGACAGTTGTGTAATTAAGAACACCACCAAACTAAGATTCCTTCTATGTTAGTATGAATTTGTTGTTTAATCCGTATCATATCATGTGGAGAGACTGAATATTTTACAGAATCTAAAGTTTCACAATTTCTACGGGAAATAAAAATCGCAAAGCATTTCTATCGTCTATTCCCCCTATTCCCCACTGTCAATAAAATTTTAATGAAGATTTAAAAAATGGTTCTCAATTTTTTTTGTAATCAACCTGTGACACTTCGAAAAAATTTCAAAATGAGAAAAAAGTAGACAAAAAAAAAATCGCTTTGTAATTAACAGTTTTGGAAGTGTTACTGCAAGTTAGGAGGTGGCTTAGAGGAAAAAGTTAAGCAGTCGTTAAGGAGTTTTTGAGTATGGCGGTTTTGGTATTTTCAGCTTAGGAAGTTTCGTTTCACTTCAAAATCTCGAGGAAAACTTAGATTAGCAATATACGGAAGAATGCGCGAAAAAAGAAACAAAAAGTTTGAAATACGGCGTCAAGTGCCAACAAATTTGCAAGACAGGTCACCGTTACGGGTTTAGTATCAACACCTTTCGATATAAAGTTGTATAGACTTTTTCTGCTTTACTTTCACTGATTAAAGAATTTGTTTTTAAATTCCCAAAATAAACAAATTGCCTGGATTTGTTAATTGTAAAAACAGAGAATTTTTAAACTAGTTTAATTTTTAAATTTTATAAAGTTTTTAGGTTGCATATAAGGAAGTGGTTTTGTGCTCAAAATAACAGAATTAAAAAAAAATACTCCACTGTAGCTTCTCTGATTTATGCCGGATAAGAGGATAGAATTGTGAACGTTACGATTGTCTAAATAAAGGTTGGGTCACGGAAGTTGGAAGAGAAGTCGAAGTTAGAAGAAAGGGACCGGAACCTCACTTCCTACACCACTATCGACGAACACTACTCTTCGAAACCCACGAGTTCTATTCCATCCAATTTGTTGAAAGCGTCTCATATTGTCTCTCACTTACCTTTGATTCGATGTTAATATTTTAGCCGATTCAGTGAGATTTAGCGATCCCAGAGAAAAAAAATACAATTATTTGAAGTATCAGATTTATCATGAAGATTAATTATTAAATAAAATTGATCAAGTATTAACCATTTAGAAGGATTGATGATTTAGCTGTAAGTTTTCACATCTCCTATCTCCATAGTTTAACGTATATTGGCAGTTAATTGTGTAAATAGTTATTACCATGCAAATTAAATATTAACGAAACTGCGTAATTGTAACAGTGTATTAACCCTTACATAAATTAATTTGACAGACATATGCACATCAATTTGTTTGAGCGTTTAGAATATAAATGATTCCATATGGTTCATTGCACGTTATTGTATTTTTATTAATACCCCTCCTTATATGTATAGGAAAGAGTTCTTTAGGTTCAGGTCCATGCACCTGTCGGCTGATTTTGTTTTACACTGGATGCGGATCCAAATCTATCGATGGAGTGAGGTCCGCTGTCGTGTGTGGGTCTCAAGCTCATCTTATTAAACTGAATCACATTTGCTCTAATTTTACTGCTGAACTGCTTGCTTGATATCTTTGCAACACAAGTCCATCTTATAATCTGCTCCGACTCCATCTCAGCCGTCACTACGCTAAGAAACACTTTTTCTCTTAATCCCGACGTACAGGATGTGTTATATAAACTGAAGCAAAACTATGACCACAATATAAGATTATCATTTAAATGGCTTGCCTGGCAATGAAATGGCCGATGATATGCCAAGGAAGGCTGCCCTAACTGGCACTCCTGGAGGTGAGGTCCCTTACAGTGACCTTTGTGGCCACTTGCGGCTACTCGCCTGGGAAGCCTGGCGGCAGGAATGGGGTGCATGTACTGGAAATAAGCTTCTCAATATAAAAAAGATGTAAAACAATGGAAATCCTACTCCAGACCCTCCCGAAAGCAAGAGACTCTGCTAACCCGTTTACGAGTAGGTCATTCCCGGCTCACCCATAGTTACCTTCTTGAAAAAAAAACCCAAACCCACATGCCCAGCTTGTAAATCTACCATCTCTATAATTCACATTTTAATAGAGTGCCCTTTATATTCCTCTGTTAGATCCCTCTACCAAATCCCCAACAATATAAATAGTTTTACTGAACGATAATTCACCTTACATAGTTAATATTTTCAACTTCCTAGCTAAAACAAAACTAACAAATAAAATTTAGTTAAACGATTGCTCCCATTGCGCGCTCCGCAAGTCGGTGCATGCGGCGGGGCTCGCGGTCGGGGTCGGGCCCTCGGGGTCCTCGGTTGCGGGCCGGTCCGGGGCTGGGTTGGAGGGCCACTCAGGACTCTGGGATCCAAGTATCCACAGTGAGCTTGAGGTGGTGTCAATGGTGACTGGACACCGACACCTCCTCGAATAAGCACTGCGCGACAGAGTCCAAATTTAAAAATCGCGAAAGATCCTGCTGGCCCCACTGTCTGGCCCTAGGGCCGGTCTGGTGCCGAGGCCGCGGGGACCGAGCAGGGTGGCGTGTCTCGGTGGTGCCGTCGGCGCAGTCTCAAGACCTAAATGACCATTAGGGTCGCTGCCTTAAAATAAAAAAGTTAATTATCAGATCTTTTGAAAGCTTTTTGTAGAGGCAAGGATTATTTAAAATTATGTATTGGAATGGAATGGTAGCAAAGGTACTAGGAGGTGGGGTTTGTGTGCCCCAGGCACTGCAGCCTTCTGGCTTAATGTACCTTCCTAGTTCTTTAGTTTAGTCAATAGACTCGATCCTTTTTCTCAGGAGTATCAAGTCATTGACTGTTATTGCTTCAATGTGGTTCTCTGAGTCATTTTTGTGCGTCAGATTGAACCTCCATTGAGCCGTTGCTCCGCATTCGAAGATGATATGAGTGGCTGTTTCCTCCTCCTCATTACATAGTCTGCAAATTGGATCACTATTATATATGCCCATGTTTTGCAGATGTTTTCTCAGATGCCAGTGGCCGGTTAGTAGTCCTACCACTCCTCTGAGATTTGCCCTCTCCAGCAGAGTTTTTGCCAGTTTTGATGAGGGTTGTTTTATCATGAGTTTACTGTGTCTAGCACTGCTAGAGTTTATCCATTTTTCTCTTTGTTTTATTTGGATCCATTCTGCGATGGAAGATTCTACGTTTGTTTTGGATATCCCAATGATAGGCTCGGGGCCTATGTATGGTCGTGCGGATCCTCCTCTGGCCAGTCTGTCTGCTTCTTCATTACCCAAAATTCCCCTGTGCCCTAGCACCCAGGATACCGTTACCTTGTTGTGTTTTCCCAGGTTTTGGAGATTTTGGATGCATTCACTGACTAATTTTGATGTAATCCTTGTACATGCCAGTGCTTTGTCAGCTGCTTGGCTGTCTGATCTTATGAGGATTTTTTTGTCAGTGTAACCTCTTTTAAGATTTTCCAGGGCACAAGAATTGATAGCATTTATTTCTGCTTGAAAGACCGAGGTGTACTTCCCTAGTAAGT
>CM077114.1:4305967-4327248 GCA_039619505.1 Cimex hemipterus | reverse complement strand
TGCCAAATTGAACATTGATTATTTACAATTAATTGAGGTTTTGAGTTGAGATAAAACGTCAGTGTCACGAGGGGGATTCGAACCCACGATCTTCGGGTAGATACGCCGCTGGTCTACCACTTGAGCTATTGTGACCAGATCCGCTCGAACACTAACTTCCCATTTCAACAACGCATAAAGGAGGTAAAACTCAAAAGGGGGGGGGGGTTGAGATGGGAAGTTAGTGTCTGAGTGTATTGACGTCACAATAGCTGAAGTGGGAGAAGAGCAGCGCATCTACTCGAACATCGTGAGTTCGTATCTGGGTCGTGACACTCACTTTTTTATCAAAACTAAAAACCTCAATTAATTGTAAATTATCGATTTTGAATTTGGCAAAAAGGAGGATAGATTCAAAACGAGGGGTTGAGATGGGAAGTTAGTGTCCGAGCGGATCGGGTCGCGATACCTCAAGTGGTAGACCAGCGACGCATCTACCTACCCGAAGATCGTGAGTTCGAATCCCGCTCTTGACACTGACTTTTTATCCCAATTCACAACCTCATTTAATTGACAGATATTAATTGATCATGCAGTCCTCGAAACTAGTGAATATTTTTAAGTGTTACATTTAAATCAATGAAAGTATTTTTAAATAAACATTTTATGTTTGAACAATGTTTATCCCGAAAGACTTAATAGATCATTTCTTTGTCTATTAGCCGTACAGGGTTCAGTATTTATCTCACTAAGTTGTATAAAATTCTTATTTGAAACTGTTGAAATTTTTTTTTTTTCAATTTTTTATTTAGCTCCTATCTCAAGACTAGGGATAAACAGGTTTCTATTCCGGCGAAGGTTAAGGCTTACGTAGAACTGTAACTTAAATTTTCAGAAGTTACTTTAAATTTGTATCACTATTGATTATTGTTGCTCAATATTACCGTAAGACGATGTTTTTTTTTTTTTTTTTTTTTTTTTAAGTGTACGAAAAACGGCATTCTACAAGTGTCCACGGACCATTTATCAATAATCACCCTATAAATTAATCAACTCCAGAACTCCAGGCTTTTTTTTTCAACGCCTTCTTTTTTCCACCTCGCGAAACTCCCCCCCACCCTCGGGCAACGAAGCGGCTTTATTAATTACATAAATGGACTTTTTTTGCGCGACGGGAAACATATAACTTCGTATTGTTAACAATATTGAGGACAAGCTGCTTTTTATCAAATTGAAATTTCTTTCTTCACGTTTCATTGTACGTGTTGTACTCTATTATTAAACTTTATAGTTCTCAGTAGTGGGCGTTGTTCAATTTCAACGAAAAATTCTAGAATTACGTCAACAGAAAATAGAATAGACGACAAATGGAAATCTTACTTCGCTAGAAAAACAGTGAAATAAAATGAAGACTGTCATTGTGTCATACGTAAATGCTGAAATGGTCTAAAAAAATCGTAAACGCATTAAAATTTAATTATTAATCATTTAGCTCGCTCTGAAATAATAATAAAAAAAGAAATGTTTATTAGAGCGTTAAAGCCATGTAAATTATTTCTATTTAACAATTATAATATTAATTACAGAAAATTACTGGATTAAACATTCTTAAATTTTTTAAATTAAATTTATTTATTAAAACACTCTTATTAGACCAACCATTAATTTTAGAATAATTTCATAGAATAAATAAATGTACAATAAGATTTATATTTCATTATTTTCTGTTCATTATTAACTACACAAATTAATATCGTTTTATTTTTAATCTTCTGGCCATGTTTCGGTTATTAGTGCCTTGTGTTTGGCGGCAAATCTTTGTATTTCCGCCGTCAATTCATATGTTCTATGTGTAAATCTTTAATCCTCGTTCTTGTACCAATGTGCATTGACATGTTACGTAAGATTTTATTTTGGAGCGTTTGTATGATTTTTTATATTGCTGTGTTTAGTACAATCGCATAGTTGAATACCATATGACCACATAGCCTTTATGACTTGTTCATGCAATAATTATTTATTTTGTATACCAAGGTTGGAGCCACGTCCTATCAACCAGTTTAGGTGTCTATGTCGTAAAAATATCCCTGTCCTTTCTTTCCATCTCAGCCTGGCATCTAAGCACATTCTCAGATGTTCTGTTTGTAAAGATTAGATGTACTGATCTATTCTGATTTTCAATTTTTTTGTCCATTCGTTTATCTTATTACACGCATTTTGGCGGATTGTAGTTGAATGGGTGAAAGTCGGTCCTAGCAATATATCACCGCTGTGTCATCTGCATACGTAGCAATTTTCACTCAACCTATTTTCGAAAAATCACAGGTGTATAGCAATTGAAGCAGTAGACCTAATGTGCTACCTTGCGATACTCCTTAATTTATTATATTTAATTTTGAATGTTGATCTTTTTCTTTGACTCTAAACAGCCAGTCTAATGTAGTTATGAAACATCAAAAAGAATTAAGCAAAACAATTTAAAGCATTTTTTTTTTTTTTAAGCAGAGGTCATATAAACCTACAGGGTGCCGGTGTTTTTGAAAAAGCTCATTCAGCCTCTGGATTGGATCAGAATTGGTGGTCAGGAATGCTTTTTTTCTACAATGGGTTTTATTCGTTTGAATAATAACTTTTCGAAGAGTTTAGACGCTTTCGGTTTATTATTATTAAATAAAGTTATTCAGAAATCGTGAGATGCGGTCTGGTGTGATGTAGGTTAGGTTGTAGAAATAATTTTCTATACCGTGCCGACGTTTCGAGCTTTATTGAGATCATCTTCAGGGCCTGCGATTTTGTTTATATTTAGCCAATATATTTTGGATGTGGAGGAGTGAATTTATACATTGCAAAATATATTTCTTATATTCAATCAAAGTATTGAAATAAAAAATATGGAATATAAAAAATAGATTTTGCATTGTATAAAACCACTTTTTTCCACATCCTACATGTATTTGTTAAATTTATACAAAGTTTGTAAATTCCAGTCCCTGAAGATGATGTCAATAACGATCGAAACGCCGGCACAATAAAGAAAAAGTTTTTCTGAAACTACGTCATACCAGACCGCATCTCACGATTTCTAAATAATTATCGATTAACGGTCACTAATCACTGCACGTTATTAAATATGCTTATTATTAAAAATGAGGTTCTGTTTTAATAAAATATTATAACGTTTTTCATGGTTGAACAATTTTTGTTTACAAGTAATTCAGCTCCTTCTTTCGTGATAATTGTTTTGGTTTAGAGATATGAGCGATATTTGATTTAGCGGATAAATATGAATTTTTTAATTGTTCTTTGACATTCGTTTTCTATACATTCACCCCTGAAAAAAATCGCATAAATCATTATTTCTAAACACAACGATTTTTTGATTTTTTTCTATTCCATTTCATGTGAACATTCAAATTTTACTGTCCGATACGATAAGTATCAAAATATGACAGTTTGTTAATACTTTCTAGAAAGTCCTACTCACAGTAAGTTGTTTTGCTCCGATCCGGATTTTGAGGCTTTTAGCTCATCATCAGATTGAAGGACATCTACACCACGTTTCTCGACGTGCATTGCAAGAGTCAATTAAACAATTTACTGTGAGTAGGAACTATCTTTTTAGAAAGTATTCACTCACTGCATCATTTATCATTTCCATTACTGTTTATTATTTAGAAATCGTGAGATGCGGTCTGATGTGATGAAGGTTTCTTTATCGTGCCGACGTTTCGATCTTTATTGCGATCATCTTCAGGGATCAAAGTGTTTGACTTCTTCTTATTTGTGCCATTCTTGTTTTTTCTTCTCAATAAAATAAAGAAAGGAAATGTTTTTCTGAAACCTTCATCACGTCAGACCGCATCTCACGATATCTGGCTAATTATAGATTAACAGCCACTAATCTCTACACACAAAAAAATATATATTAGATTTGATTTAATTATTTTAGATTGGTATTGTTATAAAAGGTGATAAATGGGGCATTACAATTGTGCATGGTGACCGCATCTCACGATTTTTAAATAATTATCAATTAACTGTCACTAATCACCACACATTATAGTTAATTCATAAATCTCTATGAAGAAAGTAAATACTAGACGTGATTAACGTGAGATGAGTATTTAGATTCATTTTTTTAAATGATGGCTCTACTCATAGATTTATTGTTTGCGACTGTACTTTTTTCAATTATTAAACGCTCATGATGAAGTAGGACTGACTGCACATTGACAAAAGCCTCAAATGTTAGATAGATGATCTCAACTTTCCCTTAACAATAAAATATAGTGCAACGAACTATACAAACATGGACTTACTGTATGGAAATATGGGGCTCAGGGAAAGTATCCGACTCGTATTGAATCCAATCCTTCCAGTCCAAAAACCTCTGTCGTATAAAAATGTTCCTTTGCATGTTCGTACCCTTCGCCATGACCCACGAGGTTAAATCAAGATACGACAAATTCCGCTGGTCACACATTGTTCATAGTAATCGTTTGGTAACTTATTTTTCCTCTGCCGAATTTCTTGATGATCTGCAACACCGGATAAAATGTCGATGGCATGCCGTCTTGAATTTTAGAGTGAAAAGTTAATGCTTAGGTGTTTTAATGGAAATAAGCAATGAAATTTTGGAATTTTATAAAATGTCCTATAAATACTGTTGACTGATAAATTATGATTAATTTATAGGTAATTTTTTTCAATTGTTGTATCATTTATTAAATATTCATCGTTTTCAAGACAAGGTTTTTCTTCAATTTCTAAAAACGTGCAGATCAAGTGATATCGTGATTTTTATAATTGAGGAGATTTCTAGATTTTAGTGCACAGTGGTATGTATTTTTAATTCACTTAAGTTTCCCTGTTTGTTTCATACTTTATTATTCATGTGAAGTGAAAGATCAACAGGTATTTTATGTAAAAATATGTGCTGCACATACTAAGGCGTAATTTAAATGACCTGTTTCGCACTTCTTCTTCTTCTTCCACCCCATTCCATTGATGAAAGAAGCTAACCCTCAAAGATTTTCTCCGGTAAAGTTGTAACTGCTAATTTAAATCCTTGAGTTTGAGGCACTTTGAATAGCTGTATTGGTATTCCGGTGATGTGAAGGGGTAACACTGTTATAATAGAAGGCGTGAGCGGAGTAAGGGATGTTTGTTGAGTTTAGATGTAGGCAAGTTCAAGGAGGTAAAGTTGAGAGGTTCGGATTGCGTTAGAAGTGTAAGTTGGAGGAGCAGTGAACCGTGGACCTGCAAACAATACGTGACGCTTGGAAACTCACAAGTGAATTACGCCAAGGCGACAACGTGGGTCAGGACAGGTATCTACTTAGTAATCAAATTTCTACTAAAACATGGACTTTTTTTCCAATAAACCCTTTTCAATAGCTTATAGATTCAAACTTATCTTAGACAGAACATTATATAAAAAACCAAACTACTCAGAGGATCATCATTATTAAATTTATACACAAAATATTTGTTAATTTAATTAATTCGTACGTGACCAAATACCAGATGTATATTGTTTTATCACAAACAAATATTTAATTAACTAGTTGATTCAAACAAAAACAACACAGAAATTGTATATAACCAAAAATCCCATTGTATTCACTAATTTGTATTGTTTTAATTCATTTACATCTTAGTCGAAACCAGGTTTTCCAGGATTTTTCAAGATAAACTGTATTGTGTAGAGATTAGTGACCGTTAATCGATAATAATTCAGATATCGTGAGATGCGGTCTGGTGTTATTTAGGTTTCAGGGAAAAAAAATTCTTTATCGTGCCAACGTTTCGATCTTTATTGAGATCATCTTCAGGGCCTGGGATTTACAAACATTGTTTACATATAACAAATAGATTTAGGATGTGTAAAAGTGAATTTATACGATGTAAAATATATTTTGTATTCAATCAAAGTGTTTGTTGTGCCATGTTTTTTCCTGAAACCTACATCACACCAAACCGCATCTCACGGTATCTGAATAATAAACTGGATTTTTCATTCGGACCTTCGTCTGGCAGCTGTTTATTTTATTTACATTTACTTTTTCGTTATTAATTTCAAATTTTTGAATAGATTAGGCGATGTTAGGCAAACTGGATATTTCAAGTTATTGTATCTAATCATAATCTAATCTAGAAGTTAAAACAATTTTTTTTCGTAAGTACGATTTTTATATTTCCCTTGCTTTTTATTCTTGTAATATAATGAACTTTCAACCAGTACATATTAAATTAATTATGTTTTTACAATTGGTTTCAAAGTTCTGATTTTCTATAGGTTAAAAAAATAAGCCAGTTTTTAAAGTGCCGTATAACTTTTCACCTGTTTTATATAAATTCCTCATTTATTGATAATAATAAAATAATATAAAATAAATAAATAAAAATTTCATTGTTTTCACTGATTGGCATTGTTTTTAATTAATTATTATCCTGGACGAAAACTAGTGTTTCCAAGATTTTCCAAAATAAACTGAATTTTTCATTCTGAACTTTGTCCGGCAGCATTTTATTTTCTTTACATTTCTTTTACATTTACTTTTCCCCCGTTAATTGGAATTTTGTGAACAGATTAGACGTTGTTAGAAAAACTGAATATTTCAAGTCATTGTCATTATTCATATAAATTAAAAATTAAAATAATTTTGTTTTTGTAAACTCGAGTTTCAAATTTCTCTTGCTTTTTTATTCTCGTTAAGCTGCTTTTTGAAAAGTACAACTTTTTGTATAAAATATAATTAATTTTCAACTAGTACTATTAAATCAATTATTTGTCTTTATAATTGGTTTGAAAGTTCTGAGGATTATGCTTGGTTTTTTTAGGTCAAAAAATAATATAACATAAATAAATAAAACTTTCATTGTATACACTGATTGGCATTTAATTAATTTATAACTTGGAAGAAACCAGGGTTTCCAATTTTTAAAGTATCGTATAACTTTTAATCTGCTTTATATAAACTTCTCATTTATTAATAATAATGAAATAAATAAATATATATTTCATTGTATTCATTGTTTGACATTGTTTTTTTTTACTAATTTATATCTTGGAAACCTTGGGAATTTTCCATGACAGAAGGAATTTTTACTTCGGATCTTTGTTCGGCAGCAGTTTATTTTTGTTTATTTTTTTTTGCATTTACTTTTTCGTTATTAATTGGACATCTTTGAATAGACAAGAAGTTAATGTAAACTAAAACTACTTTATAAAGTAAACAAAATATTTCAACTTATTATCAAATTTTATATTCATCTAAATGTGTAGAGATTAGTGACCGTAAACGGATAATTATTCAGATATCTTGCGATGCGGTAACATTTTCTTTATCGTGCCAACGTTTCGATCTTTTATCGAGATCATCTTCAGGGCCTAGGATTTACAAACATAATTTACATTTAGAAAATTATCTTATTTTCCCCTGATTTTTTCCCTGAAGATGATCTCAATAAAAGATCGAAACGTTGGCACGATAAAGACAATGTTTTTCTGATACCTACATCACACCAGACCGCATCTCACGATATCTGAATAATTATTCATCTAAATGAGAAGTTAATTTTTTTGTAAGTACGATTTTTATATTTCCCTTGTCTTTTACCCTCGTTTATATATTTTTTTAAAAGAAGTGCAACGTCTTGTATAAAATATAATTAACTGTTATTAAATCAATTATTTCGCATTTTATTATATATTTTTACAATTTTATTTGTAAATTTACAATTTTATTTGTAAAATTGGTTACAAGGGTCTGAGGGTTATCCCTCGTATGTTTTGGGTCAAAATTACGCCAATTTTTAAAGTATCGTTTTGTCTTTTTTATATAACCTTTTCATCTGTTGATAAGAATTAAATTAAATAAATAAAAAAATCTCATTTTATTTCAACGACAGGCGTTGTTTTCAATTAATTTATATCTTGGACGTAACCAGGGGTTCCAGGATTTCTAAGATAAAATGAATTTTTCGTTCCGACTTAGGTCTGGCTGCCATTTATTTTCTTGACATTTCCTTTGCATTTACTTTTCCGTCATTAATTAGAAATCTTTAAATATACAAGACGTTGTAAGTCAAACTGTATATTTCATCTTATTGTCAAAATTTATATTCATAGAAATTAGAAGTTAATTTTTTTTGTAAGTACGATTTTTATACTTCCCTTGGTTTTTTTTTTACTCTTGTTTATATATTTTTAAAAAATACACCTTCTCGTATAAAATATAATTAACTTTTTATTAAATCAATTATTTATCATTTCATTAAATATTTTTAAAATTATATTGGTTACAAATGTCCGAGGATCAAAAAGTAAACCAATTTTTAAAGTACCGTATAACCTTTCATCCGTTTCATATAAATTTATTATTTACTAATAATAATAATGTATAATAGTTTCAGCTGAATACTAATTCTTTTGTGGTCAACATGCGTGTTTGATTCCCCAAGGCATTTAACAACTAAGCGGCGTAAAGCCCCGTTGTTATCCGGTGCACATAGGAAACTTTAAACTTTATCTGTGCAACAATGGTGAAAATTTGCCCCCCCCCCTCTCGGCCGAGGATATACATTTTGTATCAAAGTGAACTTGTGCAGTAAGAATTAGTCCAACCCTTAGCTTTATAATCCAACAGTTCTATTTTTGAATTTCCGGAGGATTTTACACCGTCGGAGGTTTTGTTGATATCTACAATTTTCGAAAAATTAGTTTCAACAATGCATGAAAAATTATATTGCGAAATAGTGATTATTAACGATTAATTAAGGTTTTTAGCTGAGATGAAAAATTCAATGGCACAAGCGGGATTCGAACCCACGATCTTTGGCTTGATACGCCACTGCTCGCTACACTCTCAACTACAGCTTTTGAATTTTCCCTCCTTTTTGCGTTGTTGGTGGTTGATCGTGGGTTCGAATCCCCTAATGCCATTGAGTTTTTTTATCTCAACTAAAATCCTTAATTAATTGTAATATATTAATTTTTCAAGCGGACTACGAAATTAGTGAATTTATTTGATTATTTACATTGATAACGTGGGTTATGATTAAAAAAAAGATACTGTCCAGCTACGAAGTTAATCTCATAATATTAATTTTTTTCTTTTATTATACTATTGGAGAGCATACTAATTTTATCTATTTTGTTCTTGATTTGTAAACAGAATGCGTTGAATTAGCTGAATATTAAAATCTTCAGATTTACGGCTGGCAAACTACGCTGCATACCCCAGCCAGTTTTTTCTTTGCCATTCTTTTCTTATCTTTATTTCCTTCTAAATATTTTTTTTCCTTATGCAGGCCTGTTTTACTTACATGTAACCAGATTTGCGTGTTAAGCGGAGCCAACTCTGTCGTTTGTTTATACCGTTGCCAGTCTTTCATTACGCCAGGACGTTTATTATCAGCCAAAGATAAAGATATACACAAAACAAATAAAATATACACGTATAATAAAATTATATAGTTTTAAAATAAAACCAGTTTGGTAGAATTCCTACTGCCGCAGAATATTAAATATTATCAAATTTAGAGTAATTTGATATGAATTATCATAATAAATTACATTCCTCCAAGATATTTCCTCGGAATATTCAATGTTCTTCGTGGTAATTACTTAAAAAAAATCTCTCCATTTACGCTAATAAATTACATTCAGACGTCAGACTTTTTCTTGCTTTTTACGAAGGTTCGTAACAGCATAGGCCCATTTGTAAGTATATCGGATTCGAACCCAGGACCTTTTCCTTACAGTGGTGAGCGCTGAGTCAAAGACTAAACTTTGCCGCCACCCACGCCCCCTATCAGACTTTATTAATACCCCGTCAGAGTACTCTATATTTCTCGCGGTAATTAGAGAATAAGCCCGCTCATTCACGAATAAACAAGACGTCATCACTTCTAGTTCAGATTTCTAAATATTCCTCAGGATTATTGAGAAATAATTATCCACTTGATGATTCCCTCCATTATCGCTTGGCAGCGCACACTTGATACTTCATTCTTTCTACTCCACAGCCTCTACTTTCACACTTACAAACTTACTCAGTACTTGTACAAGATATATTTAAAAACCTTTTTTTTCATTCACGCAAATAAATGCATAAACCACATATATTATTAATTCGTACCAGGTTGCTAGATGTTCCTTGAGGAGCGATATCTCAACCATCCATTCTTGCTAATAAATACATCCATTTCAATAAATTACATATAGGCTAATATAAGCATAGAAAAATTGGATAAGCGAATCGTTTTCCTTTCCTGAACCTTCAGGCCATGCAAAATGTCAAAGTTCTTTTTTTCCACATTTAATTTAAATGAATTAATCTTTAATTAAAGTTTTGGTTACGGTAAAAAAGTCAATGTCACGAGCGGGATTCGAACCAACGACCTTCGGTTTGATACGCCGCTCCTTGACCCCTCGTGACTTCGACCCTATCGGACACCAACTCTCCATCGGAACCTACCGTTCGGATTTTCCTCCTTTTTTGCCATTTTTTATATCAACCAATACTTCATAGAAAGGATATTTCATTGAAAGAAATAACTTGTTCAATTGACCGATAAAACGTAAATTAATTAAATACATTATGTTCTTATTATGAGTATGGTTTTAAAATTGTTACGGTTTTTAGTTGAGATAAAAAAGTCAGCGTCACGAGCGGGATTCGAACCCACGACCTTCGGTTTGATACGCCGCTCCTTGACCCCTCGTGACTTCGACCCTATCGGACACCAACTCTCCATCGGAACCTACCGTTCGGCTTGATAGGCCGCTCCTCTACCACTTTCCGTTATCGTGGCATCGATCCACTCGGAGACTGACTTCCCATGTCAACTCCCACCTATTGAATTTTCCCTCCATTTTTTTTGCCATTTTTCAAATGTCGTGTAATGTATTTGATTCTCGACGAAAAAATGAAATGGCTGCGGAGAGCATTAGTGAAATATACTTTATTTTGCTAATTACAACTATTAGGTTTCGTGTCACGCTTGACCAAATAAATTATTTTAAATTAATTAAACTTTAATTAAGTTTTTTGATAAGATTTAAGATAAAAATGTCAATGTCGCGAGCGGTAATAGCCGAAGGTCTCGGGTTCGGATCCCCCTCATGAAACCGACTTTTTTTCTCAATCAAAACCTTAATTAAAAATTAATTAACTTAAAATAATTTATCTCGTCAATTGGACCATGAAACATAATAGATTCAATTTAATGCAATACGGTATTGGCTGTACAGTGAGAATTTCGATACATCCCCGTTAAAAGGCGTCTTTATGTGATAGTAGTGTGTCCTATGCACAACCTCTTTTATATCCAGCATCAGCCAGGGAACGATATTTTTTTAACTGTCAATATGCATGTATTTTAATAAATACACCCAATAAAGCCTATAGGGGAGGAGGAAGCATAATGAAAAATATAAATCAAAGATTTTTTAAAGGAAAAACGTAGGCTAAACTATTTAATAAATAAATAAAAACATTTTTGCATTGTAAATCTTGGTTTTTGTTACAAGTGAACAAAACATTTTATATTTTAAATTAGAATTAATTAAAATTTAAAACCGTCGCTGGAGGAAAAAAGCAACAGTAAGAAGAATAAATAAATTTGTTTTTCTGGCGGCATTGTTAGGGGTGTTAAATTATCGGACGTTGTCGTTTACCAGTTAAATTGTTGTCCGGTTAACAACCCACCCTTAGAAAGAAGGTGGGGTGCTAGCCTATTTTTAAGAGAGGATAAGGACACGCTCCTCCGATTCGCCTCAATCCCTTTCATTATGCTTTCTAAACACCTTTGCTAAAGCCCCCTCCCACCGGTTTTTCTTATTTATTTATAAACGAGGCTCTTTAAACCGTCAAGAATTAACGGCTCAACTTTAATACTAGAGAGTATTCGTCCTAATAAACCGTTTATTTTTAAACAATTAATTTTCCTCTTTTTTGGGCGTACTTTAATCCTGTATTATAACAAAAAGCTTGTTTCGGATTATTTTCATTTTTTACTTATTACAAACCTCATTTGTATTTAGTTTAATAATAATTCGGTTTATTTTACACAATGGTAAAAAATAAAATTTCTTTGTAGTTTGGTTCTAGCATTTTGGTCTGTCTATGCTCCATGTTCTTACAATATTTTTCTAAAATAAATAAGATCAAACTACACATTCATCACCTTACAGATATCAAGGTGGAAAGTTTACATTATGAAAATAGAAAAGCAGTAAATTATCTTCAATGAAAAAACATCTTTTATAGCTATTTAGAAATCGCGAGATGCGGTCTGGTGTAATAAAGGTTGCTGAAAAACATTTTCTTTCTCATTTTTTCATGCTGTTTCGACCTTTATTGCGATCATCTTCAGGGATCAAAGTGTTTGACTTCTTCTTATTTGTGCCATTCTTGTTTTTTCTTCTCAATAAAGATCGAAACATCGGCATGATAAAGAAAATGTTTTTTTTGAAACCTTCATCACGTCAGACCGCATCTCACGATATCTGACTAATTATAGATTAACAGTCACTAATCTCTACACACAAAAAAATATATATTAGATTTGATTTAATTATTTTAGATTGGCATTGTTATAAAAGGAGATAAATCACGTATCTAATGGGGCATTACAATTGTGTATGATGACCGCATATCACGATTTCTAAATAATTATCGATTACCTGTCACTAATCTCTACACACAAAAAATCGGTTCCTCTATTGTAATCTTTTTACAATAAAAATTCCTTTTCAAAAAGCCTCTTGGCGCCCGAGAACAGGGACCGCGAAGCTTAAATTCGAAAAAGTCGTGACCACTTGTCCCGCAGTTGCGTCCAACAAGTTTGTTTTGAGTTCCACTGTACGAATCCGTGAGAATGTTATTTGGGTTCGTTTTTGTTTTTGATGTATTACGCTCAGTGCGAGGGATTTGGCATTTTCCTCCGCCGTGTACATGCTTTCCGCGGCACATCCATTCAATCAGCATTTCTTTTTGTTTAAAAAAAATGTTATTACTCCCTTGACTAACTTGACTCGTCGCACGGAGGCACTTTTAATAATAATTTTCTAAAATATCAGACAGCAGTTTCAACAGATCAAATTCGAATTACAAACATTTAATAGCTTGCGCCCAAGCCTACAATTTACACATGAAATTTAAAAAAAAAACAGTACTATTTTTAGGTACAATCATAACTAAACAACCAAATGGCAAATTAAATTTTAAATTAACCAAAAAACAAGAAATACAGATCGCTACCTAAACTTAACACAGTCACATCATAGAATGATCCTAAGACATGAATCATTTTACGGCAAGAACATAAAGAGAAACATTCTACATAAAAGATTACAACACAGCACTAACACCATCTGCTATCATTAATAATTATTCAGAAATCGTCAGATGCTGTCAGGTGTGATGTACGTTAAAAAAAAAACATCCGTTTGTCCGTCCGTCCAACGTCGTTTGGTTTTCCTGTCATCCCTTTTTATACCGGGTC
This sequence comes from Cimex hemipterus, assembly GCA_039619505.1. Classification (NCBI taxonomy): domain Eukaryota; kingdom Metazoa; phylum Arthropoda; class Insecta; order Hemiptera; family Cimicidae; genus Cimex; species Cimex hemipterus. The sequence goes on along the minus strand of CM077114.1, from coordinate 4,313,754 downwards.
TCTCCCGGAGTAGGGGTGAAAAGGAAACTCCAGAAGTCGGGGGGGGGGATTCTCCCGACGCGGCTGGGCCGACAGAGTCGGCGGTATCGTACAAATTTGACGTACTCCCAATTTACGATAACCCTCTTTTCTTACTTAAATGGCTCCTGGGTAGCCATTTCCCAGCCAGATGTACCAGATCAGTCCCGTTCTTCTCGACTGGGTTTGTTTCGCATTTGGACGTTCTTACCTAGCTGACTACGTGTGTAACCATTTCCTAGCTATATTTGCCAGATTTGTCACGTCGTGCCGGTCTGGGTCTGCCTCTTCAAAGGGCCCCTTTGTCGGTTTTCCTTGTTTACTTAGTTGGTTCTTAATTTACAGTTTAACTAAGATGGGGCCGGCTTACAAGGGAATAATTCTCCACCATACTAAATTCGTACTAATAAGTTAAACACACACCAGCCTATACTATATATACTACGCAGACATATGAAAAATGGCCCTCAGTCGCGCTAATAAATAACATCAACGTACCAGACTTGACTCTCATTGATTCGAACTACTTAATATATTTTTCGGGGATATAAGGGGAAAAAATTCAATCACGAAAATAAATAATTTTCAATCAGTAATTCTTTTAATGTGATTTATTGGTGGAAATGAAACAGTTAGTGTTACGAGGGGGATTCGAACCCAGGACCTTCGGCTCAATGCACCGCTGCTCTAACACTTTTATTGTCTTGATTTCGATCTACTCGGACCCTAACTTCCCATCCCAACCACACCTTTCGAATTTTACCTCCTTTTTGCCTTGTTGGTGATAGATCGTGGGTTCGAATCCCGCTCATGCCATTGACTTTTTTATCTCAACTAAAAATTTTAATTAATTGTATAATATTAATTTGTCAAGCGGACTACAAAAACTAGTGGCTTTAAAAAAATCATCATTTTGAACATAATCTCTATACGAGAAAGTGTAATAAAATAATTCCTCAGTGGCTGAACATTAAAAAATGTGAAAACTCTTGTAAATAGTGGGCTATATATTTTTTAATAATCTACAAGACGATGTTAAATATTTATCTGAAAAAAATATTGAGATATAGTGAAATACGGTCTGGTGTGATGTAGCTATCATATAAACGTTTTCTTTATGGTGCCGACTTTTCGATCTTTAATTGAGATGATCTTCAGGGCCTGGGGGTATATTTACAAACATAGTTTACATTTAGATAATACATATAGAATGTAAACTGTTTGTAAATCCCAGGCCCTGAAAATGACAAACACTTTGAGCCCTGAAGATGATCTCAGTAAAGTTCGAAACATCGGCACGATAAAGGAAAGGTTTTTCTGAAACCTACATCACACCAGACCACATCGCACGATTTCTAAATAATTATCTATTAACGGTCACTAATCTCTACACATCTGAAAAAAAACTTCCCTCACTGATAAAATCGTTTTGTAAAAAACCGATAAAAAATCCATAGAAACATTTTTGGTAAAATTATTTTAGTCAGTTTAATTGTTTATTTAACTATATCATATATGTTTTCTTTAAAATATTTAGTAAACAAAATAAATATGAGATGGGTAGTGGATCGAAGCCAAAATAACTCAAGCGGTAAAGCAACGGCTTATCAAGCCGAAGGTCGTCGGTTCGAATCTCCCTCGTGACTCTAACTTTTTTCAAACGGTTCACGAAATATATTGATTTTGCAATAAATTACATTAACACACTCGGCTTCCTTCATAGTACACCGCAGTCTTCCATATATCTCGGGGTATTTCGGAATCAAGCTATTCCATTCGCGCTAATAAATGACATTCACACGTCAATCACACTGCCTCGGAGTGCACGATATACCTCGGTTTGCGAAGATGTACCTCAATTCATGGTGTTGTGGCCAACAATATTAAATTAGTTATTTAGATGCCATGGGTTTCAGTTCTTTTGGTTTTTTGTAAACCTCTGGTCCATGATCAGATGTTAGGCAGTCTTTCATCAACTTCAAAAGTATCAATACCGCTTTCTCTGTGCGCATGCGTGAAGGAAACCTCTCGTTTTGAGAAGTGTCGGTCCGGTGTTCAGTTTGGATAACCCGAACATTACCGTCGTGTTGTCTGCCTTAGACAAAATCCGTCATCGTGAAGGCACTTTTTTATAACCGCCGCTTGAATCGTAAAAGTGACTATATATCCGATTCGCTGACGTCAACTAGACATCAGGCAAAAATCTCGTTCTTGATCTAGTTTGCCTTTCTTATTATTGTTGTTTCCCGCCTACCGCACCTACGGATCTGCTAATTAAACTTTTCGCCGAGAAGACAACCCAAATATTTTGGAACTCTTGTTTATAGATAATAAGTTTATTTATAAATTAAATTCAATTATAAAAGATATTGTTAATTTAGATTAAAATTGCCGGCATCTATTATTGTAATTTGTAAGACCTAATAAATGTTGAATCCGGAATTTGTTCTTATTCAATAATTAAATGTATACCAGCCCTACCGCGGATCCGAAATTAATTCAAGCATTTCGCAAAATTGTTCGGTCATCGTACACGTGGTAATAAGTTGCTGTCAAACAGTAGCATCTTCATACTACCCCAGAGTACATGACATACGTCAGGATAATGATGGAACAATCATGTCCATTCACACATCAGAATTTTATTATTCACCTCAAGTATTATTAATCACGGACCCTTCTCGTATCCTAGGAATAGGTTTTTACATTTTAATATATGTTTATAGAATATTTGGAAAAGTATAATTGCAATAATTAGTACTGGTTGTTGATAAAGTAAGTAGGAGAAACTTTTTTCCTGTATTGAATAAACATTTTTAAAAATTAACTTCCCACTAAAAATATAATTCTATTCCATTTAAATCACAAAACCTGTGTAATTATTAAATGGATGGACCAGAGGCGAATAGCTAAATAAAAGCTTTATCCCCCTACATTTATTTTACATTTGTGCAATATGGATTATATATTTGTTTCGTACCATAAAACACATTTAAATGGATTGTAACGGTTTATAAGTACATTTTACGTATAAGCAATTAACAAATGTTTTTATTTTTTTTATTTCTTCGTTTAGGGTAATTTCCATGATACAAACACTCGTCGAGGAAAAGAGTCAAAAAAGATCAAAATATTCATATTAACCATAAATTTCATTTAATTAAGGTTTTTAGTTGAGATGAAAAGACAATGGCACGAGTGCGATTCGAACCCACGGTCTTCGGCTTGATACACAGCTTCTTTACCCCTTAATCTTGTTGGATAGGTTTGTTAATTTATTAGATTATTATTTTCTTTTATTGTACATTCAGCAATTGTATGACTACTTTATCTTGCAGTTGGTCTGCAGTTTTTGTTTTAAAAAAACGAACAAAAAATACAAATCAAATAGTAACTAAACAATTGGTTTATTATTTTGGAGAAAAAGAAATATACATGAACAACATAATTCCATATTAGAATTAAATTTAAAAACTAATTTTCCTTTTTATAACCTTCTATGTTTTAGTAATTTTAAAATTAAGGATTTCCTTTTTTTTAATATAACCTTTTAATTAAGAAATAAAAATTTATTTTACTTACGAACAAAAAATATAATTATAAATTAAAATTAATTTTCTCGGTTAATGAACAAAAGCAAAATCCTTTTCTTCCGAACTAGTACTTCGAGAGAATGTCTCCTTATTATTTTGCCGATGTTCACGGTACCGGATTCAGCATAGGACTCCCTTCCTCTTCTGTTTCCTTTTTGATCCTGCCGGTCCAGAAGGGCAGCGCCGACCGACCTTGTTGATACGTAACAATCTACCGTGGGTTCGATCCACTCGGACAATAACTTCCAATCTCAACCCCAACTTTTGAATTTTCCCTCATTTTTAACATTTTTCAAATCGTCGAGCAAATGGAAAATAAAATATTAAAAATTTCAAGAATTTCAATTAAGAATTTTTGCACAACTTGGGATAAATAATGAACCCTGTACGAGCTAAAAGACAGTGAAATGATAAATTAAATCTTTCGAGATAAACATCGTTCAAATAGAAAATGTTTATTTAAAAAAAACTTAGATCGATTAAAATTTAGTACTTGTTGGCGGGAGGGGCTTTTGCGTTTCCATAGCGTACCTCCCAATCCGTTTCCATGAATTAAAAAATTAGGGTTCTTTACTTGAATGTAAATTAGAAGAGAGAATCTAGAGACAATTAAAATTATAAACAACCAATATCGTAATTATAATCAAATTTTTAATTATGTATAAATGGTTGGCCAAGAAAACGTTAAACTTAATTGAATAAAGTAAATTAAAACATAATATTCTTAAATTCTAAACAAAGTTTTTTTTTGTTTGTTTGCTCAGCTGTTGGGTTTCGGTATATATCAACTCTTCCTGTTTTCAGCTGGTTCAACTCAAGGTAGCGGTAGATGCGAGGTCTATAACGATCCAGATGGTCGAGGTTCAAATGATGCCTTCGCGGAGGTTATCAAATTTACACAACTGGTGTTCACGTCGCGACGATAGTTTTAAGGTTAGGGGAACGAAACGAAAATATGGGTAGGTGCGCACAGTACAAAACCTCTCACGACACTGCACTGCCTTCAAGCGAGGAAAACATGCCCACTAAATCGTGATTGTTTTCAGGGCCAACAGTATTTTTAATTCCATTTGTATTAATTATAGATGTTTTCAACATATGGTGCAATATAAATATCCGAACAAAACAAAATAAAATAATTAAATTCAACCACATCTAATAAATAAGTACATTTTTTAAAACTATTTATTCCGGCGCAAACAGTACTTAAAAATATTAACTAGTTTTCGTGGTCTGCTTGACCAATTAATATCTTTCAATTAATTAAGGTTTTAGTTGAGATGAAAAAGTCAGTGACACGATCCACTCGGACACTAACTTCTCTTCCCAACTACACGTTTTGAATTTTCCGTGTTGCTGCGTTCCGCGCGTTGTTGGCGGTAGATCGTGGGTTTGAATCCCTCCGGTGAATATTGAATTTTTCTCAACTAAAAACCTTACTTATTTGTAATATATTAATTGGTCACGCGGACCACGAAATTAGCGAATTTACTGATTGCATTGATAACGAGGGATATGTTTAAAAAAAAGAAGATATTGTCCAGCTACGAGGTTACTCTCATAATATTAAAATTTTACAGTTTATAATTTTTCTTTTATTATAGACTTTTGGAAGTGTCCGAGAGGATCGAAGTCAAGGCAGATCAAGTGGTATACTAGCGGTGAATCAAGCCGAAGATCTTGGGTTCGAATCCCGCTCGTGACATTGACTTTTTTATCTCAACTAAAAACCTTAATTAATTAAAAGATATTAATTGTTCAATCGGACCACGAAAACCAGTGGCTTAGTATAAAATAGTTCCTTAGTAGCCGAAACATAAAAAATGTGAAAACTCTTGTAAATATTGGGCAATAATTTTTGTAATAATATACAAGACGGTGTTAAAATATTACTTGGAAAAGTTTAAAATTAACAAAATCTCTCACTGATAAAAGCCTTTTGCATCTTTGATTATTTAGCGTCATGCATTAATTATCGGATAAAAATGAATTAATTGGTACAATTCTTGACGAATGACATGACAAAACTTGTAGTTTGTTTCCTTGGCACAATAAAACTTTTGTATCTTTTTATCTATCATATCCACATTTTAAGATGGGAAGTTGGTGTCCGAGTGGATCGAGGTCACGATAGCACAAGTGGTAGAGCAGCGGCGTATTTAGCCGAAGATCTTGGGTTCGAATCCAGCTCGTGACATTGACTTTTTTATCTCAACTGAAAACCGTAATTAATTGAAAGGTATTAATTGCTCAATCGGACCACGAAAACTGGTGGATTGATTAACCATCAAATTGACATTATAACTAGACTTAAATTTATAATTTTTTTTGTCCAGCTTTAATAAATAAATCGATTAAAATAAAATAAAATCACTGCGGTATTATTAAGCGCCATGATGGTACAAATAAAAAAACTGTTGTTTTATAAAAATGTATCTTTATCTTTATCGTTAGAGTAACGATAATAATTAATAATATAATGATATAATAAACACATATCGTCTTAGCACTTTAGATTGATAAATGTTTATGAGACAGCATTTATGTTTATTATTACCGATGGCTTCAATGGGAGAATTAAACGAACCTTCACTAACCACTATGCAGAAGTTCCCCATTGTAACGAACCGAATCGTGCTAATGCATTCTGTGGGAGTCGTACTATGGACTGCATCCGGAGGACAGAAACGTCAATTCCATCAAATGCTGTTTCCATTTCGAGGAAACGTCTATTTCGATCAATAGGAACTGAGTTATAGTGCGACGAATAATTTCATACTGTTACATCAAAAATGAATATGAGGGCGTTTTCCTAGTGATTTATTTTTTCGTGACACATCAACGGCCGTGATTTAAATTTGAGATTATTCAGAAATCGTGAGGTGCGGTCTGGTGTGATGTAGGGTTCAGAAAAACATTTTCTTTATCGTGCCAACGTTTCGATTGTTATCGAGATCATCTTCAGCGCCTGGGATTTACAATCATTGTTTATATTTAAACAATACATTTAGGATTGGGAAATGTGAATTTAAACTTATATGTAAAAAGTGGGCTTTCGTAAACAATTATGAACAGTGAATTATGATAATGAAAAAATATCAAAACTATCGGGAAGACCAACGGGAAAATTGATCAACGACAACTTTAAGAAAAAATTTAAGATTATTCAGCTATCGTGAGATGCGATCTGTGTGATGTAGGGTTCAGAAAAACATTTTCTTTATCGTGACAACGTTTCGATCTTTATTCCAAAATCGAGAGATGCGGTCTGTGTGATGTAGGGTTTAGAAAAACGTTTTCTTTAACGTGGCAACGTTTAGATCTTTATTCCAAAATCGAGAGATGCGGTCTGTGTGATGTAGTGTTTAGAAAAACGTTTTCTTTATCGTGGCAACGTTTCGATCTTTGTTCCAAAATCTAGAGATGCGGGATGTGATGTAGGGTTCAGAAAAACATTTTCTTTATCTTGCTGACGTTTCGATCTTTATTCCACAATCGAGAGATGCGATCTGGTGTGATGTAGGGTTCAGGGAAACATTTTGTTTATCGCGTTTTGAGACGAACATTTCGAACTTTTATTTACATTATCATCAGGGCCTGGGATTTGCAAACATTGTTTACATTAAAAAGAAATACATTTAAGATGTATGTATGTAAGGAAAAGTGAATTTATACAATGCAATATATTTTATATTCAATCAAAGCATTTCTACTCAAAGTGTTTGCCTTTTGTGTAATTGTGCCATTCTCGCGTGTCGTGTTCAGAGTGCCAGTGAGATTTTGCTGTTTTATGTTTATAAATGTTGGATTTGGAAGGAGGTCGGTAGTATATAAACAGGAGATAAAATGTATATATAGTATATAAAACCTACATCACACCAGATCGCATCTCTCGATTTTGGAATTAAGATCGAAACGTTGGCACGACAAAGAAAATGTTTTTCTAAACCCTACATCACGTGAGACCGCATCTCACGATAGATGAATAATCTTAAATTTTTTCTTAGAGTTCACTGGTCGATAAATTTTCCAATTGGTCTTCCCGATAGTTATGATATTTTTACACCTAAATTTAAATTCACTTTTCCCCATCCTAAATGTATTTTTTAAATGTAAAAAATGTTTGTAAATCCCAGGCCCTGAAGATGATCTAAATAAAGATCGAAACGTTGGCAC
>CM077114.1:4233021-4253602 GCA_039619505.1 Cimex hemipterus | reverse complement strand
ATATATATATATATATATTTTTTTTTTAAATAAAGGATGTTAATAAAAAATATTATGTACACTGTCACAATAATCAACAACATTAACCTATACAATTTGTTAAGCAGGTGTGAATAAGAATTCTTATATAAAGAATACAAAAGAATTGATAAGTGTTTATTAGTTAACAGAATGAAAATATGGAGCTGTAATGTAATTACAACTTATGACTATTTTGTTAAAGATGTACAATTATTATTAAAACCTAGCTGATGATCGTTGTTAGGTTTAAAAATATTTTATCTTACTTTCATAACAATTTTCAATAAAAAGCAGTAACACCATTTCTTTACAATTATTTAATTTTATATCACATAGTCTAATTACACATAAGTTAGGCCCAAAACTGACAGTGACATACTATTCGTATGTTTGCAGAGAGAAAGGGCCTAACAATTTACAGACTACACCTAATTTTCTGTTAAAGCATTACCAATAGCCATTTGAGTCAACATCAAATACCTCTGCCGTTTGTAAATCTGGTTAATGATACCGATGGTTCATTGAGTCAATTTATTTAAAAGTTAAACATTTAGAAATAATGACGCTGTTTTCTGAAAATAATGAGAATGATGTATTTTTACTACCTGTTTTTATTTTCTCTTATTTTACTCCTACGCAATTCGGGTCATTTTTCTGGCTCCTCTTTTTTGACTTAAGGGGAGTTAAAATACGACTCCAAAGCTGAAGTTTATATAAGACTTCAAAGTTTAAACTTCAGAGTTATAGTTTATTTGTCAGTTCAAAGTTTAAACTCCACATCATATTTTATCTATGACGCTGAAGTATAAATTCCAAAGTATTTGCTCAAGTAATAGTAGTTATATATAGTAGTTATATATGATTATAAAGTATACATACCAACTCTTACTCGTACACTGACATCTCCAAAACCGTCAATAGCAGGGGATCTGGAGTCTTTGGGATAAATCTACATATCAAAGTGGTTAGTAAATCTAGGTAAATATGCTGTAGTTTTTCAATCTGAAATCACAATTGAACAGCATGCTAGGGAAATAAAAAGGCTAGGAATATATCTAGGAAGATAGCCATCTTCTCTGACAGTCAGTCAGCATTAAAGTCCCTAGCTTCATGCAAGATGAAGGCAAAGAGTATTTTTGGAACTGCACGGAAGTTAGTGTCACTAATGACCAGGCCCTGACATAGGTCTCTGGGCACTTGGGGCATAAAGGTGATTGGCCACGTTGGCCAAAGGGAGGACCATCATGGATTCTTGGGGTCCTGAACTTACCGTAACTTAGCATCTTGCCACAAAAATCTAAAATGGATTCTTTATGAGTCCAAAACTTTGTGGAACAATACCACTGCATGAAGCACGTGATGAGATCCATAGAAGGGCCAATTGCAAAAGTGATAAGGAAATATTGGAACTGAAACAGAATTATGGTTCGACTCCTGATAACAGCACTGCCACTTAAGAAAGCATATGCATGATAGGAGTTCAGACAAAAAGAAACATCAAATTATTTACACAAAAATGCTTGCTTATATATAGCTCTAAAGAACACATTGTAAAGTTGTAGTTTATATATGACTTCAAAGTATAAACTCCAAAATATTAATTCATATTTGACTCTGGCTCCAGAATACATTGTTTTAAAAGAAATATACATAAAATAAAGAAAGAGAAAAAACTTTCTAAAAGTTCATCATTCTCATCACTTCCAGAAAATAAAATTGATAAGCAACCAAATAAAAAGGAAAGAAGAAATGTGATAATAGCCACATTAATTTTGCTCAAATCATTATGAATATACAGTATTGCACATGTGATAGGCCTTCTACAAGTATATTTTAAATTTATTCTTTAATTTTTACTATAAATTTGACTGAAATGATTAAAATGTGGATTGTTTGATAAGCTAAAATTTCAGCACTTGAATTTAAGAAATGCACAGTATGTAGTGGTATCATTAAGCATCTTTGCAAACTGAAGCATGAGAGTTAAATCTCAAAATAAAAAATTAAACCAAAATTGAAAACAACTTAGACACAACTCATCTCTAGAAATTTATTTCACAAACATTTAAGTAATTAATTATTTATACATTTATATCTAACAAACGCTCTTACTACACAAACTTATGTAAGCCCAATATCTTTGAACACTTAACATTGAATATGTCCATTTTTTCATTTAAAAAAAATTAAACTGTAAAATTGTTTCTTCTTAAGTAGATGTATTATATGTAAAGAGTTAAGAACAAATGTACAAATAAAAAACACTTTTTTTCAGCAAAAAACACAGCCATCTACTAATAAAGTAATTTGAGTTTTCCCCTGATAGTGTAGTAATGTATCGGCCTATAGTCTTAAAGTAATGAAAATAGAAACAGGCCTTTACAGGCTTTTCTTTTTAATTTGTATTGAGTTTTATTTATTTCGGTGGCCTGGCGAGGCTCCATCTCCTTTTGGAGGTGGAGGCCCGCCTTTGTGACTGCTATTTGCTTTCTTTGGCCGCTTCCTCTGCAGCTTCGATCATAGCCCCTTTCATAATGTAGCCGACATGGGCAAACAAAAGTTTCCAGGCAGCCGCTACTTCCTCGGTCCATTCGGAGTCTAAGGACGGCTGAATCGCCTGAATAAACTGAGGTCCAACAAGCTAAACAAAAGCACAAATTAAATTAACATCTGAAAAGAATGATGCCAATGAATTGTTTTTAAAACATTGCTAAAACATACAAATTTTGAAATAAATTATGTCTACTTATAATTAAAAATTTTACTCACATCAACATATTGGACCTTAGCTTTGTACCCATGGTGTTTCTTTCCTAATTCTTTAAGCAGTTGTTCTAATTTTTCTGGTTCATGTAATCTTGCTATTGCTTTTTGTACAAATGCCATTACCCTGAGAAGGACAATAAAACATAAAGGAAATAAATAAAATTATTATTCGCAATTTATTAGTGAAGAAAATAGATCAATGAAATTTTTTATTTCATATTTATATGATGACCTCATGTTTAGGTTATTTAATTACTTTAATAATATCCAAACAGTATCTATTTTTAAGTTTTGGTAAATAGAAACAAACAAATTTAAATTAAAAAACTAAGTTTAAAAGTTTATGAAGCTAGCGTATGCACTTTCCCCTCTACAGCAATGTGGTTGCGACCTTCTATCCTTCTCTATTTTTGTACCAAATGTGGCTTTTAAAAGTGTCAACATACCAGGATCACAAAATTCTGGAAAGGATGGATAAATGAGATGGTTCTATCGGTACAAAAAATGAAAGAAAAACTTAACTTTGCCAGATCCTTCTCAGTGGACATAGATAATAGATACCTATGGAAGAAATGTGGCCCCCATGTTTCATGAAAAGGTCAAAATGTGGTGCAGAGATGGAGCCAAAATGTAAAAGGTGTAGGGAAAAAAAGCTGAACTATACCATAACAAAGCTTGTACTAAACCCTACACTTTTTCAAGCTGAAGTCCGTATGATACAACTCTAAGCACAGGAGTTATTAAAGAAAAAATATGAAAGGTGCACAAATGTACATACTCTCCTCTGTCAATTAGCCATAAAGGCACTAAAAGCATAAGTGTTCAACTCCCAACTTATCTGGAAGTGCCTAAATTGTCCAATGACTCTGCGAGAACAAAACATTACTGCCTTAAAGTGGGCTGTCATTTTGGCAATGAACAGGCTGACCAATTACCCGAAAAAGAGCCCTCTCACCCATGGGAACCAGAGCTTCAGTCGAAACTGGAAAAAATGGCTTGGGAATGAGATACTGACCATTGGGCAAAATCACCACGTATGAGGTAAGCTAAAAGATTTACAATCTTTCAAAAAAGAAGCCAAACGAATTCCTCTCCCTCAGTAGGCAGGATTTGAGAAAAATTATAGGTCTTTACCTCAGCCATTGCCCTCCTAACCATCACCTAAAAAAGATGCAAGAGAAGAGGCACTTTATCCTTTATGAATATGAGCTGATTACGGTACAGCCACTTTATTAAGGCAAATCTCACCCAGGCATAGAAGTGTTGTAAGATGCTGTACTGTGAAAAGTGCTGTCTTACAGAAAAAGTGCACTTTCCAAAGTATGTCTATAATTTATAGGGGTTTCATAATAGATCTATTTAAGTCTCAATGGAGGGAAGAATTAAAAAATCTAAATCAACCCCAATCTTCAAAAAATCTTAAAAGTATTTAGTGACTGAGAGTTGGTGGCCCTGAAAAGGGCCGGTGTTATGTTTGGAGAGAAGCGGTGACGACGGATCGAGGCCGGGACCGTGGGATTAGCGCCGTTGGTGCTGGTCTGTGACCATTTGTTGTCCGTTGGCTAAGGTCCGATCGCAGTGAGTCGGTTGACTCTGGAGAGGCCGAAGTACTGGGGAGCAGCTATAGCCGAGAGCAGCGTTAAGCGTTCGCGGCCAAGTGGGCCGTTAAGAAGGCGGGGTGATCGGGCTAATGCTGCGAGTACTTGTCGTCGTCTACGGCGTTCCTTCTGTTGGTATCCATTAGTGATGTGCGGACACGGGTGTTGTTGTGTTGTCATTAGTGAGTTTGAGACTTCGTCGCATGGACGAGTCTGATCTAGCGAGGCAGTGCCTCTGCTTATATAGGGACGTGCTCTACTCTGATTGGCTGCAGTATGGAGGGCAAGAACATTCTACAGATCGTAGTGGCATCTAATGGTAGTTTTAAGAGGCCACTACAAGTACAATTTAAGTAAAGTAGAGGGTACATTTCCTTCTAATTTCCTCCTCTCTATTTCGTTACTGCAGCAATGACCTTTTTTACACTTGTAGCGGTCTCTTGAAGCTATCACCAGATGCCACTATGATCTGTAGAATGTTCTCGCCCTCCATTCTGCAGCCAATCAGAGTCGAGCACTTCCCTATATAAGCGGAGGCACTGTCTCGCTAGAATCAGACTCGTCCATGCGATGAGGTCTCAACAATCACTGATAGACAACACAAGAAGACTCCTCGTCATTCCGACGAGCCATAACAAAAGGAGCACCGTCGACGACAACAAGTACTCGCAGCATTTGCCTGATCCCGCATTCTAAACGGCCCACTTGGCCGCGAACATCAAACGTTGCTCTCGGCTATTGCTGAACCCCTGTACTTGGGCCTCTGCGGAGTCAACCGACTACCACCGGACCTCATCCAACGGACTACTCACGGTCACAGACCACACCATCGGTCACGGCCTCGATCCGTCGTCACGGCTTTTCCAAACACAACACCGGCCCTTCTCAGGGCCACAAAACTCCCAGTCACTAAAACCCTCTTAACTTTATATTTTATAAATCTAGCATTGTGAAATTCTTAAACAGAACTATGTAATACCAATTTACAAAAGTGGTGACAGATTGAGAACTATTGTCGAATTACTGTACAATCTGCCACCTCTAAATTATTTAAATCTCTTAGATTGCATAAATTAGCACTCTTCATTCTTAACGATACTACATCCACAACTGCAAAACTTCCATTTCCAGAATTTATTTTAAACTCCAGTTGTCAAGATGCCATCTATACTGACTTTTCCAAGTTGTTTGACAAAGTTAATCACCCACATCTTATAGACAAATTAGCTGTTCATGACTTCCAGGCACTCTTTTAAGTTGGTTCTTTTCCTACCTTTCATATCGAAAACAATATTTAAATTTAAAACCTAATATTTTTGTTCTCTTTTCTTACATATTCTAGAGTACCCCATGGATCACACTTTGGCCCCTTTCTATTGAACATCTTCAGTATCAATATTGCATCTTAATGACAATAATTTCTCCTATTTGCATACATCTTAAAATATTCTACAGAATCTGTACGACAAAGTTCATCGGGTGCTTCAACACCTCAAATGCAACAAAAAACGTCCATACGAATGGTCTGATCCACCATTTTGTAGATATTAAACATTTTTTTTTCATTTATATTGAAAAGCCCATTAAATTTCCTTTAAGAAGACACCCTTATAGAACTTTCAAATTTAATTTTTGGTAAAATAAAACCAATGCCACATCTTTCAAAAACGCTAAATTTAAAATTTGTAAAAAAAATTGCAATCTTGTTCAAAAGCTTCAGAGTACATATTGTTAAATTTCATACAACTTGATATGCTTTCAAGCGGTACACCCCGTTCTTTAATTACATTGTACCAAAATGGAGTAAAAAGTTGTGAAAAATGGGGAGCGGGGTGAATCCAGTAATTCAACTTTTTGCCCTGGGCAAAATTTATTTACCAACTAACTAAGTAGAAAAGTGTAAAAAGGAAGAAAAGTGTTTTAAAATAAAAAATTAAGTTCAAAGTTTTAAAAGGACGTCTTCTAAAAGTAATTATAACGGGTCTTACAAGGCCTGTTTGAATTTCCTCTAAAATAGATTTATGATGGAAATCATAGATAGTTGAAATAAACATAAAATGTTCACAATTAGGGACTGTTTTGCCAGTTAATCAGACCATGGTTCATATGAGCTTTTTGTGGCATTTGAGGTGTATCTGAAGAACTTTGTTGTAAGAGCAGCGAATCACCCTGTACAAGCTCAAATCTGTACGTGCATATACATGTGCAGAGTTGAGCCAATAACTTCTCGTACTCCAACAGCAATTCCAGCTTTTGTACTTTACAATAAATTTCCAGAAGACTTTGAGAACCACTCTGTTGGTCACCGGGGGGGGGGGGCAGACCTCATTCTTATCCATCTGGGTCATCAAGGGATAGGTCATTTTGGCGATCAGTTTATAAATCCATTCACTTCCTATTTACATACCACCCACTCAATTAGAATGGTGAAGTACTTAACATTCCTTCATCACTCCACTAATTAATCTAATTAAATGGTATATGTAATATATTATCGTTACCTTCACTCTAATAAATACATTCACTCTCATTATACACAAAGAAACAAGACGGGAGATCTATAAAGTGTACACACAGTAAAACAATCCTGTTTCTTTTAAAAATTGAAACAGAGGACCCTGATACTCTCATCCATTGTCACCCTTTAATTAAGTGGGGCCCGTGGAACAACCTTTCTCAAAACACCGGACATAATTTTGGAATAATTTATAGGGAAATCGTTGAACAAAACTCAATGTACATATTTGTTGTTGCTATTGTTGTTCGCATAATTAAATTTATTTTTATGATTATTCAGGTATCGTGAGATGCGGTCTGGTGTGATGTAGGTTTCAGAAAAATATTTTCTTTATTGCACCGACGTTTCGATCTTTTATTGAGATCATCTTCAGGGCCTGGGATTTACACCAGACCGCATCTCACGATATCTGAATAATTATCCAATTAACGGTCACTAATCTCTACATATTTTATTTTTATGCTGGATAAGGAAATACTATGTATTAATGAGATATATGCATATATTTTCATAAAACTAAACGATGCTTTAAGTAAAGTAGGCCAATCTTTTCAAGAAAAACAATTCAGTTAGGCTTCATTTTAAGCACCATTTAAAGCTCTATAATACACATTTTCACACTAAAGAAAAAAACAATTTTTTGACTGAATTAGCCGGAGGCACTTTTTTCTCTCCAATGTCTGGTGTTCCATTCCCTCATAAAAATTCATAACTCTTCCGGATTTTATCTAAATTCAGCGTTATAACAAGAGTTGGAAATCTAAATCTCTCTTCTTTCAACCTGGGTTAACAGAGTTTAGCTTTTATGTCATTATAAGTGAGATAAATAAAATATAGGATGAAATCAACAAAATCTCTACAAACATTTTATATTATATTTCATGTTCTAATTTATTTACAAAGATCAAGATTATTGTGACAAAGAGCAGTTTATAGAGATCTAAACCTCAATTAATTTTTCCGTATATCAGTGGACTCGTATGTGCGATTTTCATAAAAAAGAAGATTTTTGGAAAGCGAAAAATGATTTCTTTGTTGTTTTTTTTTTCACAAAAATAGTACTTGGGTTTTTGAATGTGCAAAAAAACAAACATCTACTTTTTCTTGCTACAAAATATTTCAACCTACTTAGCTAAGTCCCTCGAACGTAAATTATGAATTTCAATTTTTTATGGTAAATTTCAATCTATCTTTGATGTAATCCGTAGCCCTCTACTTGTTAGTGCAACAGACATTGAAATCCACATGAATCATTTAAAAGAAATGTTGATGGGTCGTTAATTTTCCAATCCATCTTTACGCAGTTTCAGTTCAATTTTCAAAAAGTCAATTGATGTCAAAAGGGTCAGTTGTGTCTAGACCTTCGAACAGTCAACATCATATTGTTTTCTCTTCCAAAGGATTAACTCAACTATCTAATCTACATCTATTCTTCTCTCAGGGAGTACCCGTTTCTATTTTAATTTTATCTTTCTTTCTCTTTTTCTTCCTTCTCCTTTCGTAGTACTCCTTTACTCATTATATTTTATACACTTTGAAGATAAATTTTATTTCATAAGTCTGCCCATGCCTGAAATGGATTTATCACTCACTGCTAAACCACCTGACCCTACTTCTAAATTAAAAATAACAGGGAAATGGTGCAGGAAATTTCTAATTATGTCACTTGAATCAGAACAAGAATGCTCCTTTAATAATTTCAGCCCTTTCAAAGTCTGCAGATTTATAAAGAGTTATGCTCCAAAAGTCTCCATGAAATTTCTCCGAAATGGATCTATCCTCCTTGATATTAACAACGAAAATGACTACCTAAATCTACAAACGATCAAAACATACGAAAATGCAAATGTGGTTTTTAATCTCCATCGATCTCTGAATTTCTCAAAAGGTGTCGTGTTTGTTCCTGAATTGGTAAACTGTTCTGAAACAGAGATTCAAACTGAACTAGAATCCCAAGGCGTGGTAAAAGTCGAAAGACTTAAGAAAAGCGCAAATGGACACTCTGCCAACCCAACTTTATTTCTAACCTTCCAAAGACCTGATATCCCAGAAAAAGTAAATCTCGATTTTCTACAAATCAAAGTACGCCCCTTCACACCTAATCCAATGCAATGCTACTCCTGCTATAGATACCGACATATGAGCAAATACTGTAAAACAAAAAACTGTGGAAACTGTGGTGAAATGAATCATGAAACATCTAGTTGCCCAAATCCACCACACTGCATAAACTGCTCTGGTTCTCATCCTGCTTTCTCTAGACAGTGCCCTGTATATATCACTGAAAAGAAAAAAGAAAGCATAAGAAAAAGTGAAAAAGTGTCTTTCACGCAAGCTGAAGCTCTATACAAACAGCGTATCTCTCCACAGGAAAGACTAAACATGCCACTTTATTCTCAAGTAGCCTCAGTCTCTATAGCAAATCCACCGGTGTCACCCCATCACACTACCACTCCTCCACCTTCCACCAACCCTACATCCTCTCTGACCTCACCTATCCATTCCTCAACCCCCACCTCACAAAATCATAAAATTGAGTCCCTTACAGAAGAGATAGCCAAGCTTACAAAACTTGTTCATTTCCTTGCAGGAAAGTACCTCACATGTCCACCACCACAAATTCAACCTACTCCCCCACAAAATGAACTCATGATAACTATCCCCTCCAGCTCAAATACCCCATCTTCTAGTTTACCCTCCCAAAATACAACTCTTGTAGTCTCCAACTGTAATAAGAACATCGCAAAAACTATGTCCACACTCACAAATAAATCCAAATCATCTCTAAACTTAGACAAAATTAGCTCCAAACGCCCTATATCACAAGGCTCAAATTCCTCCAGTAGCTCTCCTAAAGCCAAAGTTAAAACACCTAAAACCGAAACAAACACACGCTTCCCTTAATTAAGTTAACTAAATTTAACCCGATATATCAAAATTTCCCTTCCTTATTTATAGTCAACACCATGAACTTTATTCAATGGAATATAAATGGTATAAATTTTCACCGAAACGATCTACAACTCCTAATCAATAAATTCGACCCACATGTTGCTAGTATTCAAGAAACTCACCTAAAATTCATTGATAATTTTACAATACGTAACTATCAAATAGCTCGAAAAGATTGTACCTCAGGTCTAATTGCCTGTGGTGGTGTTTGCCTTTTAATTAAAAACTCCCTTGCCCAACAAACTTTGTCTTTATCCACCCCCCTTCAAGTCGTTGCAGCTAGAATTCTATCCCCAAAACCCTTCACTATATGCTCCATCTACATCCCCCCATACCATAAGCTCACAATTGATGAAATGGAAAATCTCTTACGCCAACTCCCCTCACCAGTCTATTTGCTTGGAGATTTCAACGCACACAATTTCCTTTGGTATGGAGACCACACCAATCACAATGGGCGTAACCTTGAAACCTTTATTGATCGGAATAACCTTAACATACTAAATACCAACTCCCCCACACATTTTTGTGCACGCTCAGGCAAATTTTCAAATATTGACCTGTCCATTATCAGCCCCACCCTTCAACCTTTCCTCAGCTGGTATACTCTCACTGACTCCCATGGCAGTGATCATTTCCCCATCCTTATCAAATCCTCTCAAAAAAATAATGTTTACTCTAGACCTTGCTACTGGCAACTCCACAAAGCTGACTGGAAAAAATTTCAAAACAACGTCCAACTTGAAGACCTAGTAGTAGAGGAAACAAATATTGATGAATTAATTGAGAATTTGAACAGTAAAATCCTAAAAGCTGCTGAAATTTCCATCCCTAAATCCAAAGACAACCACTCCCTTAAACAACCAGTACCATGGTGGACTTCTGAATGTGCTCAAGCTGTATATGAACGTAAAAGGACCTTGAGAAAATTTCTCCGAAATCCTTCCTCAACCAACTTTGAAATCTATTCCTCTGCCAAAAAACAAGCCAATCACATAATCACAACTAGCAAAAAACAATCGTGGGCTAATTTTCTCACAAAGGTAAATCGGCACACACCCATCAAAGAATTCTGGTCCACTGTTAAAAAAATCATGGGACATGGTTATTCCCCTCCTGTTTCCATCCTCCAGTCAGGCAATAATTATATAACTAATCCAAAAGAAATTTCAAACCTCCTTGCAAAGGCGCTTCACGACTCTACCCTAACCTCTAACTTCGATCCAAAATTTCAGAATATAAAATCATTAACAGAATCTACACCTCTACTTCCTGCAAACCTTGATGACAACAATCCTTTGAACTTCCCTTTCAACTTCTCTGAATTCTCTCTTGCTCTGTCCTCGAGAAAAGACACTGCCCCTGGACCTGATAACATCAGTGTAGGAATGATACGAAACCTTTCAACAAATAACCAAAAAGTTATACTCAACATTTTCAATGAGATGTTTCTAAAAGGTAAATTTCCTCAAATCTGGAGCAAAGCAGTAAACATACCGATCCTAAAGAAAAACAAACCCCCTCTCTTAGCCTCAAGCTATCGACATATTGCTCTTACATGCTCCCTGAGTAAACTTCTTGAGAAAATAATAGCCCAAAGACTTAACTGGTATCTCGAATCCCACTTGCTGTTACCAACTTGTCAGAGTGGATTTCGAAGTAATCGAAGCACCATTGACAACCTTGTCATTTTAGATACATATATAATGGATGCCTTCCGCAACAAAGAAAAAGTTCTGGCTGTCTTTCTCGATATCGAGAATGCTTTTGACCGCACTTGGCGACGACTAATCCTCGACTCTCTAATCCGTCTCGGTGTCTCTGGTCACATGCTGAACTTTATATCAAACTTCCTAGATAACAGAAGTTTTCGGGTTCGTTGTGGTAGCACCATGTCTGATGAATTCTCCCAAGAAAACGGTGTGCCTCAGGGATGTGTCCTAAGTGCTACACTTTTCAGTGTATGCTTTAATCAAATCCTTACTTCGATTGATCCACCTGTACAAGCTCTTTTATATGCCGACGATCTTGTAATATATTGTAAACACAAAAATATAACCATACTACAACAACAAATTCAATCTACTTTGTCCTCAATAAGCAGTTGGCTCGGTGATAACGGTTTCAAAGCCTCAGAAGCTAAAACGGTTGCTGTACTTTTCTCCAAAAGACAACCCTCTATTCTCCCCAATCTGAAAATGCATAATGCAGTTATACGGTACACAGACTCTGTTCGCTACCTTGGTTTGATTTTTGATAAGCATTTAAATTGGAAACTTCATCTTAAAACTATAAAGCAATCATGCCAAACATCACTGAACCTCTTCCGTCTATTAACTTCTACCCGTTGGGGAGCAGAGAGAAATAGCTTGTTGAGGCTATACAAAACTCTTATCCAATCTAAGATTGAGTATGGATCGATTGCATATGGGTCAGCTAGTGAAAAAACACTTGAAATCATCAATCCAATTCAAAACTCAGGCCTGAGAATGGCTATTGGTGCCTTTCGTACTAGCCCTGTAAACAGCATACACGTTGACTCAGGTGAACTCCCACTAAAACATAGGCGTCGCATGTCTGACCTCTTCTATTTTGCCAAAATCCTATCCACTCCCCACCACCCTCTCCATTCTTTTTTTACAAATGGACGCCCTCTTCCAAACTTCCCTGACTGGCACATCCCACGTTTCTCCTTTCCACTAAGAATCCACATACTCCTAACAGATTACAAAATTGAAGTCCCTCACATCCAAAAATTGCATACATCCCCCATCCCCCCGTGGACTCTCCCCACTCCTTCCATCTGCTACTCACTCTCATCTTACAGTAAGGATAGTACCCCACTGTATATATTTAAGAATGAATTTCTAATGTTCAAATCTGCACATTCAGAAGCAGTTTTTGTTTTCACTGATGGATCCAGATCTGATGATGGAACTGGATCTGCTGTTGTTTGTGAGTCACAAGTATATCGTTTCCGCTTACATCACCACTGCTCTAGTTTTACTGCTGAACTCCTCGCTATTCTCAAAGCAATTAACATCATTAATGTGTCCCGTGGCACCCTAATTATCTGTTCCGATTCTCTTTCAGCACTCACCACACTAAAAAACAAATTCTCGTTAAACCCAGACATCTATAATATTCTTGCAAAGTTGAAGCAATATCAAGACGTAGGTGTAGACGTTTTGTTCAAATGGATCCCAGGCCACGCTGGAATAACTGAAAATGAGAAGGCGGACTGTATGGCGAAGGAAGCAGCCTTGAATGGTGTTCCTCACGGAGGGGTCCCCTTCAGTGACCTCTGCTGTCACTTTAGGCAGCTCATCTGGGAGGCTTGGAAGTGTGAATGGGGAGCCTGCACAGGAAACAAGCTCCTTGCAATAAAAAAAGATGTAAAGAAATGGGAATCCTCTTCTAGACCCTCCCGAAAAGAAGAAACCCTCCTAACCCGGCTTCGAATTGGCCACTCCCGACTCACCCATGGATTCCTCCTTGAAAGAACTCCTAAACCTACATGTCCACTCTGTAAAACTACCATCACAATATCCCATATCCTAACAGATTGTCCTTTATACACCTCTAAAAGAACCCTCCATCAAATTCCCAAAGACCTCCAATCCATACTAAACAACAACTCAAATTCAATAAAGGAAATTTTCAACTTCTTAACAGATATCCAACTAATTGACCAAATCTAATATTTCATCCCCCCAACTCTTGTTTCCTTTGCTGGCTCCCCGTTTTGGCGGTGTGGTGCGGCTGACTTCTGGTGACGCCCTTCGGGGGCCTCGGGTGCTGGTCGGCCTTGGGCTGGGCTGAGGGGTGCCTCCCCGGACTCTGAGGTCAAGGAACCTCCAGCGAGCTGAGAGGAGGTGTCGATGGTGACTAGACACCGACCCCTCCTTGATAAAGCCCTGTGCGTAATTTTAAGATCAAAAGGATCAGTTGCGAGAGATCCGTGGGGTTCCATTCTTTCCGGGCCTGGGGCTGCCTCTGCGCCGTGGTCTGCGGGGGCCTCGCTCTGGGGGGCCGGGCTGCGCTGTCAACTTGCAATGACTCAAGGCTTAATAACCGATAAGGTTGCAGCCTTCAAAAAAGGAAAAAAAAAAAAAAAAAAAAAAAAAAAGATGTCAAAAGGGAAACTGATCGAATTAGGCGAACTTTCAGTAAGGCAAAGCGCCCTTTCCTTTTCGCCTCTTCTTCGGATGATCCTCTTTCAAACTCCGCACACTTAGTTAATTGGAGCAATTAAGCGCAAGGTGGGCCCTTTACGACGGGTCAAACTTATTTAAATATATCCGATAGATAATGGCTGCGTCAATCTCAGTTAAGGGCATTTTGATAATGAGGAACTTCTTTTAAAAAAATTTTCTTAATTAATGATGATTAATGAGTTCGATCATGGTGAAGTTGCCTTGACGAGTTCCACGTACCTTCGTGAATGCCCCTGAATGCCCCACATCTACAGTAATATAACACAGTGATAAGCAAGAGGTAATTACGAAATCTATTGTTCCGATTTTGATCAAATTTATTTAAACCCATTCCTATAGGAATGGCATAGTTTTGTCATGTTAGTAGTGAAGTATCAAGGAAAGGTAGAAAATTTGTATGCTATTGTACATACCTCAAAGCAGATCAGCGTAATCTGTTAATCCCAACCACTTCGATGCTCGATGAGGAAGGCATCATTTTAGGGGGAAGTACGCAGATGAAAGAAAAACAACGTTTACCGTTTTAAGCGACACGCTCCTTGTTTGAACGTAAGTATAAGAATGAAGAGACCTTACTGAGGCCAGAAAGAATGCGTATCAAACTCGCACTGGGAGAAGCAAGAGAGTATATAAGGCTGGCAGTACCTCACAGAGGTGGAAGGTAGGTACAGAGTTAGTGAAAAGCACCTATTATGCTTACAGTTCCTCACTGGGGCAAGAAGGAGCACATAATATCATGCTCACAGAACCTCACTGAGGACGTAAGAACGCATATTATGCTCACAGTTCCTTACTGACGCAGCGACAGTGCATAACATGCTCAAAGTACCTCTCTGGGAGAAGCAAGAGCGCATGTCATGCTCACAGTACCTCACAGGGGGAGAAAGAGAGCATATCTTGCTTCCAGGACTTCACTAGGAGAAGCAGGACCACAAATCATGCTCAAAGTACCTCACTGGGAGAAGCGGAGCACAAATAATACTCACATTACCTTACTGACGCAGCGACAGTGCATATCATGCTCAAAGTATCTCTCTGGGAGAAGCAAGAGCAAATGTCATACTCACAGTACTTCACTGGGAGAAGCAGGAGCACAAATCATGCTCACATTACGTCAACGAAGAAGCCAGAGTGCATACTATGCTCGCTGTATCTCACTGGGGAAGCAAGAGCGAATGTCATACTCACAGTACCTCACTGGGGGAGAAAGAGCATATCCTGCTTCCAGGACCTCACTAGGAGAAGCAGGACCACAAATCATGCTCAAAGTACCTCATTGGGAAAAACGGAGCACAAATCATGCTCACATTACCTTACTGACGCAGCGACAGTGCGTATCATGCTCAAAGTACCTCACTGGGAGAAGCAAGAGCGTATATCATTCTCAAGGTTCATCACTGGCAGAAGCAGGGCCATAAATCATGGTCAAAGTACCTCACTGGGAGAAACAATAGAGCCTCTATGCTCGCAGTACTACACTGAGGATTCAAGAGTGGTGTGCTCGCAGTACCTCACTGAGCAAACACAAGAGTATTATGCTCACAGTACCTCACTGGGAGAAGCAAGGGCACAAATCATGCTCACATCATGTCATTCCAATTCCGCTCACCGTTTCCAATGATTTAAAGCCTGCTTAAATAAACCTTAAATCGTTCACAATATTTCTTTATGTATTTCATAAATTTATGCCCGTTAAGTTGAGATTAGGCGCTAGATTTAATAGGTAAAGTAATAAGTAATAGTAATAGGTAAAGTACAACCTAAGAGGATAAACAAACAAGAAATCTGTACTTTCTCAATTTTTTTTTCTATTCAAGTCTTTACGTGTACTTTTCCAGGCGACTGGGATTTTCAAGTCGGATTCCGCATCGGTCTTAAAAGGAACGCAATTGAGAAAAATCCTTCACTAAGCCTTTCAGGCACGTATGATGTGTTCCTTTTCTTTATAATCACACTTAATCATTATTATCAAAGTTATTTAGTTTAATGGATTATAGTTAATTATTCTTTCAATATTCCATACGGCTTAATATTTGATTTTATTGGTTTGTTTTATTGGTCATTTCTGGCCAAATCATGTCACATTTTCTGCGGCTGTTAGTTTTTATTTTGTTTGTTCTTCTCTGGTATAATATTCTACTGAGACTTTTTTTCGTTTTTCTAAGAGACGAGTATTGTTTCGGACTTCAGCGTGTTATTATGACCTTTTACTCTTTACCATTCTTTTCATTAGCACAATATTGACTGAAGAAACATATTTCGCTTTGCCATTGAAAACAATTTATATGTCAACCGTGGGTTTTTCTTTTACTTGTGGACTTACATTTTGTTGTAAAGGATAATTCGTTTTCACGCCAGGAATTGAAATAAATCGAGAACTGGTACATCTTGTTGCATTTCTTCAGCCGTCTTCATTTGTTATGTCTTTGAATTTAATTGCATTACGTCCTTAGTTCAGTAATTTACTCTAATTAGGAAGCAATTAAATGTCTGATTGTAGTTATTCTCGGCACAGATACAATTATGCATGATTTGAAAGAAATGTCTTTCATTGTTACCAAATGTTCAAATTGTTTTAACGTATATTGACAGGCAAAACATTCTTCCCATTTGATTTTTTTTAAATTTTCTCGATAAAAGAAAGCTCTGCCCTTATCTCATTTTTTATCAATAAATATTTGTTTTCGTTAGATTTTAAATTGGGAATCTCATTTAGAGGTACACACACTCATTTATCCAAAACAAGGATAAAGGATTGTTAAATGTTAACTTTTTACGGAATTTAAAATGTTTATTCAGTCTTATTTGAATTCTGAAACAATAAATTGTTTTTAGTTTTCACGTTTGTTTTCATAATTTCAACTTTTAAACATAAAAATGCCACTTGGTGCTGAGGATGTTGCGCGTGGTGGGGAATTTATTTATGTTTCGTCAGGTATGCGCCTATGGTAGGGTAGTCTTATCCCATAGAAGGCCCGGATCTGGATGCCCTAGGACAGAACCAGAGGAAGATCATTTTTTGATTTTGAGATTTTTCGAAACCGGCACTTTACGGTTACGGCGATTCTTCAGCTCCGAGAAGGAACACAGCCATTGGTCTTTGGATGATTGTTCTCCTGTACTTTTTACAGATGAGTGTAGATTTGCTCTACGTTCTCCAGATGGGCTGGAAAGAGTATGGAGAAGGCAAAATGAACGGTACGAAGCCTGTAATTTTTCCCAGAGACAACCTTTTCGACATAGCTCAGTGTGGGAGGGAATTTGAATGGAGAGACGCACAGAGTTGGCTGTTGTGGAGTGTTGAGTTAAGAGTTGAAGGAACTGCCCCAGATGACTCTGCATTACGACTTCATATAAACCTGGCGCTTATCTCAAACGGCGCGTATTCTCTCCCCGTTCTTCAGGCGTACGACATTCGTCTGACGATTCTCTCGCCTTTTTCTGTCTTGTTTTGAAATTTCATGCGTTCCCTATCCTCGATAGTATCAGCGAAAATCCTATTCTAACTCATGATGTACATGTCGCACAAATGTACCTTCAACATCAGCCTCTTAACCTGACCAGTCCGTTCTCCAGACTCGAACCCAATCTACCATTTATGGGATAACCTCAAAAGACGAGTAAGAGCACGTCCATTACTTCCTGACACTCCGCCATCTTGAAAGGAGAGGCAAAGAGGCATTTGCAGGCTGGTTGAAAGAATGCAGAGGCGGCCTCCAGATGTAATTATGGCACGAGGAGGAAATACACGATATTGAAATGCTAATTAAAAATCCAATAAACAAATTTTTATCAGTCTTTTGTTTTCATTTTCCTAAGCAATTTACATTTTTTTAGACATATACTCCAGTATTATTGATTACACGCTTCACAAATCCTATCTTTAGAATTAGACTTACGTGGGACGGTCAGGACAGAGGTAGGCTATTGTTTTCCCTGTTTGTCACTGCTAAAGGCACTGACAGCTGATATATATTATATATACTTTTTTATTTTTTATTTAAGAGAAGGAAGAAATTATTTACAAATTTAATTATTCAAAATAAGTTTAATTTTATTGTTTGGGGTGGAACAACATAGGCTTGATTAAATTGAAGGATAGGCTAAACCTGTACGACCTATGAGCGTTGCAGAACTGTTGGTCCCCCCCCCTCTATGACAAATTTACTTATATCCAAAGCCGTAATTACTTAATAAATGATAAAAATCCCTCAAGGCTCGTCAACTTTAAACAATCCGCTATGTATATTATTAGTTGTATAAAATTTGAAACTATCAAAAAAATTTGAAACACACTAAATATATGGCGATCTGAGAGGATTAATTCATCACAAAAGAGAATAAATTTAAAAGAAAGAAAATGATTTATTTAAGTAGAAAATTCGTTTTTAAAATAATAAACGGGTGGAATTTTTTCCCTCAGTGTATATTCCTTGTAAAGAATTATAAATTTTTTTATATCGTTTTGATAAATTGAAGTCACTTCTGTTACTTTGCCAAATTTATTGTCAAATCTATTTTGTACTATGTCTAATGTTATGATGGCCACGATTCTTCGGTAAATACACAACTTTTCTGAGATAAACCTCGATCAATAATAATTTTATCATGCCATCTTTCAGCTCTGTACAGAGAGCTTTGTCTTTGATTTGTCAAAATGTCATCGAAAAACCTTTATGACTGTCATCAAGTGGTAGGCGTATGGTATCTTAAGTTGTTAACGTGTACCACCAGCGATAAAAGAAATGGCCTTAGTACTCTTCCTTGAAGGAGTAACGGATAAAATCTGATTTCTTTTGTTGTTCTAATTCTTTTTTTAAATTTGTATAAATTTTTACTATTGATTTGCGTATGAGCTTTTTTATTTTGAACATGTTGTGTTTGGAAACAAATACAAAAAGGTCTCGGCTAATCAGGAAGCTCAGAATTTGTTGGAAACACAGTGATTATGACGAATTCGGACCCAGTAAGGATAGGCAGGGGAGAACGATTGAACAGGCCAAAATCAAAAAAGCGATAAATTACATTCCATAGCTAGTACCATTGAGAAATGAACCGAGTGAAATATATTAAAGAAAAGTGAAAATTTCTTTTCATTTATATTTATAGCAGCCTCATGGCTTATCTTCCAATTTTACTCAGAGATTTATAATTTATTAAAATTATTTACATAAATTAAAATTTGATCGCGTGAATCCAACTTACATATTTAATTTTTGCGGTCATTTCTCGAGGTTTACGGACTCGGTGTAAGTCTAAATTAGTTTCAAGAGGGGAGAAGTTAAAGGATGGCCTTTTGGAATAGGCACAAAAAGTTGTTTAAGTCGTTTAAGCAGTCATTTTCTGCCATCCCCGGAAATATGTCCGGAAGACTTTTTTTTACATTAAAGTCTTACATTACCTATCAAAAATAATGTTATCGACCCGACATCCAAATAGTTAGCAATCCAGACCATCCAGCCTGTGATAATATTTGAAATATATTTTAAGGACTGTCTTCCCGGATATATGGATAAAATACCATTTACATTGAAATGTAGAAAAGTCCACAGCTTCAAAACTGCTGGAATGAAACATGCTCTGGAGGCCCACCACTCCACTACGCAGAAGGTACGACCCAAGCTGACCAAAACCATTCTCTCTAAAGCACAAAAACGCGAAAGCTACGTCGCCAAATGAAATAACCGCAACGGTAATAAAGCCCAATGATATTTTACTAAGTTTTGTTGTTGGTAAATTTTATCAGACCACAGGTTTGACCTTCTCACTCTTAGACAAATACGTCCTGGTATCTACCCGGTACCCATATCACATGTTTTCTTCATGTTACTTAATTTTATAAAGATACCAAACCGCGCAATATAACTTTCAGATTTGTTATAATAGACTAGTCTTTATTTTTAAAAAAATCGTAATCAAGTATTTCGATTAATGTTCCGGTTAACGTAGGTAAAAGGTTTTTGTTGAAAGAAATTCCTTATCTTTTGGAAGCCTTTTATTACACTACAATTAATTTTTTATTCGCAAAATCTTCACCGCTGACAAGTATATAACCAATATTTTAAAATCAAATTTATTTATGTACCATCTTTGGAATTATGTAAATATTTTTCTTTGTTTAAAAAAAACCTGATTAAAACGCCCAAATCTGCTTTAATTTTCTTTTTCTTTTAGATCATTCAGTTAAAATGAAAAACTGGAAATGTTCAAAATAGTGTTCTCTAAGTCTTAGGGAGAATTTAATCTTTTATTTAGATTAAAAATATTAAATCTGCGCGAGAAACAAGCAAAATAGAGGAACCCGTCTTACTCAGAGCTGCCGTGATGGGCTCCGGGACAATTCTGCTAGGCGAAATGAACCTTGAAAGTAAAGTTAGACCATGCCAACCAGGATCTCTTGTCAGCAATGTTTTTAGAGTAGTCTGTCTGCTAATCCTCGAATAAGCACCAGGGAAACTTTCAAGCGAATTAGAAGTTTCCCCACCTCGGTGTTAACCTCCACTTACGAC
>CM077114.1:4192445-4228021 GCA_039619505.1 Cimex hemipterus | reverse complement strand
ATACAAATGAGTAATCCTGTAAACGTAAACAGAATATTTTATATAGATTTTTTTTAATGAAAACTTAAAATCCTGCATTATTTTCCGGACAACCCAATAGTACGGTATGGTATGGTGGCAAGGGTACTAGGAAGTGGGGTTTGTGTGCCCCAGGCACTGCAGCCTTCTGGCTTATTGTACCTTCCCAGTTCCTTGGTTTAGTCAATAGACTCGATCCTTTTTCTCGGAAGTATCAAGTCATTGACTGTTATTGCTTCAATGTGGTTCTCTGTGTCGCTTTTATCCGTCAGATTGAACCTCCATTGAGCCGTTGCTTCGCATTTGAAGATGATATGAGTGGCTGTTTCCTCCTCCTCATACATAATCTGCAAATTGGATCACTATTATATATGCCCATATTTTGTAGATGTTTTCTCAGATGCCAGTGGCCGGTTAGTAGTCCCACCACTCCTCTGAGATTTGCCCTCTCAAATTGTAGCAGTGTTTTTGCCAGTTTTGATGAGGGTTGCTTTATCATGAGTTTACTGTGTCTAGCACTGCTAGAGTTTATTCATTTTTCTCTTGGTTTTATTTGGATCCATTCTGCGATGGAGGATTCTATGTTTGTTTTTGATAACCCAAGGATAGGCTCGGGGCCTATGTATGGTTCTTGATGTCCGAGTGGATCGAGGTCACGATAGCACAGATAGTAGAGCAGCGGCGTATCTAGCCGAAGGTCGTGGGTTCGAATCCCTCTCGTGCCATTAGCTTTTTTTCGTCTCAACTAAAAATCGTAATTAATTGTGATATATTATTTGGTCGAGCGGACCACGAAAATAGTGAATACCGAAGATTTTTAACATGGGGTTTGAAGCTTGTTTTAAATATAAAAACTTGAAGACAACTGACTGTTTCTTTGTTGGAATGTTCAATCAAAAGTGTCGTCTGTCAATATTGGTTAGTGCAAACGTTTACCCACCGTAAACAGATAAGGAGCCCCTTCCCGTCGGGCTCATATTTGCAAAATTTTCTCCAGCCTTTATGGGAGAAATGAGACCAAACTTCAGGACAGACGCATCGGTTTTACGGACCGGTGCTTTTTGATCCGGCTGTTCACGGCGTGATGGGATTCATTCGACCGACTGAAAAACAAATCCGATTAATTCCGTATCATTCACCGACTCCCGATGCGTCATTTATCTGGCCCCGTTCCGTTTCAAGCCTCGTGGATTCTTTTGTCTCTCTGCGCGGTTTTCATCAGAGCCGAGCTTAAAAAAAAAGTTTTATGAAAAAAAAACTTTCTTTACGTTTACTTGATTATGAAAGCCTTTGGAATATTGCCCGGACTAATTTCGAAACTTGAGAACTATGTACGCAATTTATATAATGCTTTGTAAAAAAAAACAACAAAACACTTCCGATG
Organism: Cimex hemipterus; assembly: GCA_039619505.1. NCBI lineage: Eukaryota > Metazoa > Arthropoda > Insecta > Hemiptera > Cimicidae > Cimex > Cimex hemipterus. The sequence continues at coordinate 4,226,619 of CM077114.1, read as the reverse complement.
TTATTGATACTTTCCACAGGTAGTAAACAGGGAGTGTAATTAAGTAAATTAAAACACGGCAAAGGGCCCTTAAAATTATAAAGTAATAATCCTATGAAAATGTAACGTTAAAGCGTTTCACTCTTCCAGTTCGCATGAAATGATATTTAAAAGCGTTTTAAGAATTCCAAATATTTCAGTTGGAAAACATTTCCAAGCGCTTTATGAATAAGAAACAGTTTGTTCTTTTTTGTTATTACTTCCCTTTCCACTGATCTGTTTTGTAATTTGTTTTGTTTACACAAAGAATTGTTATATCAGAATTAACGGATAGACAGAAAACTCTTTAACAAGGATATTTTCGGAATGAAGAATGGACCACCTTGAAATATAAATTGAATTATAACTAATTTAACCTCTTTATCTTGACCAAATTCATATTTTTCTATACAAATGAAAAAAGAACCAGTAAAAAAATGTGTGATTTAAATTATTATTTTCATAAGTGATAATTATTATTTGTGTTAATTTATTAAAATGAATCTAATTTTCTTTAGCGAGAATGCTGTGGGTTGCGGGGGCCTCCTTCCCTGGGAATATGGGGTACGTTAGTGGTGAGCGTGTGACAACTTGAAAGTAAAAGTAATTTATTAGCGAGAATGTCGTGGTTTCAACCCTTGCTCCTGGGAATATCGGATACGTTAGTAGTGAGCGTGTTCCCTACCATTCCATCCATATTTTTCAGTTAAATTATTCCAATCCCTGCATAAATTGAAGAATCAATGAACGTCATAAGTTGTATTTTAATTTTGTTTACGAAATTTAAATATTTTATATTATTATATCAATTTTCAAATTTGGCATTACAAATTAAAAAACACGATAAAATGGAATTATTATTTTTGGATATTATTACTATTATATCGTGAGATGCGGTCTGGTGTGGTGAAGGTATACTGAAACATTTTCTTTATCGTGCCAACGTTTCGATCTTTATTGAGATCATCCTCAGGACCTGAGATTTATAAACATTGTTTACATTTAACAAATACATATAGAATGTGGGAAAAGGGAATTTATACAATGCTAGAAAATTTTACATTCAAATTATATATAACCTGAAGATGATCTCAGTAAAGATGGCACGATAAAGAAAATTTTTAACTGAAACCTACATCACACCAGACAGCATCTCACGATTTCTGAATAATTATCGATTAACGGTCACTAATCACCATACATTATTACTATTTTTTGTGCTAATTTATTAAAATGAAAGCAATTTATTAACGAGATGTCGTGGATTGAACCCCGCTTTTGGGAATATCCAGTACGTTGGGGGGTGAGTGTGGATGTCTTTAGAGAAGAAGTAAGTTCTTAGTGAGGATGCTGCGGGTTCCAGTTCATAACCTCGCCACGAGCTAAGGCCACTACTACGGGAGAGTGAATGTGACCTTTCTACGTTTGTGGTGATTTATTGTAGGTTAAGTACGTATACTTGAGGTTTAAATGAAAACGAGCATTTTTGGATGTCGTCCTAGTTTTCATATAAAGACATGAAAAAACAAAAAAACAAAAGCAGTATTGTAAATATTAAGTAATCGAGATGCGCAAAGGCCTGCACTTTGAAAAAACACGCGTCAAAAGATCAGTCAAAGAAGGAAAACATGCAGAGTTCCGGCGATAAAATCTGCTGTTCGTCGGCCCCTGAACTTCCCACATGAATTATTTATTTTTTTAACAACAGTTTTTCAATTATTAGGTTATATTAACGCTAGGGTGCCGGTTTTTTTTAAAATAAAAAGCCCATTTGTATAACAGGGTCGTTGGATGAACGCGGAAACTTTACCTTACGGTGAGCCGCCTTGTCAACGCCACCGTTGCGGCAACCGCCATTTTAAATTATTATTTAACCAAAACCTACCCAATAAAACATTAATTATTTTTAATGAATTTTTTTTAAAGTCTCAGTGAAAAAAAAAACTCCTTTTAAGATCTCACCTTAATGTGAAATTTCAGCTTTAAACAAATTTATGTCTTTAATATTTCCATGCGAAAAACTACGCGCATAACATGTATTTACACGGGATGCAGAGTGATTTTTTTCGTACGCCAGGAGATTGTTTTCTCGAGGGGGGGGGTTTATTTTACGACTCCTTCATATTGGGAAAGCAATATGCAAGTTCTGTCGTCTGTCCTCGTCCGAAAAAACACACCGAAAGGAACATTTCGCAAATGCGACGTTGGATTGGTCGGCTTGTTGTACGAAGAATGGTAAGAAGTCTATTTGGTACGAGACTTATCATATCGTTTGAGAAACTTAAAAAAAAATCTTCTCTTCACCGAGTTTTTCAAAAGTGCAAGATAACTATAGTTTCAGAATGTTTCCACGTTTAAGGAAAAATATTAATCACTTATTTTAACATTTAGCAGTTTATGAACTAATTTGGGTTGATAAATAATACGAAGTGAATTTTTGACACTTAGAATCTAGAACACTCATAAAATAATGCATTAAACTATACGTGTTTTTTTAAATTTCAAATCCTCTGCGAGCTTCTTTATAAAACAATATCTCTATACTATAAAAATTACGATTATTATGATTAATTTAAAAAATTTTCGGTGCAGAAATTTTTCTTTGTTCAAGCCAAATATGCCTGTCCGATCCTAAGAAAAAAAATGCTGTTAGTCAGGTGTTGTACGGGGGGTGATTTTTCAACTTAAGAGGGCGATTTCTCTTTGGAAGGCAAGGAGACAATGTGTGCTTGGAAAACTGTAAAAGGGGAGTAAAAACCAAACTCTAAACAATGTCATTTACCAAGTATATTTGGCTATGGAAAAAATATTTTTTTAAACCGGTACGGCTTTAATGATGCGTTGTAGTTTAGAATATTTTTCCATATTTCATACAGAGTACGTTTTACGATCATTATTTCTCTGCCATTCTTTCCTTCACCAAAAATATATGCTTTTAATATAAATATCATAAATAAAATAAGAACTTTTATACTGAAAAATTCCAGATTTTACAAAGTCCATTCATTTTTGTTGTTCAAAACGAGGGAGATTTTCTAAAGTAAAAAAATTATACGATGTCTTTGCCATTTACTTTAATAACGACGAGCAACCGTGGAAGGATATAATTCCTTGAATTTTATCCCTTGTTGTCTCTTTTATTATAGGGATCGTCTAATGGAAATTTCATACGGACAGGAAGGTCATAAAATAAAATTGCCCATCAAATAGGCTTGCTTTAGCCCTTATTTCAATAGAGTTTGAGTAACGGGTCTGGGTTTTTTTTCATTAAAAAGAAAAACCCAATATTCATTAATAATTCGATTTGAAGTCTGTTCCCTCCTGAGGCTCGTGGACTTAATCGTGTGCGGGAAGGAAGAGAGGCGAGTGTAATTTTCGCGTCCCATATTTGAGATATTGATTAAGACGAGGTGGAACACGGTTCTTTTTCTAACTTGTATCCAGAGGAGAAAATGAAAACAGGAATCAATCATGACAAGTACGTACCACAAAACCTAACAAAAACCATTTGTATGAAGTAATATTAAAAAAATCTTCATGAAGTTCAATTTTTTTATCTGACAAAAAAATTATTTAGTACATGCTGCTAAATTTAATGTCATGTTTTTGAACAGAACTTACCAATCACGAGCACCATTTTATTAAAGAAATATTTTATAAATAATTAAATGCTTCGAAAATTTTGGGTTATAGCACAATGAGAAAAAATACATTATATTTGGATCTATTCTCATCCATGGTTATGGTGGGACAGAATAAAGTCGCAGTTTACAGTTTTATAGTGCGACAACTTGTGCGTTTCTTATGCCAAGTCTTGCATGCAACATCTTCACGTTAACCAAAAGTACAAAAAGTAGTCTCAAGTCGCTTCCTTGTGATACAACTGCTTTTTAATAGTGCCATGTTTCAATACGGCAGACAAGAATGACTGATCTACACGGAAAACAAACATTTTGAGCCCTGAAGATGATCTCAGTAAAAGTTCGAAACGTTAGCACGATAAAGAAAATGTTTACTAAAACCTACGTCACACCAGACAGCATCTCACGATCTCCGAATAATCATTGACTAACGGTCTACACCACACATTTATTTTTTTAATGATGAATTTATTGTTTTGTATGTAACATCAGCCATGCCAATTATTAATGGTTTTCTGTGGGTCTAAATACAAATACTACAACTCGATAACTCCCAAATATCTTTCCACCCTTCCTATCTTCACTCGGTCATTCTCAAGATCCAAAATTCAATCAAGGAATGGGCAAATGAAAATTTCCTAGTCCACAATGCATAACTATTGTGTCCTGACAACTCCTCAATTCCCTCGCGAGGATACCACCCCTCTAGGAATTTTCCTCTACGCGTGTCCCGCTTCTAGGCCCTTTAAAGGGCTTTGCAGGTAACGTTTCAACTTGCACTGCCTAGTGGTCGTGGCTCAAATTCCCCCGCCGGATCTTAGAGGTGCCGTGGCACCCCCAGGATGGGCCAACACGGAGGCGTCCGGCTGGGACATGGGGGAAGAGCTGTGTGAGAAGCTATAAAGCTATTGACATAATGCTGTGTTGGCACCGCTTGCTACGCAGGTCAGCCCTTCTTCCGCATTACGGCTGTCCAATATCTTTTCGTCGCTTTAAACCCATCTGGGCTGGCAATAATACCCTGCAATGCTCTGATGCTAGCCCCCCCATCCCACCCCTCATGTTTAATAACCATCTCATTCCCTTCTGCTCCTCGGTTCAAAACCTAGGAAAAAAGGAAGGATCAAATACAGCCTGTAGTGTACCTCAAAACCTTTTGACCAAAAAAACACCCAAACCTTTCCTGGCATACTACAATTTGCCGCCATTTTATTGCCTCTTTCAGTAGCACGCCTCCCTCAAATTCATTGTATGTTCCCTCCGCCTTCTTCGATTATTTGGCATCCGGTGGTCTCTCGGAAGGGAGGGGGACGCGCTATTATAGTGTATTACGAATTGTTGCGTAAGATTCCTGTTCGGCCCCCACGGTCGTCCGAGGTTATATTGCCAAATTTCCTGGCCCTGTCCCTCGGTGCTCAGTATTTCCTAAGTTGCTTTCTTTTCCAGCCCATTTACACTTGTCCTCTTTACATCACTCAATCTCTCAAATTGAACTCCTCACATCACAATCGAAACACTCGCTCATCCCCAATACCTTATACTTCCGCGACATACAACTCATGCCTTCGAAAGATCCTTTCTCATCCGAGGCCCTAAACTTTGGAATTCGCTTCATCTTTCTATTCGTCATGCTGCCTCCTTTTCCTCCTTTAAATCGCATCTGTATAATCTTCTCTCCCTCCTAAAGAAACCTTATGCTATTATTAGATATTTTTGTTTAATATTATTGTTATTTTTTCTTACGCCTTGCCATGGAATACATTGTGCCAAGATTTTTAGTTCATTTTATTTTTAATTTCACATAGGGAACTTCCTTTGTTTATTTCATGAATATTATTCTTAGAGAACAACAGTCCCAGAATAAAGTTATTTTTCTTCTTCTTTTAAAAATATTTTAAATCTTTCTGGCAAGTTTGAAGTTTTGCACAACTAAATCTTGCCAGTGTTTTTTCTATTAAAAGCATGTTTTTTTTTTACTTAATCTTCGAATACTTTTATTAATTATTATTTAGAGATCGTGGAATGCGGTCTGATATCGGGTAGGTTTAAAAAAACATTTTCTTCTTTGTCGGGCCAATGTTTAGGTCTTTGTTGAGCTCATCTTCAGTACCTAGGATATATGAACATTGTTTAAATTATACAAAAATAGTAAGATGTGTAAAAATAAATTTGTATAATTTAAACAATTTGTATAAATCCTAGGACCTGAAGATCATTTCAATAAAAATAGAAACGTTGACACGATAAAGAAAATGTTTTCCTAAATCCACGTTACCCCAGACAGCATCGGACGATCTCCAAATAACGGTGACTAAATACCACACGTCTTTTGTTAATTGCAAGTTCATGCTGAACCGTTCTGTCTTTCGCGGGTTCGTTGAACTACTTACAAGCCTTTCTGCATTGCGTCATCTTCAGTGAGGAACTGTCTGTCATTTGTTCGGAGTAGGGTTATATGTTGGATCTTTGGGCTGTCGCTAGGGGCGTTTGGGGTCTGGGGCGTGGTTATGGTTTTTATTGGGTGATTTCGGTTGTTCCCGGTGCCGGTAATTATTTTCGCGTTAGTTTTTAATTTTTCTCGTATAGATTTTTATATTGTTTTCTTCTGAACTTTTTCGTTTTTCTATGTTTTTTTTATAGTAGTGTGTGAAGGAGAGTTTGTGCGTTTATAAGTTTTCCGTCTTTTATTTGTTTGCATATCTGCAGGCTCTCACTTAAGTCGAATTTTCGTCCTTTTTTATGCGTTTTGTATTAAAGACCTTTCCTTCATTTTGAAGTTAGTTTCTCACTTTGTGATCTGAATTCACTGCGATCCATGAATTTTTAAGCCTTTTGAGTGTGCTCTTAACAACTTTTTATTGGCCGTAAAGTCCAAGAATGTGGTGGATCTCTTATTGATCTTAGCTTCGAAGTTACGACTACTTTGTCTATTTTAAGATTCGTGACTTGTTTTATAGTAGGAACAAAACTCTATCACGTTAACTTGATTTGCAGTTTTTGTTTATAAAAAAATACCTTTAAAAAATTGAGAATGTTTTTTATCGGATTTTTACGTATCATCCCAAATTTTTTTATTTTTTGGTTCGGGTGGGATTCAATTACGCTCCTACGCCAAGTTATAAGCTTGAAATCCTTTCTTTTAATAAATTTTGTACAGGATTGGTTTCACTTATGTCGGCCGATATTGCAAGGTATTGGGACTCATTTTGTCTGTCCAATTTGCCGGGGCAAAGGGTCCACTTTTCTTATCTCACTCGGGGGCAAGAGCTGAAAGATTTATGCCCCAATCGCACGAAACCTAAATATCACAATTAATCCGGCCGAACGAAGAGTTCTTTCTCTACGGAACCGGAATGATCGAATAATGAAAAAAGATCGTCTCTTTTGTTGTTTGAAGACTTAATCTGTTCAAGTTCCATAACTTTCGTTCGATCTTAACTGTTCATCAAGAGAAATATTTGATTCAACACGCTAACTTATCGAACAATCCGTAAACCGTTGGTGGATAAGGGAGGAAAAGACATCACCATAGAAATGTCCGATAATGGAAACAATTTTATGTTTCTACGGAATTGCTTATATTACGGTTTGCCGGTAAATTGATTCCCGGATCTCTTTTCTGAGATATTTAGGTTTGGTCAGGCCGAGAACTCAAAATTGGCCCCTTCAAACAGATTCGATTTCAAGGTTTTACTTTCATAATTTGAGTTATTACGTTAACGCGATATGATAAAACGCTATAGGTAATTCTAGCAGAAATAAATACAATTCGGATAACGTATAATATGTTACAAGTGAAGATGCAAGAAAAAAAATTTTTTTTTTCGGCACCGGGGGTGACATGACTCGAGCAGAGGCGAGGATGCCCTTGGTGAAGTCGAGTGAAGCCTTTAAAAAGCCGAAGACGCGCGGGTGGCACTCGAAAGCCGAAGAAAGCCTCGCCAGGGCTTAGCTGTGACGCTGGTGAGGAGTGGAGCTCGACGGGTGCGGACAAGGGGGCCTCGGGCAGACACTGGTCGGTGTGGACGAGCAAGGCCAGAGGGTAAAAAGCAACGTGACTGAGTTCTATTCCATTAATTTTTGGATTTTTTTTTATCGACATCGTGGACTGGAGGGTTCGCGTGTGCGAGGGGAGAACCGCTCCGTTCCGACGAGGAAAAAAGAACGCGCACAAGGTTTGAACTTTTATGTGAGACTAGAAAATTGGTTCCTGGACAGTTTTTTTTTCTTTGTAATTTTGAAGAGGCTTGTTTAAAATTTTTTGTTTTGTTTGTTTGTTTTACATTGTAATACAGAGGACACTATTATTTTACTTCCTTGTTGTTTTTTTTATTATTATTTCCCCGAGGGTTTCACTGTTCCCCCCGAGAGGAAGAAAATAAAATAAAAACAGTGTGGCGCTCGATCACTTCTCTTTTGGGGACGAAGCGGCTATGGGAAGAGGAAAAAAAATCTCCACTGAGCCCCCAGGTACCCGGTGATCGGGTGAATTGCCAACGGCCCGGCAAGGAACCGTAACAGTTAACTTCAGGCAAATCTCTCATTAGCAAATAATAAATTGACTTCTTCTTCCAGGCTGTTGTAAATTAATTAAGAAGATGAATCAGCTTTTAACCAGTGTGAATACGGTAAATTTGTGCTTGTGCCGTTTTCCTAAAAGTAATTTCGGCCAAAATATAAATAAATTTTTTATAAATAATCTTTTTTCCTTGCTGTAACAAATTACAATTTAAAGTGGAACTCTAATCAGGTTCACGAAGTTTTTCATTGAATCAAAATAAGTGTTTTTAGAAGGTTTTTTTTTAAATAAATAAACTTGGATTGACCGAACAAAAGGATCCTGGATGTAGTCGAGTCCGGCAAATTGGGTGAGGTACTTGTAGGTACTACTTTCTAACAATGTCCTGAAGGAAATCCACCAAAGTTGTTACAAAGTTTCTAAACAATTATATTATAAATTAAAATCTGTAAAAAGCAAAATAACATCGTGTTTGTTTTTAAATGAGACAAATTTCTTTCTATCAGTCTAGTTATAATTAAATTTTCACGTAAGGAATTGGTTGAGATAGAAAAAGTCAGTGTCACGAGCGGGATTCGAACCCACGACGGCTAAATGCGCTGCTTTGCCACTTCGTGTCTCCGACCCACTTTATCTCGACTAATACTTTACATATAAATTCATTAATTGAAAGAAGTTCTTTGTTTAATCGGACCAAGAAGTTGAATGGATTAAATAAGTAAAACGAAGTTTATCTTCATTAAACCTCTTCGTGGCCATTTCATTGGTCGCTGAGAATCGAATCCAGATTACACGACATTTGAAAATAACAGAAAGGAGGTTGAAATGGGAATTTGATCTCGGAGTGGATCGAAGTCACGATAGCCCGAGTGGTAGATCAGCGACGTATTGAGGTCTTGAGTTCGAATCCCGCTTGTGACAATAACGTTCTTAAATAAAAATTAACTAATTGAAAGAAGTTATTTGGTCAATCAGACCAAGAAATGTAATGGATTATATTTTGCCATAATGTTTTTTTGTTGTCTCGTAATCTTTCGGTTTTTAATGTTCGCGTTCCTATCCTGGGACCAGATAAGTTTTACAAAATTATCTCATGTCAATTCAATGATAAGTCACAGTAAATATCGATTGTGGTTGTGAATGATTCGAGGGGTCCATCACATTTGTGTGGTTCTTATCGTAAAAGGCGCAGACAGTGGGGAATCGATTGCATATAAAACGAAAATAAGATTTTCCTGACAGAAGTCAGATCCAGAAAAACTTGAATGACTTTGGCCCATATCTCTGTGTGTTGATTTTTAGTTTTGACTTTTTGCTTTTCTCAACTCCTAAGTAATTTTTATGTTTTAAGCATATTCAATTTGTCTCTGCATCCGCCTATTGCTATTATTATTATTATTAATTTTTAAGGGCGTTTTAACGGCTAAGGTCATTTCACGCCCTAACATCCAAATATTCTATTTTAGGTTAGCTATACCTCTTCTGAGTGCTATAAAACTCTGACTCCAAACATTCACTCGTAACTTAATTTATTCTATTGCCATCCAAGCTTTGCTTTTCTTTTTCAAATTCTTAATTCGGAAGGCCAAATTACATTAAATTTAAGAAAATTATAAAATTTCTTTCTTTCTTTTTTAAATTAAAATTGTGAGTTTTTTCCATAATTTAAAATTTCCCATAGGCTTGTATGGCTAATAATAATAATAATAATAATAATAATAATAATAATAATAATAATAATAATGGAGTCAGAGAGGCGTCGGTGGCCGCAAGGTTCCGTCTTTGACACGGCGCTCATCACTGTAAGGTGAACGTCCCGGGTTCGAATCCAGCGGCCCTGCATTCGAACCCGATATACTTACAAATGAGCTTTTTTTCAAAAACACCGGCACCCTGAGGGTTTATATGACCTCTGCTGTTGCGAATCCTAGTAAAAAAACAAATAAATAAATAAAGTAAAAAAAGAGTCAGACTAGCAACAGTCTCAGCGTGATTATATGGTCATCTTTATCCTTTTATTGTTCCATTCAAGTATGATAACTAATTCTACATAACAATAATAAGAAAAAAAACACAATAACATTTTTTTTTTTTGAAGGAGCTATTTTTCTTATTTAAATTGCGATATTGGGCTTTGCAGTGCATTATCCCGCATTTTTTGTTGTCTTCCATTTTATTTTTCCGCTCCGGCAGTCTCAAAAGCTTCTGAAAAAAGAAATCATGCACGCACAACTCTTATGCAGACATTAGCAGGCATTCAATGGTAAAATGGGAAAAGGCCTAAATTTCATTGTAAATTCCAACAAATTTGAGAAAACCGAAAAGCGCTCTTCGAAAGGAACCCTGGGGACCCAGTAACTCCTGTAAACTGCTCGAAAGGTTGAGCCTTTGCCTAAAGGGTTGTAAAGTGGGGCAGTCGACCAAAAATCTTTTACTGTCAAAATGATGCGTTCTCAACTTCGCGTACATCGAGGACAATTTGGAAGGTTGTTGCCTATTAAAAGTCTATTATGAATTAACCTGATATGACCTATTCGCAATCTAGAGAGAATTACAAGTTCTTTTCTCTCAAGCTCTTCAGTTGGCCAGTTATGTACAGCTGGCTTAATTTCATTATTAGGAATTTCTTTAAGGTTTTTGTTATGAAGTTTACTCGCGTTTCAACTAACTTTTCATGTCTTTTCACTCTTGTATACATTTCCTTTTCCATTTTATTTAAATATTATTTTTCAGGCTTTTGTGTAAACTTTTGGATACATTTTGCTATTTGTTCATGTATAAACTAGGTTCTTTTTAAACATTTCTTCATATTTATGTTTGCTTACCATTTCAGCTTTTTATTCTTTAAACCTAAAGCTCTTCCTTGTACATTTTCCCTTATGATTTCTCCGCTTTTAATTATTAATTTCTTTCACTTAGGAGGTACATGCATATTCGGTACACATTCAGTAAAAATTAAAATGTTCGAACCATCAATCTTCTTGTAGAATATCATCCTGCTTCTTTTTTTTTCATGATGACATAGGATTCCTCAATCCTTTCCCTGACATTTTCCTTAGTTGAGCCAGGTACTGAATGTACGTAATTTTTTAAAGTTCCCTTTGTTTTTTTTCTTAAGTTCAATTTTGGTAAGTGCCATATCTGTGAGTATTTGCAGAGTCTAGTAAATTTTACAATTTAGGCAAGAATGTTGAAAACTCGTAAAATGTGATGTTCTACCTGATTTGATACTCTGTTTGCTTAAGGTTACAATGAAATTCATACCTTCTCTAGTGCCCTTTTTATTAATATAATCTAATTTACAGTACGATTTAAAAGAAACCGGGATTTTTTTTTTTTTTTGAAAAGGTTGTGAAAGTTTGAATAAGTGAAATATCTCGAATAAAATTGAGTATCAGACAATACTTATTTAAGACGTTTTAGTTCAATTTGACAGGTAGAATAACCTCCTTAACCTTTTTTTTTCATGAGGTACGATAGCTCAAGTAGCAGAGTAGCGGCGTATCAAGCCGAAGGTTGTTGGTTCGAATCCCGTTCGTGACACTGACTTTTTTATCACAACTAAAACCTTAATTAATTTAATATTAATAAAACTGTAAGAAATTAATTATAAAATAGCGATTAATTTTTTAAATTTATTTTTATTATTTGTTTATTTATTTTTAGATAAGATTTAAAATTATATCTTACTAATAGATTAGTAAATTAATGATAAAATTGATAAAAATTAAATTAATAAATTAGATTATTTTGTACTCTAATATTTTTTATGTACATATTTGAAATAGGAGGTACATCAAAATCTATAAGAATTTTACATTTTTTGCGTTAGAATTTCTCGAACCAATCTAGTTCGTTCCCTTTGTTGAAACTATGTTATTTAATTTTAAATATAAATTGCGTTCGGGTTCTTTTAGATGGCCCGTAATTTCCGAAAATTTGTTCGATTCCGGCAAGTGCTCTTGAAATCTCGTTTTAATTTCCCTACCTCTTTGTCTTACATATTTAATGTCGCAATCATATACAATTAAGTTGGTAAACCTGGCTTTTCGCCAAGTTATCTACCTTTTTTTTCAGGTTTTGAGAGGATGTTTCTAAGTGAGAAGTCTAAAAGCTATTCTAAAACCGTATTGTTTAAAATTTTGACTAACTTTTTTTCTGATAGTGCACCAATGTATGGAAAATAACAGAAACCTTATGATTTATTTATGATGGGGTGGCTGAACTAGTTGCGCTTTTAAAGTTAATTCAAATGTATATAAAAATTTGATTAAGGTTTTAATAATTTTTTTATTGTTAATGGGAGTTTTGTATACGGTCTAGGAGCCAAATGAAACCAGCAGTCTTTTGAGTCCGTGGGTGAGAAGAATCCGCTGGTATCATCGTGTCTGTAGTTGTGGGTTTTCTATTTTTATATATGTTTATTTCAATTAGGTTGTTTATTATGATCAATTTAGGACTAAAAAGTTATATTCATTTTGGCTTCCATAGAAAGTGTTATGGATATTTTGATGAGAGAACAGTGATAAAATAACGCAAGGTTACACATTACAAACTTCAGGTCGGAACAATTGCATAATTGAAGTAGTTTAACACGCTTTAGCACAAGGAGGTTTCTTGTTTTCTATCTACATAGGCGGAAATCGTGTCGCTAACTTGATAAATATTGCAATGGCGTGTAGGTCATAAAGGGAAGAGTTAAGTTGTGAGACGGCCTGTGATCTTCCCATTCTAAGCCCATCCAATTTATCGGTTTAGTCATGGCTGATACAAGTTAACGCTTGATACGTGACGTTACACCACCATGTCAAACCGTAGCCCTCGGCCTCAAACAAGCCGCGTTGGCTTTCCCGTTCGAACCGACGGTGAAAACCCTTAGATGTATAAGGTTATTAGCGAATATATTTATTATTAAATAAGGAGGGGAAAAAACTCGATTTTTTAAAAATATAGATATAGAGAATAAATGAGAGCGCGTGAATTTCCACTTCAGTTCACATGATAACGCCTTTCAGTCTGTATGACGGTTCGTTTGTTTTAAATTTAATCCTAGGATTAAGCCGTTTGATGATAACAGAAAAAAACCATATCCAATTAAATCTTTGACACCATAGTTAGTTGTCATGCTACTTTAACTATCAAACGACAAAAAATACGATAAGATAAAAGTACTTTTTGTAAATATTAATAAAGGCGTTGAAAACATCAAAGCGTTTATCAAATAAAAGTCTTAATTTTTAATAGAAATGTTACGCATACCTACTTTCCTTATTTCTTGTTTTTTAATATAATTTAATCATTTTTAATAATTGATATGGCAAGGATGAAATTACCTTGATCTATTGTTTAAACATATTAATTTGACAGATCATATGGATGGAGTTTCCTCGCTATTATTTTCACATCAGGACCTATTGTTCAAAATGCGTACAAACGACCGGATCAGAATCGCTTGAGAATCTTTTTCGTCTGAAAAAAATCTGGGCGGCTGTTTGATCATTGTATTTCAGCCGTGTACCCTGAGTAAAGTGTGGGAGACAAAACACTACCCTGAGGTACACCAGTTAACACTGTTTGAGAAGTAAAGGTCAGCGTGGTAACTGGCGAACTTTATATACCAACGAAATTTTTGTTGTTGTTTCCTTCCTGTTTCCTTCATATACTAGTTGTAAATTAATAGTGAATTTAATTTAAAAAAATTAAATTTCTACTCAAACTTTAAATATAGCTTGCTTTCATCTCATTTATTATACATATTTAAATGTTCTTGAGTCAATTATAGCTTAAAGAAAATAAGTAATTAATAAAATTATTTTTCAAATACATTTTCCTATCACATTTAAGATTAATTAAGCTTTTTTAATCTACAGACTTGTAAGCCACTTGAGCCTCATGTGAGAGCCTTTGTGGTAGAAGGTAGAACTTAAGTTAAATTATCTATACATAGTACAATTAAAAAAAAGCTTTCATTAATCTTAACTGTGATAATCAAATGTACGTGAAAAAAGTAATTTTATAAAAAAAAGAAGTAAGTACTTATAAGTACGTTTTAACCGAGACACTGAGCTTTACCTAATTTTAAATAATCTTATTATAATGCAGTTTCTTTGTCGCAAGATATCGAGCTTATCGAGTTAAAGCCTTGACGATGACGCTATAATTGTTGAAAGCTCGGCAGAAACTTAATACGTTGTCGAGACTTCATCGAAGTTCTTTGATTCCCAAGCCAATTATAACTTATTCACCGTTTTCGTGGTCCGCTCGACAAAATAATATATGACAATTAATTACGGTTTTTAGTTAAGAAGAAAAAAAGATAATGGAACGAGAGTGATTCGAACTTCGGCTGCTCTACCACCTGAGCTATCGTGGCCTAGACCCACTCGGACATCAAGGTCGTGGGTTCGAATCCCTCTCGTGTCATTAACTTTTTTTCATCTCAGTTAAAAACCGTAATTAATTGTCATATATTAATCTGTGAATTAATGCTTTAAAAATGAAGTACACTTCACTGAAGCTCTCCGTCGCCATTTCAATTGTCGTCGAGAATCCAAACAGATTACACGACATATGTAATACGGCAAAAGGGGAGAAAATTCGTAATGTGAGGTTGAGATGGGGGAGTTGATGTCCGAGTGGATCGAGGTCACGATAGCTCAGGTGGTTGAGCAGCGGCGTATCTAGCCGAAGGTCGTGGGTTCGAATCCCTCTCGTGCCATTAAATTTTTTTCATCTCGACTAAAAACCGTAATTAATTGTGATATATTAATTGGTCGAGCGGACCACAAAAACAGTGATGATTTAAAAATGAAGTACACTTCACTAAAGCTCTCCGTCGGCATTTCAATTGTCGTCGAGAATCCAAACCGATTACACGACATATGAAATACGGCAAAAGGAGAGAAAATTCGTAATGTGAGGTTGAGATGTGAAGTTGATGTCCGAGTGGATCGAGGTCTCGATAATTCAGGTGGTAGAGCAGCGGCGTATCTGAAGATCGTGGATTCGAATCCCTCACGTGCCATTAACTTTTTTTTCATTTCAACTAAAAACTGTATTTAATTATCAATTATAACGGTTTAATTTAAAGATCAAGCAAAAGACAAGAAGATTTAAAGAGTTACAGAGCATGTCACCGCGTGTTAATTTTATTTAGTTAATTTATAAAATAAACATTTTCTAATTGGGCAAAGAGGAAGGGAGCAAATTAACTTTCACTTAAGGTTGAGGAGGTAATTAGATCGTCAGTTCCGCGATTATGATTTGCCCCCTTTACCTTAAACCGAATGTAACCGCGAATTCCATTCTTGTTAAATTTTCCCTTCAAAGAGGAGATAAAAAGTCTTACACGCAAGAAATAATTTTTATCAGTATTAAAACTTTTTTTAAGTTTGTATGAATCCGGACTGAGTTAGTGCCTTTTCTACCCTTCATTTAGTAACATTAAATGCTACATGTTAATTTTAACCTGATACTAATTAAATATAAAGAAAAAGACATTTTATAGTATGGAACTTTATACGATTCAAAATTTTGAGAAACAAGTAAAAATTTTGTATAAAAATGTATCCTATTTTTAAACTTGTATAGCCTTAAGAAGATCTAATTCTTAAAACATTACCTTTGCAAGATTAACTCAAATTTTGCTAATTCGACCTGTCGCACGGAATTGATCTGTGTCTTGACTTCATATAATGAGTGTGTAGAAAAGTCACCCATCGTGGGAATCATAAATGCATGATCACATTTTGGTCCTGCTTTAAATTTTTTGAATACTTGAAAGAAAAACCTCCAATAAGTTTTAGATATTCTTTTTGTGCGAACATCATCTCATTCAATGTATTTATTAGCGCGAATGTACATTATGTGCTGGAATATTACGGTCTTTGACTCGGCGCACTGTAAGGCAAAGGTCCCGGGTTCGAATCCAGCGGACCTCATACGTGCATTCGAAATAGGCTTTTTTTTTACAAAACACCGTACCGGCACCCTGAGGGTTTATATGACCTCTGCTGTTGCGAACCTCTTAGAAAAAAAAATTAACAATCACTTGAATTATTTTTCTTACAATTCCCCGTGATTTTCTGGACATCTTTACCTAATTAGACTGTCGAACCTTTGGTGAAAAGTTAAAACTTCATTTTGAGATTTAAGTTAATAAATTGAACATTTATTCTTCCCTGTTTTCTCTTTTTCATGTCAAACAATAGATGACTGGACAGTTAATCGATAAACTACTTGTATATAGATATTTGAAATAGCTTACCTGAGTGCATGAGCACGCAATTGTTTGCTGTGTTTCAAGTCTTCCAATTCTATTCCGTTAAAGGGCATAAAAACTTGCTGAACGTCTGGATGGGTTTCAAATAAACTGAAACAAGATAAACAATAATTAAACTCTCATCTAGTGTGAAAACAATTTAATAGAATTAATTGTACGTTCATTCAATCCCAACCAATAGATCAAGTTTATTTATACATAATAAAATAACATTTGTATTAATATAAATAAGCAATAGTCAATGGAATAATAAAAATATATTTTTATACTTATAATCATTTTTTATTTCCAAACGGTCAAACCACGTTGAGGTAAGTATAATTTGCCTATTCTACATAAAAATTTAAATTAATTTTGTTTTGGTGTGTTTATGCTTGCTATATTCTATTGTGAAGGGCGTCAAGTGCACACATTGTGAAATATAATGGAATGCACGCTGGAACCGTTTTTGATATTAAATTTCTATTTATACACAAAGAGCACTGCGTAACTAAAATTACCTTCGTTTCGCTACAAGAATACACGTTCTGCTTTAAAAGCTCTAATATATATTAAAAGCGTTTGTTTATTAAAGAAAATTTCTTTATTACTTCGAAAAGTAAATTTATTTTATGTTTATATAAATTATTTTATTTGGTTTAAAGTTATTCTCTTTTGTCATATTTTACATTTGCATATACAACTTTCTTTGTCCGCTTGTCGTCCCCTCAGATCGCGATAGGTTTATTCTCTTTTAAATTACTTTAGTAATGTCTAATTGTATACAATGAATAATATATTTAACAAATATCCCAGGAATTTTTATATAATTTATTAAGTAATTATAGCTTTGAATATAAGTTAATTTTTCATAGAGGGGGGAACCAACAGTTCTGCAACGCTCGTAGGTCGTGCAGGTTTAGCCTATCCTTCAATTTAATCAAGCCTATGTTGTTCCACCCCAAACAATAAAATTAAACTTATTTTGAATAATTAAATGTGTAAATAATTTCTTCCTTCTCTTAAAATAAAAAATAAAAAAGTATATATAATATATATCAGCTGTCAGTGCCTTTAGCAGTGACAAACAGGGAAAACAATAGCCTACCTCTGTCCTGACCGTCCCACGTAAGTCTAATTCTAAAGATAGGATTTGTGAAGCGTGTAATCAATAATACTGGAGTATATGTCTAAAAAAAATGTAAATTGCTTAGGAAAATGAAAACAAAAGACTGATAATAATTTGTTTATTGGATTTTTAATTAGCATTTCAATATCGTGTATTTCCTCCTCGTGCCATAATTACATCTGGAAGCCGCCTCTGCATTCTTTCAACCAGCCTGCAAATGCCTCTTTGCCTCTCCTTTCAAGATGGCGGAGTGTCAGGAAGTAATGGACGTGCTCTTACTCGTCTTTTGAGGTTATCCCATAAATGGTAGATGGGGTTCGAGTCTGGAGAACGGACTGGTCAGGTTAAGAGGCTGATGTTGAAGGTACATTTGTGCGACATGTACATCATGCGTTAGAATAGGATTTTCGCTGATACTATCGAGGATAGGGAACGCATGATATTTCAAAATATCATCCACACAGCGAGTGTCGGTCAAAAGTTATATGTTTGGAACTCAGTGCTGAAAGCCAACTCTGTGCGTCCCTCCCACAACATCACTGAACTATGTCGGAAAAATTACAGGCTTTTACCTTCTCCATACTGTTTCAAGCCCATCTGGAGATCGTAGAGGAAATCTACACTCATCTGTAAAAAGTATAGCAGACCAACCATCCACAGATGGCTGTGTTCCTGAGCAGGTTTAGTCTATCCTACTATTTAATCACGTATAGGATGTTCCACGCCTAAAAACAAAATTAAACTTATTTTGAATATTTGGATTTGTAAATAATTTTTATAAAGATTTTGTTAATTTTCTTAGTCATTTATGAATCTGTCCGAAACGGCGTAAAGCCTAATTCTTATCAACACTCACGCGCCGTGACAGTTTACTTTATTCTACAAAGGTAAAAATATAATTCAACTTCCTTCTCCAAAAAAAAAAAAAAAAAAAAGAATATAATGTATATACAGATACCTCAATGCTGGTAGTGCCTTTAACAGTGGTACGGACGTGAAACAATAACCAGCCTGTGGCCTGACTGTCCCACATAAGTCTAATTCTAAAGATAAGATTCGAGAAGAGTGCTGAGCGTGTAATCAGCTTATTTAGTGCTTATTCAGGTATCGAGAAAAGACCAAAAAACGGACTTTGTTTTACTACTGCCATTATTGTAATTTATGCAAACGCAATTTATTAATAAATATTATTTTTCAGAATTAATCAGTCTATAGTTTAACCATACATTAAAGATAATTTTATATATATGTATATATACATAATTATTATAAATAAATGAATAAATGAATGAATGTGTGTATATATATATATATATATATATATATATATCAAAAACAAGATCCCAGAGGTTTTTACCGATCGAACCTGACTACAGTAATTTCTTTGGTCAACCACCTTTCATATTTTATTCAAACCAAAATAAATATGACACCGAATGTTTGTTGAATTTGAAATTTTAATTACAATTTATTTCACACAAGTTTACAATATATTTTATTAATTATTATTTTTATTTTAAAGAACCCTTTTAGCATATAACAAGCTTATCTCAAATCTACAAATTTTAATTTTAAAATGAAATTTAAATTTTGTTTTATAGTTTTATAAAGAAACGTAAGAAATTATTATTATTATATTATTATCATTAAAATTTTGACCACCAAATAAAAATAGAATTAAACTTTGAACACAATTTTTTAACATAAATATTATTTCTTCTGTTTTTCTTTATAAAAATATATTTCCTTTTAAAAACTAAATTACAATTATTATTTTTGTTTTGACGTCAAAGTAATAAATACATGAATAGTGTGCACATCCAATTTTTCTTTTTTCTTTAACCAAAATAACTGTTTATCCGTGGAAGCCAGAAAGGGAATTGAATTAGCACTTTAAAAAAATATAGCCCTTTTTTGACCCCTACTCCTTGCACTATTAGAGTGTGTGGAGGGGCATGGCGGTTCATTTAAATCTGAATGTTACATAACTATATATCATTGAGGCATGTCTAAAAAATAAAAAATAAAAAACATGTAAATTGCTAAGAACTGAAAAATGTAAAATACGAGTAGATAATTTTTTTTAAAGAATTTTAAATAACATTTCAATATCGCGTATTTCTTGCTATAGCCTTAATTACATCTCGGAGACGCCTCGGCATACTTTCTATCAATGTGGAAATATCTCTTTGCTGGGGGAACCATACTTCATGAAGGGTCCTTTAATGATCGTGGAGTGAGATGGACGTACGTGCTCTTATTCGTTTTTTTTTGTGGTTATCCCATAAATGTTCGATGAGGTTCAAATCTGGAGAACGGATGGTCAAGCTGAGATTTAATGTTATACTGTTGGGCGCCCATAGGATCTGCGCTGATTTCCTCGAAGACAGCCAACTCATGATGTTCCAATATTTCATCATTTAATTGGCCGTCAAAGACCCTCCACGACCAACCAACTCAGCGCGTTTCTCCATTCAAATTCCCTCCCACACCGTCACTGAGCTATGTCGAAAAGAATGGCTCTGGGAAAAATTACAGGCTTCGTACCATTCATTCGCTCGGACATTCGAAGTCACGATCAGCTGAAGTGGTTCTCGTGACACTAACGTTTTCTTCAGAAACAGGACTTTAGTTAAAAATAAAATAAAATAGGTCAATTATTACTCCTAAATATATAAGGGTTAATATTTATTTAGATGGTTGGTGGAACAAAAAGGAAATGTTTAAAAAATATTGGGCGTTTCAGAAGCATTTTCTACCAATGATGGAAAAAAGCGTTACTCTTTATTGAAATTAAAATTTATTTTGCAAAATCATATATCTGTTTAATGATTTTTTTTTCATTTATTTCTGCAGTAATTATTGGTTTTTATGTAACTGTCCTTAACGGCGCCCAAGCCCGACACTTCTGCAACATTTAGCAGTCGTGCGGGTTTAGTCTATACTACGTGGGTAAAAATCTAATCAAGCTGCTACCTACCCAAAAAATATATTTAAGACATTTGCCTGCAATTATGCAAATACATTTTAAAGGGATTTTTTAAATTTACATATTAATTACAACTGTACTTATAAAATTTTCCTACCGGCACAGTGGCAAAAACTCGGTGGCTTTACTAATTTTTGTACTTAATTTATTTTTATGTACGACTGGACATGTGTTATATATAAGTAACAGATTGGATATCGAATTTTGATTATGACATTATTGGGATTACAGGAAAAGCTACCTACTTTGGATTAATAAAATGGTATTACTCCTTTAAGAGGTCCCTTATTTATATTATTTTCAGTCGTTTACTGGTGATAATTGTGGGAAATGGAATAATCGTATTCGTGCGTTAGGGGGACTTTATAATTTACTATAAACACGTCTGTAATAAGTTTTGATGGATGAAAAACTTTAGGCATGTGAAGATCCCTGTGACGTCAAAAAAAAGAGGCAAAAATAATTAGTCCTAAAATTTTGTATTGAAAACATTGTGAATATTGGAGTATTTGCCCCGTCCATAAATTTGGCCGTACGTTCAAATAGCCATGCGTATGTGGAGAGTTTTGGTTTTAATTGTAATTTTGAATGACGGTTGGGTAGGTAATAAATTATTTTAAAACTTTTATTGAGTGCCGGATTACTTCTGATCGAGACATGAAATGAAATCTAGCTCTTTGAACTTGCTCAGTGGTGGATTGATGGGTTCGAAAGCCAAATTCATGATATAGCATGATTTTGTTTGTTAGCAACAAAGATAATTCTTTTGATAATTAATTTTTGGTATAATTTAGGAGGAGTGGGTAACAAACTAATAGGATTAAGGAGTTTAAACTTTTAAGAGGCTTTGTGATCCTTAACGTTAGAAAGTTTCGTATGTATGGAAAAGTGTCTAGTTCTCACCATTCCCTTCAATAAAGAAGTCACTCGTGGCGTCGGTGGCCGCAAGGTTTAGTCTTTGACACGGCGCTTATCACTGTAAGACAGAGTTGGGAAAAATCTAACTAATTCAATCATGATTAAGAATTTTGATTGAGGTTTAATCATGAATGAATTAGTCATGATTAAATGAATCTGTTGGTCTTCTTTGAGTCTTCACCCATGTTGGCGGTGGTAGGGCTTCGCTCTTCTTGTGAACAAGCGACGGGAAATTAGTGTCGTCTAGTTGGGGTGGTGTCGATGAATGTTCGATGTTCTTCCTTCCTTGTTGTCCTCCTTCCGTGTTCTTTGTTGTGCGTTTTGCCTGTAGGACTTTGAAGGCATTGCACCCTCTGTAGTTCGCAGGGTGATCACCTCCGCAGTTTGCTCATGTCGCTTTGGTATCCCTGTTTTTTCCGCAAGATCCGGATTCGTGTTGGTCTCCACATCGAACGCACCGATGTTGATATCTACAGTACGATTTGGTGTGTCCGACGCCTTGGCGTGTGCATTGCACTATTTGCTTCCGCCTGAAAGGC
The DNA here is from genome assembly GCA_039619505.1 of Cimex hemipterus. Classification (NCBI taxonomy): domain Eukaryota; kingdom Metazoa; phylum Arthropoda; class Insecta; order Hemiptera; family Cimicidae; genus Cimex; species Cimex hemipterus. Next base: position 4,204,606 of record CM077114.1, on the reverse strand, counting down.
TCTTCAATTTTTATCTTTGTGTATAATAGCGTCGAGATATCAAAGATTTTTCATTGTATGTTTTTGGGTCTATATCTACAAAAAACATGTTCAATTGTAGTTTAAACCGCGAGAGAGCGTTAATGCAATTAACTACTTTGTATCCTTTGTTACTTCATTCTTCGACAATTAATCCCGTGGGGGTAGAAAAGTGTAGACCTTTTAATACAATTCTATGATTTTTTTCTTCTTGTAATTGATATGTGTGAAATTCTGTTTGAGTTTTTTCTAAAAATTGTACAAATTTTCTATAAGTATGTGGTGTGTTTGCGAGTAATTTTAACGAATTGTTTGTAATTTTTATGATGAAGGAATTTACGCCTCCTATGTTTTCTAAAATTTTAGTTAGTGAGTGAGAATTCACTACGTTTTTTATGTAAATTGGTGGAGGTTTTGATTCTTTTGTTTCTGGGGTATTTTAATTTGAGCTTTCAGTGTCAGAAAATATTTGATACTGATTGCTTGTAGGGATTAGAGTACTCACAGTGGTTTGGATACGCGGCACTTTCCTCGGATCCCTGTTAGCAATTTGAGGACCAGGTCGCTTTCTCCCAAAAACTTTGTGCCACTCATCTGTAAGGTCTTGTTCGTTTAAGGGACTAACCTCCAAATCCGTTCCTTGATGTTCTTCATCCATTCTTGAATCGCAGCTAATAGAGAAACTCAGAATGTCCAGAGAGTTTAAAAACAAAGTTCTCAATTATATTTATTCTAAAGTTTGAAAGCCATAAATGGCCAAAAACTTATAGAAAAAACAAATTTTTGCAAGATGTTTTTCACTACGTGTCAACGAGTCTCTATAGCCAACAGCTGTCTCCAATATTTAAACAAAATGGAAAAACAAATGTACACAAGAGTGAAAAGCCATGAAACGTATAACAAAAATTAACACCATAAAGAAATTCCTAATAAAAGCAATGAACAGTGGGAAAAGGCGGACCCAGAGACAAATTTAACATTCTTAAAATATAAAAATTACCTAGGAGTGGAGAAAAACAGAAAGTCAAAACTAAAGAAGTCAGTAAGATGACTGCTTTTTTTGGGAAGTTCTTAAGAACTTCAGCTGTTGTCAAATCATAAACAATGATTTTTTTTAGGAAGCTGTAGTATTTTTGTGAAACTTCTTCTTAATAATGTTTACTACTATTAAAATTTGTTCTAATTTAAAAGCAAACATGCTTAACTGCCATTATACTGAGAGACGAAGGTTTTTAAAATTTTCGTTTTTGTTTATTTTTTACAGTTTTCTTTGAACACTGATGGAACGTTAACTTTTTACAACAAGGGCCTTTTGTTTTGCCATTATACCTATTTTTTATAAATACAATTCCAGCTAACAACAAGTAGACTGAATATGCAATTATTGAAATAAATCTACTTATCAAAAAAAAAAAAAAAAACGAAAAATTGAGAAGAGAGATCACAGGGTACCTGTAAACAGTTAACAAGAAAAAACCAATAGCAACAGAACAATTTAACTTTTATAAATAATAATTATTCAAAATGTAAACTCTTAATATATTACGTTCGGACGAATTGGAATTGGTGACCGAGATGGGATTAAGGATTAGAGAACCTAAACAGGAAATTTACACGGTAAGATGTGTCCGGGGTGAGAGAGGGTAATGTGGATTCAATCCAACCCCGGTTGAGAAGGGTTGAAAAAAATTGCCTCAGACATTTATCTCCAACGTAGTAAACACATATGGCGCAAATAACGTTTCAACCTTTGACCCCGACATTTATCGTTTGATCAGAATTGATATTTACAATTCGCTCTATTTTGCGTTGTCCAGTTTGTTGCAATAACGTCTACTTATGTTAACCACATACACTTATGTATAAATAATTAAAATAAATGGAAAATATTATGTTACATAAAAAATGTAAATGAAAATTTACTTAAAAAATCTGTCAAACAAATCAACGAGCTAGGTATGCATAATTTTTCAATTTTTATCGAACAAATTATAAAATATATTAGCTTAAATTTCTTAAAATTGTTTAGCCGTTAAAATACGATATCATGTATGGCAATCATTGCAATCGTAATCATTTCTAAAGCAATTTCTTCGTTTTAGTATAAACATTTATTTTTTTCTTATTAGACATTTATTGTTTGAAAGTTGCCGGTTCAATTTGTCCATTTGTAAGATTTCAGACTTTTTCTACCGGTAGAATTTTTGTTTGGTTCCGTTCTAATAAATTCTTTCATTAATCATTCAAGCCAGTGACTTCGGCCAAGTATATGCCATACATTTTTAACGAATCGCAGTGCCGCCGGAAATGAGAATTGCATTATACGTTCATGTTACACGATAAATCAATTATAATTAAGTGAGGACATATAGTCAGTAAATTAAACGCTTTTCATTTCAGTATTTCGTTTCATATCTTAATTAAAAATATAAAATATATGTAATTAATTTTTTCATATGTAATGAAATTATTGTTCCATTAAAAATGTTTTTGTTTATTTAAAACCGTATAATAAAAAAAAAACAAAGCAACTTTAACACAAATATGTTTTATAAATAATTGTTAAATAGTTGGACCAAAGTTTAAATCGAACTGAATCCTATAAAGCGAGAATATCGCGATTGTTTGGAAAGTTTCGTTGACAATGAGGAAACTGAGTTGTGGAACTATTGAGTGTAATGACCATTAAATTAATTTACCTTAGCATTAATTAATTGGTCTTAAAATTCAATAGGTATTCACATCTATTATACGGAGTGTCAGCAGTCTAATTCGCTAATAATTGTAATCCAATCATTGTATAATTACTTGGCCGGTATATTATTTTTTAATAGACTAAATTTATTAATTAATTGTCTGTATATTACTGATATAATTAATTATTAAAGCAAACAGATTATTGCCACTTATTTTTATAGAACAAATTGAAAGCTTCTTTATGTCCTCAAGTAAACAAAAACATTAGCATAAATCGATTATTTAATATTATTTCTAAAGATCGTCTTCTTTGTGATGTATGAATTTTACATATTACTCTATAGCTTTCAGTATCATTTTTCTACAAATAGCGCAAACAACCATTTCTACTTTAAAAAACAACAATACATTTAACAATTGTTAAAAAATGTTACGAATTCTTTTTTTAAAGATGTTTGTTTAATTTTCTTAAAAGTTGTTACTCTGTTTTATCGTGTTCGATGACTAATATTTTCGTTACACTTGCATGTTTTCTTTTTTCAAGTTTTCTTCAGTTTACAACTTTAATTCAATTAATTATACTTTTAATCATGTCTTGATAAAATTTGAGCTAATTGTGTCAATAATGTTTTAAAGGATTGTCAATTTAATTAATTACGAGCTATCGCTAAATGTGAAGTGATTTTTCATACAGAGATTAGATTAGCCTTACTTCGCACGAACGGCGCACACTATCTGCACTGTCCCAAGACGTCTATGTCGTACGGGTTTAGTTTTCACCACAAAAAATTTAATCAACGAAAGATGCTTATTAAATTCATAATTTTATATTAATTTTTGATATAGTTATATATCGTATTATAATTGAGTAATTATATAATTAAGAATAAGCGGTATCATTTTTGTAGTAATGGTACGAAAAACCAACACTGCATAAAAAAAAACAACAATATATTTAACAATATTTAAATGATTTTACTTTTTAAAAGAATATGTGTAATTTTCTCAAGAATTATTACTCAGTTTTATCGGAGCTAATGATCAACACTTTTGCGCCACTTGCAGCTACAAAAAAAAAAAAGGTTTGTTTACAAAGTTAACAAATTTAAATCCAAAACAAGTAGTGCAAGAAATAAGTCAGCATACTAAACAAAATCACCTGGTCACGATTTTATAACAGCTGAGGTTCCAAAAAGATTTCTGACTTCTTTATTTAATGCAATTTTGTAAAGTACATACCTTCCCATTGCATGGAAATTTTTTATATTAAAATGATCAAAAACTCTATAAAAAATTACGTTCCGCATCATCTTATCGTCCTATCAGTTTGGTACCATTCCTACTAAATTATTGGAAAAATTAATTAACAAAAAAATTCTCTCTATTGGTAGTTCAAACAAAATCTTACGTGACCGTCAATTTGGCTTTCGAATCCATCATTAACTTAATAGAGTTATGGATTTCATTATTTCATGTCTCGAGCAGAAATTGTATACAACTATAGTGTTAATAAATGTTTCTCAGGCCTTCGAATTGTAATTATGCAAATTAAAATTATTTTCCCCCCAGGTCTATTATCTGATTATATACTTGCACCTAAAAGAGGAACTTCAGGAACAGGAGTAAATCGGGTAGACTTCTGAGATGGAAAAAGTGCTTCAAGGTGGATCACAAGGGTCAACCCTTCGCTGTTGTACACAACTTTTCTTCTAATATGCCAAAAACTGACAAAGCACATACCGCCATATAAGTCAGCCCACTTTTACACAATTTTCATTTATCTTACAAATCCACAGATCAACAATTGAAAAAAAAATGGAGCAATCTTTGGTAAATAAAGTTTCATCCTTCAAAGTCAAAACGTATCACCTTTACACTTTGTCGTGAAACCTGTCTTATCATATATTTATGGTATGAACCTGTTTTTCAATCCCTCAAAGATTAAATATTTAGAACTTACATTTGATAGAAGACTAATTTCTAATCTACGCACATGATTTCTAAAAAGACATTCAACAAATCATTTAAAATGCTCTATTAACTATTCAAATCTCAATCAAAATTACCATTAAAATCAAAACTTTCGACATGCAGATGCCTATTTGTACGTACGGGTGCCAATATTGAAAGATTAAATAGTTTTCATTCCAAATTTTGAGACTAATCGCTTCCACCCTTTACGTAAACAATAACACATTTCGCACAGATTTTCTCATCCCAAAAGTCTTTTTCATCCGACGTAAATTTTACAGATATTCTCATAGTATATTACAAAATCATCCTAAGGCACAAAATAAGATTACTCCATTTTCCACAATTTCCTCATAAACGTCTGAAAAGAATATGGATCTCTTAAATGATTAATATCGTTTTATTAATCCAGGGCGGCTGGCAATTGGTAGCTTTTTTGTATAAAGCCCGTAATACCCAAAACACAAATTATCCAATCTGCTTGTTGTACATAACATACTTTTGAAATGAAAAAAAAAAACAAATTTAACCTAATTGTAAGGATGTTTCCCATGCAATAACCATTTGTCATAAATTCAGAGAAATGCATAAAAATTTTAGTCAAATTGATTGTTTTTAAGAAAAATGTCCTAAATATAAAGCAATTTTTTATACATAAATCACATTAGTTTTATTACACAAGAACTACACTTCTGCAACACTTCTAGGCCGTGCATGTCATCACCGCAAATTTAATCAAAGAAGAATTCTTATTAAATCTTTAATTTCATATTGTTTTTGATCTAATTTGTCAATAATTTCAAAACGGATTGTTCGTTTAATTAAAAATTTGTGTTTTATTAATCATTTTTCACGATATGAGAAAAGAACTTGAAAGGTGAAGTGATTTTTCATACATAAATCACGTTAATCTTATTACCAAGTACGGCGCTCAAGTACTACACTTCCGCAACACTTCTAGACCGTGCGGGTCATCACTGCAAATTTAATCAATGAAGAATTCTTATTAAATCGTTAATTTTATATTGATTTTTTGATCTGAATTTGTCAATAATTTCAAAACGGATTGTTCGTTTAATTAAAAATTTGTTTTTTTTTAAATCATTTTTCACGATATGAGAAAAGAACTTGAAAGGTGAAATGATTTTTCATACATAAATCACCTTAGCCTTATTACCCAAGTACGGCGCTCAAGTACTACACTTCCGCAACACTTCCAGGCCGTGCGGGTCATTACCGCAAATTTAATCCATGAAGAATTCTTATTAAATCGTTAATTTTATATTGATTTTTTGATCTGATTTTGTCAATAATTTCAAAACGGATTGTTCGTTTAATTAAAAATTTGTTTTTTATTAATCATTTTTCACGATATGAGAAACGAACTTGAAAGGTGAAGTGATTTTTCATACATACATCACCTTAGTCTTATTACCCAAGTACGGCGCTCAAGTACTACACTTCCGCAACACTTCCAGGCCGTGCGGGTCATTACCGCAAATTTAATCAAAGAAGAATTCTTATTAAATCTTTAATTTTATATTATTTTTGATCTAATTTGTCAATAATTTCAAAACGGATTGTTCGTTTAATTAAATATTTGTTTTTTATTAATCATTTTTCACGATATGAGAAAAGAACTTGAAAGGTGAAATGATTTTTCATACATAAATCACCTTAGCCTTATTACCCAAGTACGGCGCTCAAGTACTACACTTCCGCAACACTTCTAAGTCGTGTGTGTTTAGTCTTCACAATTGCAAATTTAATCAAAGAATACTTATTAAATAGTTAGTTTTACCTTGATTTTGACATGGAAATGTCTTACGGCTGAGGGTCAATCCGAAATTTTAACCCGGAAATTGTTACCACGACCGTGCGTCGGTGCACTGTTTACCAAGGATAAGCGAGAACGAACTGGTAGGCAGGTGTTGTTAAAGTCGCGACGCTTTTGATGCATGTGACGCGACGCGATTGACGCTTTTAACGCATGTGACGCGAGGCGGTTGTAACGAGCTTCCAAATAAAAACGATCCTCAAATTAATAAATAAGCGTTCCCTGATAATTTGCGAGTGTGTTTAAATAGCCATCATAAGACATATCCATGTACAGATGTATCTGCATGCAGTGCAGATACTCGTTCCATCTTTCAATTAAATCATGGTTAAATTGTTTAAAGAATGAGCTATATTCTGATCCCTTTCAAATAACTGAAAACTATTTTGCTGGCATAAAACGATACAAATTAAAAATTCAAAATCATTGAGGATCTTTCTGATTGAAAGTCTTGGAAACTCCAAGGTATTGTCAAATTCCATAATAACTGCTATATTTAATAAACTTTTTTTATCTAAGTTTGTCAATAATTTGAAAACGGATTGTAAATTTAATTAATAATTAGTTTTTTAAATGAATCTTTTCTTTATGATATAAACGTTTCTTCACGTCATTCTTTTCAATATTTTTTTTGTAACTCGTCTAAAAATAATATTCGTTGCGGCATGGAAGAACTCACTGTTTTGAATTTTTCGGTATTTGACGGAGAGTAAGTAAGTACTGAGCATTAACCACCACCACCAAGTCTTAGAGCACTTGGTAATTAGCTAAATTGGATTAAGTAAATCTCCACTGTTCGTTAATATGCGCACGAGTTCTATACGGCCTCATTATTCGCCGATACAGAAATATTTTGTGACCCTGAATCACTATTTGACTTGTGAGATGAGAAAATCGAGCTAACTTGATGTTAAATTGTTCTTTTTGAATTTATTTTTGATCTCACATGCCTGGAAGGTGACATTTTATATAATTCATGAACTTGTGAAAAGAAATTTTTTAATTAATAACTAAAGGATAATTAGTTATTTTAAAGTTATGGGCGTTATACTTAAATTATATGTATGCATTTCTTGTGCTAAAATTTTGAAGATAAAAAAAAAGTTAGGACTTTTTATAAATGAATTTTTTGTAGTTAAACCTCTTTGCCATTTCTTTTCTGCTTTGGGCATCGAGGAAATTTGTCTTAGCAAACACACTTTGGAACAATTATCCTAACAGACGGAACATCACGATGTACAATTTCGTTACCTATTGTTCAAGACTAAGGACTTAAGTTGTCAAAGTGGGTCTTAATAGTGAACTTCCGTCTCATAAGTTCTAACAGACCTTGCTCTTCCTCGTTAAACGTGTTCAGCCGAATTCAAGAACCCACCTTGGCCTATGCCGAGTGGCCTTTCGTTTACGATGTTTTTTTTGATAAGGCTCCACTTGTGGTCTCGACACCGTCCTTTCATAACCTGTAAAGGGGAAAAATTCATCTTCCGGCTGGGCAAAAATTCACTTAGATTGTTTATTTGTTAGATCATTCTGTTTTCAAAGAAATGCTTTTAGCAACTCTTTTATGCAATATCACACTATTTGTTGTGATTAATATAATACAAAGAAACATTTTCTTTTGTAATATTTCAGAACTATTTATGCATAACTATACAGGGAGTCAGGATCCTTTAGTCACTTTATAGAGTAAATATGTATAACAATGTTGCTCTCCGGGATCGGCCTTTTCTAATAGACTGATTGATGTAAAGCAAAAATGGTGTATAGAATTAAATATAAGCAAAGGATCCACAAAAACGAATTAACGTTCCCTTCGATATTTGAATTTTAATGATTGTTTTTAGGCAAGCATCACAGCTTTTAAATTTTTTATTTACGCAATTGATAATTTACTAATTCAAGGAGGATTTAAATAGACGCTAAAATTTAAAAATGCATTAGCCAATTTAATATTAAATGAGGTTTTGGGTTACGTGGTAGATTTAAAAATGAACAAAGTGGGACATTAAATTATGCACAGTCAAGTAACTGTGTAAAGATCCAGGGATAGATCGGATCCAATACGAATTTTTCCAGAAGTCCTGACAACTTACTAGATACGTTTACAACAATATTTTTAAAACAGCACAGCTTCCCTAGGGAAATAATATTTCCCCTACAAAAAAAAAAGTTGGCATTTATTCCGTTAACAATTACCGAGGTATCTTGTTCATTAACACTGTAGCAAAGTCGTTTAAAGGAATTCTTTCGAACAGATTGGAGGGATGGGACAAATAACAAGGAATTTTCAATGAATTTTAAGCCTTTTTCCGATAATGTTACTCCAGAAAAACCATCGTTTCAATTTATTGAATATGATCATACTGAAATTTTCCGCTCAGCTTTTTTTGCCTCCAGTAGGCGATTTTTGTTGCATTGCAACTTAAATAGGAAGTAAGCAGGGATGTATTCCGAGTCCGATCTTATTCTTCCCTACGCCCTGGTAGGAGTCATACTTAGCGATGTCTTCGACATAAGGTGCTTACATTATGCGGATAATATCGTCATATTTAGCCTGATCACTGCCATTTGGCAACATATGATTGGCAATTTATACAAATGTACTAAAAAAGTGGAACCTTGAGGTTAATACGGCAAAGACAAAAATTGTTGTTTTTAGTATGGACGAAAATGGCGAGAATTGAATTTTAGAAGCTGAAAGATGCCCAAATAGAAGTCGCTAAGAGCAACAAATACTTGGGCATCATCCTTACTCCTCAAATGTCTATAAACGGGCATTTGACTCAAAAAATAACACAAGAAAAATTTATCATAAACTGTAAGTTGGCAAGATGTAGCAACGGATTTAAGGCAGATAAAGATTTTTAAAAAGTGCAACTTTTTTTTTCAAAACAGTTATTTGTTGTACCATGTATTACAGCAAATTGTGTACCCCTTTTGGACACAAGACGAGCGCCGATATTTCAGTTTTTATTGAGTCTCTATCTGGAATATGCGTTGCAAGTTCTAAATTCTAAAATTCTTAAAAAAAATTATTGATAAAAAGTATATATTGATGCCACCAGTCAGAGGAACTTGAGGGGAAATTGGGAAACTCATCATACGAGTTCTGACAAGTACGGTGTCTGCACAAGAAATTTAAAAAAAATTTTTTAACGTTCCAATGAATTATTCTTTTTATGTAAGGATTTGTGTAAGATGAAAAAGTTAGTGCCACGGGCGGGATTCGAACCCACGACCTTCGGCTCGATACGCCGCTGCTCTTACCACTTCAGCTATCGTGACTTCGATCCACTCGAAACCCCCCCCCCTAATCTCAACCTACCTTTTGAATTTTCTTTCTTTTTACTATTTTTCAAATATAATGAAGATCGATTATCAGCGACTTTTGAAGTCACCTTGGAGAGCTTTTAGTGAAGTGATTCTTCTTTTACTGATTACATGTTCAAATAAAATCCAGATTACTTCTTTCAATTAATTTTTTTGTGTCAAGTGTTGGTTGAGATGAAAAAGATGGGGAGTTGGTGTCCTAGTGGATCGATATCTGAAGTGGTTAGAGCGGCGTATTGAGCCAAAGGTCGTGAGTTCGAATCACACTCGTGACACTAACTTTTCCATCTCAGCCAAAACCTTACATACAAAGTTTAATCAATTCCTTATGTTAATGTCACTATGCCATTATTGTTACACCCAAACTTGTTTCGGGTCAAAGCAAATTTACCACGGTAGCTCGTCAGGAGTAGGGGGGCGAGAATGAAGGGGGCAATGTACAAACTATAAAACAAAGAAAATGAAGATATAAGAAATATTAAAGGCCAAAGAAATATTGGTGAATTGGGAGCCACCCCATTTTATGCGTCCAGATTAATGGGAACTCCTTTAACTAAAAGTAGATTCTTGTACGTATTCTAAATAAATTTTAAAAAATAAACATATAGGTAAATCAATATGTGAGAGGAAAGTAGTATTTAAAAAAATAAAAATAAACGGAAGATTTATTTTATTCCTGATAAGCAACCTTACCTCCTCCTTATCGGACTCGAATTCCCTCGGCTTAAAGATTATTCATATATCTATGAGGTACCTGGCCATGAAAATAATCAAGCCAAACAAAGAAAAATATATTACAATAATATATGATTACACTATTTAAGGAGGGAAATAAAATGAAAAAAAGAGAATCCTCTTGACAATGGGGTAATTTATTATTCCCACCATAAAATTAAAATAGGTACTCTGTTTCCTTAATTAACTATAACATAAACCATAAACCAGATATGAAATAACTTAAAACAATTAAAATTTTATCGTCTAAATTAACAAAATAATATCGTTAAACGCAAAACAAATATTCCTTCTTCGTGCGATCTTTCCCGCAAACCAACAATTTTACATGGGAAGTTGATCCAGCCTTATCCATCCGCCGAGTCCTCCTGGGTTCCAGTCCTGCCGAAATCCGCTCCACAAAAAAAAAAAAAAAAAAAAAAAAAATCTTAATTAACTACGGTCCGAATCTCAACAGGTTTTTAGTTCTTCCGCTTTTTTTTACTTTTTTTTTTTTACAGGTTTCACGACCTCTGTTTAAATAAGCAATGGTAACTCAAAAACATTTCAGTTGCGATCAATACTAAACTTGTAAATTTTGGTGAAATAATCGTTGTAGTGGGCAGAAATTTGAAAAAAAAATTTGATATTGAAAAACAAACTATGGTGATTCTACTATACCTAGCGACAAACAAATTTCAGAAAAAGTACTGCATTTTATATCCTCTTTAGTGGTGTTATTGATTTGAGATAAAACCTCCGTAGGATTCGGGGCCGCCTCTATACCGTTCAGAAAACGACGAACAGACAGTCCTCGCTCGTCGTCGTGTTCTAGTGAGGAAGGCGCCCGGTGGGAACTCCAAAAAGGGAAATAGCCACTAAATAAAAAAAAAAAAGAAAGAAATCCGGACGAGCCGTTTTCCGAAGAATCTCTCTGTTGTTTTCTCGTAACTGTTTTTCGGACTCTCCTCTCCGGCGACCTCTGGCACGGTCCAAGTGATCGCGTTATCGCTTAATCCCCGGCACAAATACACACTCGTAAGATTTCCTATGTGTACTGGTTAATTTTTAACTAATAAAACTTTACCCGTCTTATTACCCCGTTACATACCTCCTAACAAGAAGAGCTGATCGAGGCGAGAAAAATAAAAATTGATTTTGGGACAAAAAAACACTTTCCTCTCTTACAAGTATGGTATAATAAAACCCTATGTTTTTGGTCACATTATTTGAATATTGTTGGTACATTGTTAAAAAAAATTAAATTTGTTTGAATGAAATCTTCGATAAGTACCTTAATAGTTTAGTTATTTTATTTGCAAGCTAATGTAAGCCCACTACACATTATTATTACTACATATTATTTATTTGTTAATACTCCTATTTTTTAATTTATTTGTTGGTAGAGAAATGCTAAGAAAATTAAAACATAAAGATAAATTATTATTATTAAATAATTTTTTTATATATGTTCAAAGTCAAATGCATCTCCAAATTGTATATAATATACGCCATAACAATTTATGTCATTTTCTTCTGTTTTTATTTATTATGTACCATGAAAAACCACCAGCCTGGGAGAAGATTATTATCT
>CM077114.1:4182289-4192435 GCA_039619505.1 Cimex hemipterus | reverse complement strand
TATTAAGTAACTGTCACTCTATTCTACACATTTACTATCAAGGTTTGCGACATGAATAAAGTTAGGATTGTTATAAAATTCAAAACAGTATGTTTATAGTTGAGTAAGGTTTGAACCAGAAAAGGTTTTGAATGTTAATTTTGTAGTTTGTCAGTAATTTTAAATTTTTAAATGTATTTATTTCATTATTATATGGTCTGATGAGGATGCTGAAAGCCGAATCACAAAAATGCGGTATTCAGAAAAAATCAATTGGTTGCAACAGTTCAATTCATCACGCTAATAAGCTCAATTCCAAGCAGTTACTGTAAATTTGTACTCACTGCTGCTGAAAAATATACGACAATGGAAGGAGCAAGTTCATTGGTGGGAGTACTGACCACATAATCATCAGTTGAAAAACGGATAAATAGGAAGCATCTAAAACCAAACTAAAACATCAAGCAGATCCTCACGAATCTTGACAAAATGTCTGGATATCGCTTCGGGACTGCGAGTCAGCAGCACCCAGGGCGGTTGATCATTTACTTATGGACCTCCTCCAGCCTGACGGGAATCGTTTACGACCGAAGGTAACCCAGAGAATTAATTGGCCTCATGAAACGTCGATGGTACAGCATCCAGAAATATATCAAAATTATACTGTGGTCGTAGAAGCAGGTTTTTAATGCGTTCCCATCTGTGTGATGTTCTTGATATTATACTACAGACCCACCCACGTATACACTACTATTACACTAATAAATAAATTCACCCAAGGTGTGACCATTCATTCTACCATCATCTAACAATGCGGGAATCACTGGCGAATTTAATAGTACGACAGTGGCTCCGCCAAAATAAAAATTGATAAAAATGTGCCACCAACTTTATATTAGCGTTCTGTATGTTGCCAATGCATGGTACTCTTCAGGTCTGACTCACCTAGGCGGATCCGTTTGTCAGATAGGTATGGATGTGGATGGATGGATACCAGGGACTGAGCACTGCAGCTGTACAGCTTATTGTATTATAACCTGGCGCCATTTTTGGGGGAGGGCTCACAACACAAAGTGAACTCATTGAGCCCCCGTTGTACCATCGAAGAAACTCATTTTTGAAGGAGTTTGAAGGAGACCCGGTCCCGCCCCTTCCATTGATGAGTGCCGTGCCAATTTCTTTTAATTGTGGCCACCGGTCCCCTTAGGCGTCAGAAAAATTCCAGAAGCGACGGTGGGGATCGAACCCACGACCGCGGGGTCTACTAGCCGAGAGTCTAACGCCTTAACCACTCGGCTACCGCGGCCCCTCACACTAGGTCTGACTTATCCTCAACTTGGTGAGCACGTTTCTATCATTTTGGTTCTGATTCTCAGAAGGCTCTTATTATTTTTTACGTGGTTTTGTACCGTTTAATTTCCAATAATAACTTTGAAAAAATACTAATCATATATATGCTTTTGGTCTTCAGGCAATTTAATCAAATTTCCCATTTCTACGTGTCAAAGAGTCTGTTTTCCCAAAGCAGGCGTGTTACTCAAATGATCAATTTTGGATTGTAACCTTTTGTTTTGGTTAATATTTAGAACACCGTTAATTTTTATTAAGTACAACGCTTAGTCAGGGACATCGATTTCCTTGAGGCCTGGCTTATCTTTTCCCAGGAGTAGGAATCTCAACCTGCATGGTACAAAAGGGGACCCCTGTTGTTTTTTCCTGACAATATTTACAGCCTTTTTTTTGGTGTTCTAAGCCTATATATAAGCATCCATAGTCTTGCTAGAGTCAGTCAGCAGTCCAATGATTATGCTAGTCATTATGAACTAGTGGTATTATGCAATAATCATATTTCAAACCAACTCTGAATATTATGATAATCAGCTTTGTTTAGTGTGGTTCAACAGAATCTTTTACATGATTAATTTTTATTGCATTAGGTAAAACACGTGCTGCCGAATAGAAGGAAGTATTTTGTTGTAGGCTTTGGGTTTTATCGTAGTATTCCATGGTATATGAGAGCACAGCAGTAAAAGTTTGATGTCTGATTGATTTACGAGCCATTGGAGCCACGTGGCCAGGACACCCGCCGATAGTGTCCGGTTGTGTGGAAAACGAGCTGGAATTTTTTGTCTTTAAAAAATAATAAGAGAAAAAAGAAAAGAATTTGCATTAATAGCACGTCCAGAGCGGAGAATAGGGTCACTTTATTTTCTATCTGTTAAGTGACGGGTCACATGTTTGCCATAGTTCTCACACCTAAAGGCAAAACAGTTTATTTAAAATTTTCGAAACGCTTCTCTTTAGTTAAATTATAACAAACATGGCCATGCCGCAGGTTTAACAATAAAATCACACTTTTTAACAAATTTGAACATTACGTACCGTTTAAGTTGAAAAAAAATCGTTTACTTAAAAAATTTAAATTATTTAATTATGTCAATAAAAACAAAACACCTCTTAACTAACTATAAAAACAATATTGTCAAAGTGTAACGACTAATTAAATTACACAGAAACAAAAAAAAATCCGGTTTCGTTCGGTTGCCTTTGAGCTGAAAATCTTCAGAGTTTAATCCTGACTTGACAAAGCAGATCAAAGTCGGTATACGTTTGCATAACTTAATTAAGCCCTTAAAGTAACCGCGGCGAGCACCACTAAGCCCCATCGATCTAGCCCATGCAATCAACTAACTTTATATCATTGACAAAACTGCTTGCATATATTTTTAGTTTCCCTTGGTTCAAACGTTTTGTGGTTAAGGATGAAGTCTCAACAAAAAATCCTAAGCCCTGTCTAAATCTAAACACTTCAATGAACAACGAGATAGTAGAGCCATACAAACATCTACTAGATTTATCAACAAACAACTTTATTCTAAAAAAAATGTAACAGTTCATTATTCGGTTGAAATAATTAATTAACCAGCTGAAGGCCAATGCTTTTATAAATAATTGACTAAAAATTTAGGGCAATTTATTTTTTTCTATCGGTCATATCCACTTAAAAAACTACTAAAACTACTACTATATGTATACTGTATTTACACATATTATACAGGGTGACTGGTGATAAGTGTCGAAAATTTCAGCAGGTGTTAATACTCACTATATGTAACAAAAAACCTCCTATAAACCACTGTCCAAATCTCATAGGTAAATAAGTAATTCCAGGTTTTGTGTGGTTTTTTAATTTTTCGACTTAGGTCCACTAAATCGCTTATCAAGTTCGGAACTTCCGACTGGAGAAAAATCTGATTTGTGCCAGCCGAATGAAGATTAAATTTTCTGTAAGCATAGCTATTTACGTTGTACAATTGATGAACAAATTCTGCACGAAAAATTCAGAAAAAAACAAAACTTTGTTAAAATGTTGGATTGGTAATTATTAATAACTACAAAATCCTGGACCTTCGCAAATTTCCTCGAAAGTTTTCCATATAATGCCCTACCAGCGGTATACCCATTTTTATGTGTTGCCCTTTCTGGAGGCCAAAAAATTTGCATTTTGTTGAAAATAACTGGCTCGATGATGGGGAAAAGTTCAATTTTTCCAGGAAATCCCTCTGTCTCTTGTGCTACTGATTAGTTTTTTTAATAATCAAATTAATCACTTTGCTTCATGTTTTCAGCTGACAACTTCCTCAGGTTAATGATTTAAATTTTGCCCTTGTTTCTCATGCACATCATGCTGAGATGCATTTCAATTACGGTTGTTACAGGGTGTTTTGCTACTCGTGTAAAAAATTTTACCCGTTGATTCTCCATTCAAAACAGAACCAAAAACGTCTAAATTATTTATGGTCCGAATCTCAACAATTTCGGACTTATTTCACTTATTCTGATTTTTTAAAATTTTACGATCTTGCTTCATAATCATGAATCAATAATGATAACTCTAAAACTAAAATGTTTTGGACAAATCCGTGGATATTTTTGAAAACTGCGTTAAATTTCCAATAAGATGTGGTCAATATTAAACTCGTAAACCTTCGTGCAAAAAGAGTTTTAGTAGCGAGAAAATTGAAAAAATAATTCCGAATTAATTTTCAGCTGAAAAACTTATTGTTGTGATTCGAAACAACTATTTTCAAACCCAGAGACCAGCAAATTCCAGAAAACGTACTACATTTAATCTAATTTTTAGTGGTTTAATTGGTATATTAATTCCTTTTTGAAAGTTGACGAAATTGATGAAGGAAAGGAAAAAACGTGGTTGAAGGTTCTTTAGTAAAAAGAGTTATTAATAATAATAAAAAAGAATAAAAAACTTAAGGAAATTTTGAATGAATTTTTTAAAGTTTTTTAATTTTGATGTATATGATAATGTTATTATCCATTATATATCGTAGTCTGATTGACCAAATAACTTCTATGAATTATTGGGTTGTCCGGAAAATAATGCAGGATTTTAAGTTTTCATTAAAAAAAATCTATATAAAATATTCTGTTTACGTTTACAGGATTACTCATTTGTATGAATGTCAACACTTATTAATCCTCTTCCAAATGATATTGTTTGTTTACCTCTGTAGCATTCCGCTACTTGGAAATAATTCAGTCATCCTTATAATGTCAAAGCGAGAATTTCGTACGATTTTCTTTTACGAGTTTAAACTCGGCCGAAGCGGAGCCCAAACGGCTAGAAACATTAACCAAGTCTGGGGCGAGGGTTGTGTTAATGAGTGCACTGTGCAAAGGTGGTTTAAAAAATTTCGGGAGGGAGATTTCAGCCTTGAAGATGAAGAAGGTCGTGGAAGGCCTTCCTCTCTCAAGAGCAACTCAAAGTCAGTAAAACGACCGTCGCTGACCACCTCAAGGCGATTGGAAAAGTGAAAAAACTCGAAAATTGGGTTCCACACTCTTGTCGAAACAAAAATGACCCATTTCTGGCCAGAATTGTTACATGTGACGAAAAGTGGATTCTCTACGATAACACTAGACGTTCTGGACAGTGGCTCGACAAAGGAGAAGCTCCAATACATTTTCCAAAGCCCCCAACTCATCAAAAAAAGGTAATGGTTACGGTATGGTGGGCTTCATTTGGTTTAATACACTACAACTTCTTAAATCCTGGCGAAACCATCAATGCTGAATCATACTGTAACCAAATTAATACCATGCATCAGAAATTGGCAGTAATGAAGCCCTCTTTGGTCAATCGGAAAGGGCCCATTTTGTTGCATGACAACGCTCGACCACATGTGTCACGTGTAACGTCACAAAAATTATTGGAGCTTGGCTATGAAACTTTGCCTCACCCACCCTACTCTCCGGACCTCTCGCCTACTGTCTACCATTTTTTTAGACACCTGGACCACTACTTACAACACATAATATTCAAAAATCAAACGGAACTGGAAAATGCATTTATTGACTTTATCAATTCTAAAAATTCTGAATTCTACTCAGACGGAATTAATAAGTTACCAACACGTTGGGAGAAATGTATTGAGAGTATGGGAAATTATTTTGATTTAAGAACATTGCTTTAAAGTAACTAGTTTCTTTTTTTTTGTTTAATACCAAAATCCTGCATTATTTTCCGGACAACCCAATAATTAATGTTTTTAATAAGGTATTGCCTTTAAATGAAAAAGCTAGTGTCACCAGCGGGATTTGAACCCGCGACGATCGGCTACGTGCGAATCCCCCTCTTGACACTAGCTTTGTCATTTCTACCTACGCCTTACAAAAAATATTATAATAATACATTAAAAACAATATAATGTAAAATATATGAATACATATAATTATTCAGAAATCGTGAGCTACGGTCTAATGTGATGTAGGTTTCAGAAAAATATTTTCCTTGTCGAGCCAACGTTTCGATCTTTATTGAGATCATCTTCAGGGCCTGGGATTTACAAACATTGTTAAAATTTAACAAATAGGATGTGGGAAAAAGTTAATTTATACAATTGAGAATATATTTTTTATATTCAATCAAAGTTTTTCTACTCACTCAAACTGTTTGTCCCTGAAGATGATCTCAATAAAGATCGAAACGTTGGCTCTATAAAGAAAATGTTTTTCTGAAACCTACATCACACCAGACAGCATCTCACGATTTCTGAATAATTATCGACTAACCGTCACTAATCACCATAAATTTCTACACGTCAATTCATATAATTAGCTACTGTAATATAATTATCCCTTGTTTACAAGAAATGTGTTTCTGTCAACTTGTTACGAGTATTTCAAACAAGAGTAACGAAGGGCTTAGGGGTAGGTGGTGGACGTGAGAGGAATTCTTTCAAACCTCAATAACGTTTAGTATTAATTATTGAGCAACGAGAAAGCGTAAGAGGAAAAAAAAGGTCCACTCAATCCTTCGGTTTTTCTCAATTTGATCATTTGCTATTTCCCTTTCAATTTTACAGCCTCTTTCACACCATGCTCGGTTTGGTAAGCTTGAATTTTTCATTTTTTCTCACGTTGCGTTTTCTTGAAATGACAAATATATAAGAGGCAAGGGATTTTTAACAATTTGCAAATTTTTTGTAAAGAAATGAAAAAAAAAGTTAAACCCTTAGAATCAAAAACAAAAGCTGTATTAATTTAAAAATGCCGCATTGATTAATTACGGTGATATCGTTTAGAGTGAGATTGATCGATTGATTATCGCTTTATGTAATAATCACTCAAGGTTTTGTCTAGTTAGGGATGGCTAACGACCACTCTTACACCCAAAGTGAAATTACAGCAATATGATTTTATAAACTCTACTCAATCTAATGTATACAACAATGTTGAAAAAAAATTATACATATGATTACAATCTATATACTTGTATACGAGAAAAAACTAACAATAGACATTTGTAAGTGTTTAACATTAATAAAAGTAAGCGTCAGTTGTAAAAATACATTATCAACATTTTAACATTAGAATGTTTGTACTTAATTGAGGAAAAAAGAGAAAAAAGATTAATATTACAGTTGGGGGGGGGGCAGTAACCGAGTGGTTAAGGAGTCAGACTCTCGGCCAGTAGACCCCGCGGTCGTGGGTTCGATCCCCACCGTCGCCTCTGGAATTTTTCTGAAGCCTAAGGGGGCCGGTGGCCGCAATTAAAAGAAATTGACACGGCACTCATCAATGGAAGGGGCAGGACCGGATTTCAGCGGCCCTGAACCTGGTCCCAACCCCCTTCAAAAATGAGTTTCTTCGATGGAAGAACACCGGTACAACGGAGGCTCAAGTTCACATTTGTGTTTCGAGCTCTTCCCCAAAAATATGGAGCCAGGGTATAGTACAATAAGCTGTACAGCTGCAGTGCTCAGGATGGAACTCCTCCAGTCCCTGGTGACCATTGTATCAATCCTACAAAAGAGCTTGTCGCAGATGAGGGGTCAAATCAATTTTATAATAAATTTTATTAGACTGTAATCAATTAAAACCCACAGGCTCTGCCGTGATTTGTACTATAGTACAATAAGCTGTACAGCTGCAGTGCACAGGAGGGAACTCCTCCAGTCCCTGGTATCCATCCATCCACTCCATCCATATCCACAATATTACAGTTTATTATTTTTACACATATTTTGATATACAATATTTTTGTAGTTTTTCTAAATCCATTAAGGTACTTAAATTGTGATTCGACTGTAACATTGCTTTATTATTAAGATATCGTGAGATTGTTGTTACAAAATATGGCAGTCTTGGTTATGCAATTAATTCACTTTATTATATACCAGTAAAAACATGTCAAGAGCATTTGAAAGGTAAATTCTATTGAAATAATTTATTTTATAAATTTTTATTGTGTTTTTAAATCAAGTGTATGCCCTTGCTTGTAGTTTTTAGATTGTAACCCCATAATTCTTAATTTATTTTTTAATCCGATCAAAATTTTAAGAATGGCACATTACATATTTTGGATTTTTCATGCTTCGTCCTAACAAAAACTAAATCCCTTTGAGTAAGTCTTGCTTTTTTCCATGATTATCGAGTACTTTCCTTACTTTCCAAGTATTCGTGATTTGAGTTGTTGGACGAGTCGATATGGTCGGAAAGAACGCTTTGTGTGAGATCGATTGGTGGATGTGAGCCAGATTTTTTCACACTTTTCTTACATTTCCCTATTTAGGGCTGAATAATTTTGCGTAGTGCAGTTCCATTCGCCTCTACTTCTGCCTCTTCAATTCCTCGATGACCAATATGGTGGATATCGCCCTTCCCATATTGGCCATCCGGGAAAGCAGGAATCTGATGCCTTCGTCTGTCCTCGTATGATTTCTTACGGTTTTTATTGTCTTTAGATTATCCGGAAATCGTGAGATGCGGTGTGGTGCGATGTGGTGCGATGTAGGTCTTCGACGTTTCGATCTTTATTGAGATCATATTCAGGGCTCAAAGTGTTTGACGTCTGTGCACCTGTGCCATTCATGCGTGTCCTGTTGGGTGTAACATTATCAAGTTTATCTATTTTTAAATCATTTATTATGTTTAGATATGCACAAAGGCAAAGTTTACAGTTTATAAATGCATTATTAATACATTACAATTAATTAAGGTTTTTAGTTGAGTAAAAAGTCAATGGAACGTGAGGGATTCGAACCTACGATCTTCGGCTAAATAGGCCGCTGCTATACCATTTGAGGTATCGTGACCGCGATCTAACCATCTCAACCCCACTTTTCGAGTTTTCCTCCTTTTGGGAAGTTCCGAGTGGGTCGAGGTCACTATAGATCAAATGGTAGCGCAGTGGCGTATCTAGACGAAGATCGTGGGTTCGGAACCCCCTAGTGACACTAGCTTTTTATCTCATTTTTTTTTAATGGCCGGTGCATATCTAGCCAGACTATTGTATATTATATATTTATTGCGTATTCGTTTTTTTTGGGGGGGGGGAGGGTATCGTGAAAAAAGGGCCAGAAGCGACGGCGGGGATCGAACCCGCGACCGCGGGGTATACCTGCCGAGAGTCTCTCATGCTAACCCCCCGGCTACCGCGGCCCCTTTTATCTCAATTAAAACCTTAATTAACTGTAATATATTAATTGGTCAAACGGACATCGAAATTGGTGTTGTATTAAGGAAATATGTTCGTAAATGGTGAATTTTAATTTGAGGCTCTTTTAGTAGAAGTTGTCCAGTGGTAACACTCCTTCACACTATCTTGTTCAGTCTTCACACAATGAGCAGGGCTCTGGGCCACTTTCAATCGTCTTCGAGGATTTGCAGGTAGAGTTGGAAGTGATAAATTTCGTACGACGTGTACAAACGGAATGTGTAGGTCTTTATGGATAGCGTAATTTGAAACGTAATAAGAAGCATTTATAATTTGACGGAGAATTTTAGATTGGATTGATTGGAGACGCTGGGGATTGGAATCCTTGGTTGAGCCCCACACTTCACAACCGTACGCCCAGAGAGCGTCTAATCCATCATCTTGTAAATTAAAAGTTTGTTTTCGAGACTAATTTTGATCGTGAGTCGAGTAGTCTTTTTAACAATTCATAACGTCGGTTTGTTTGCTGTCTTTTCAGTCTTGTATGGGGATTCCAAGTCAACCGTTTATCAATGAAAAGTCCAAGATAACGTACAAGGTCGGTGGTAGGCAATTAAATTCTATTTATATTCACCGTAGGACGGACAATTTTACGAAGGGTAAAATTGATTTGTGTGCGCTTTGTTAGGTTTACCTTTATTCTCCACTTTGTGAACCATAGAGTTAATTCATTCAGGTGTTGTTGTAAGTGCTGAGCGTTAATTGAGGGGTCCAAATTAATATAAATTGAAAATATCAGCGAAGCCTTGTGGCACTTTACGATCTATACGTAGATTATCGGAAATCTTATCTTCACCCGTTAAAAAGTTTTTGATATCTGTTTGTTAAGCCATTTGGATAGCATTCAATTGATTTTTTTTTCAATAGAAAAGTCATTGTGTTAAGTATAGATGTTAAAATTTCAAGATTTACACTTACAAGTACATGGGTACATTCAAGAAGTACAATAATTGTTATTTCGCTGAAATAATTATTTTGTCTCATTTCCGGTTTTAGCGTTATTCATGTTGTTTCTGTACTGTGCGTTGATCGTGATAAAAAGAAATTTGCTGAAAAGTAGAAAAGTTTCTCGAATATTTTACCTGATGTGCAGACTATATTTATAGGTCTGAAGGTCGAGAGAGAGAGAGAGAGAGAGAGAGAGAGAGAGA
>CM077114.1:4136962-4166221 GCA_039619505.1 Cimex hemipterus | reverse complement strand
TCTAATTTACATTCGAGTAAAGAACCCTAATTTTTAAATTCATGGAACCGGATTGGGAGGTACGCTATTAAACGCAATAAAGCCCCTCCCGCCAACAATTACCAACTTTTAACCTCAAACAAGCTGACTTTATACAAAATTGCCTTTCTATACCGATTTCCTTCTCGGCTCCTTCAAACTCCAACGTATATAAACGTAAAATAGCAATATCTCACTGCCACTCTCAACTTGACATGCAAGAATGGCACAATTACGCAGAAAACAAACACTTGGAGTGAGTAGAAAAACATTGATTGAATATATAAAAAAATATTTGCATTGTATAAATTCACTTTTTTTCCACGACCTACATGGTTTTGTTAAATTTAAACAATGCTCGTAAATCCCAGGCCCTGAAGATGATCTCAATAAAAATCGAAACGTTGGCACGATAAAGGAAATGTTTTTCTGAAACTTACACACAACAGACCGCATCTTACGATTTCAAATTTTATATTTTAAATAATAAATTTTCTATCTCGTTTCTTCAAACATCTTCTGTAACGTTTATTACACTTTTTTTCCTTCTTCTCGGGGAAAAAATTTTAATAAAGTTTAAATAGTGGCGGGATGAACCGAGAACAGAAGCGCGAGAAGCTGGAAGCAATTCACTGCCTGTATGATCCTGATCGGGGTGGCACTGGGTCCGGCATTGGAAAAAGAAAGAAAAACAAGCAAAGAGAGACAGTTGGTTATATACGGTCGGAAGAATAGGTGGTCCCCGCGACGAAAAGAACATATTGTTTTACGATTGGTTGGAAGAGCTCCTACGAAGAAGAACTGGCTGATTCCGGCATGTGAGGAGTAATCTAGTGAGTTGGCACATTTCTGATTTCTTACCAAACCTGATCATCCCGGACTAGAGACATTAGGTATAAGTCCTTAGCTTTTACTTTAGAAGGATTTGTTTATATAAAATAGTTGTGATTTAGATTCATTTTTTTAATCGTAGTTTTAAAACCCTAAGTATGGTATTAATTTAAGGCATCTTTCTTGTGTTAATCAATTAACGTGGATAGAAGCAGGAAAACTTCATCATTTGGCTCCCATCCTGGTTGGAAGCAGCATCAGAAAGAAGAGAGCCAGAAGCGCTGCATCGCTACCACCCCCTTTCCCTTCTTCCTATTATCCTACTCTTCTTTCGGTATTTATCCTTTCCAAAAAATACCGTGGCGCTCAACAAAACGCCTGTAAATAAATTTTCACCTCCTCACCGACCATCAATTGGGTCTCTCCCTTCAACACGTTCCCCCCTTCTCTACTGAGCTACCGCCAACCTACGTGCAGCTGCAGTAAGGAAGCTGTAACACGTTTTAACGAAATAATACATTTTTAATCAATCATCATTTTTATGATTTACGATTTTTGTAAATTAATACTTTCATCTAAGTCTTCAGAAATTTGTAATTAGCAAAGAGTTGTTTTGTAATTTGTAGGATTTACAGTAGAGGAATATAGTTTCAAACTTCATGACTTTTTTTTTTTTGGTGTTGAATTGGATGAATTTGCGAGGTAACGACTGGGTTTACCGTTCTGACTTGACATATAATTTTTATCATTACAAATGGGATATTACCGTTGATGTAAGAATCTTCAAAGTTGGTGCTTTGTATCTGACGTAAGAATTATTTTGCAGTTAAACATAGTCTTTTGTTAATAAAATGTTTTCCCTCGACTCTATCATTGCATTTTTTTAATACCTCAACTTTTTCTTGCTAAAATCTCTGTATCCCAATCATGATTAAACTATTAAAAAAAAATTGCACCAGTTGTACGGCATCAAATCAAATCTTAAACTTTCGATAAAACAAATTTGGCAGTCATTTTCCATGCTAAGCACATTTACCTACCAATTATTTTAAATATTTGGTCCTGACAAGTCTAACTACAGCGCCGGGTGTGTTTTTTGGTATTTGCAAGACATTCTCATCAAATCTGATTTGAATTTTGTCCAAACGTTCTAAATATGGGAGAGCAAAATATTTAATAATGAATAAAACACTATTCCCTTTGTTTTCCAAGGTTTTGAGTAACCTTTGCGAAGGATTTGCCTCAATTTTGTAAACGCTACCGCTTGACTCTTCCTCTGCTCAATAGCTTAGTGTATTTACTGTTTTATGTCAAGAAGATTCAAAGATTATGTAACTGTTCCTGTTTTTTTTATTAACATAGAAAAAGTTTTCGTGTGCTTTAATGCTTCCATCTAAAGGAGGATGCAATATTTACTATTTTGTGGGGCAGTTGAAATGGAGAGTACTTTAAAAAGCGTTTCAGAAGTACAGAAAAACTGTTGGTGCGATATGGCCTAAGGAGATGAAGTTCATTTAGGTTTTGAGAATGGGTTTAATGATTAACAAATTTCATTGAATTGGGAAGTAGGCCGTTCTAAAGGTCTGAATTGTAAATGGTCGAAAGGAAAATTAGATATTCAAATAAGATCAAAACCAGTGAATTTTTTTACTGGGAGGTGATAATGAAGTTTGCTGTAGTTATATATTTTCCAATTATCTGAGTTTGAAATTTTAATAACGTCAAAATCAGTCGAACGACGAATTTTTCAGGTATTACTCAACTCATAAAAAATTGATTTTTTTTAATCTATAAAAAAATCTACCTTAATCTTGGCTAATTAAGAAGTTGCGGTGTTTGCTGTGGTGGTCCATCAGAAACTTAATTGTTAACTGATATTGTTGGATCAATACCAGCCAATTATCCATTAAAATATAAAGAACCGTTAATTAAAAACAATATTTCTACTACTACAAAGAACTTCTAGAGAAGAACACGAAATAATAGTCAATAAACTTTATGTAATGAGAGAATTATGCAATTATTATGTAAAATTAACAAAGGTAAAATGCTACAAAGGTTGTATAAAAGCGATTTTTCTTCGTGACTTTTTTGTCATGAATAAATATTTCCACCTTGAAAACAAGCCTTTGTAAATTGTAGGAATATATTTTTCATGTATCTTGTTGAACAAAAAAAAGTTAATATAAATAAATTAAATAATAAAAAATACCCATGGGGTAGAGACTAATGTTTGCTAACTTGATAAATAAAAATTAAAAATAAAAAAAAAGGAAAAGAGCATCAGAAACTCTTTTGACCTCCACATTTACTCTTATATTTGAGATAAAACGGGTTTATGGGTGTAGAGAATGTTTTTGTGACAAAAACTGTAGTTTTTGAATTAAAAATAATCATATAGATTCTTTTGAAAAGAATTAAACTGGCCCTATGAAATTCCGTGCTTCGAATAATTTGCTCGAAGTTTCGAATCAAGTGTGCTGTTGTATCTTGCCTTTATGAACTTTTAAATCACCATATCGTACGCTATTTGAAAACTCTAGCCTTTGATGTAAAATATGGGTATAATACTGAATGGAAAAAGTCGGACTCAATCGGAAAATTGGTCTTATGAAAAGTTGTACTTTTCTGTATGCTTTTCGGCTAAACCTTTCAACAAATCGATTAAATTCGGTTTTCATTTTGAAGGCTATTCATGAAGGGAAACAATTGCGTCGAGCAGTTTTTTTTACACACGCAGGAGCAACGATTTTTTTTTCAATAAACCAAAATTAAAATTTTTCACAATTTCACGATGTTTAAAAAAAAACAATTTGCTATTATAAAAAATTGATAGTTTTATTTTATTTTTTTTTTCGGGCCGGCTAGCTGCCTCGGCTATTGCCGGCACCCCACATTTCTTCCATCTCACGTTTTAAGTTTTAACAATTTCGACACTTTTCCCCCGCCTTTTTACTCCTCCCACACGTGGTGAAAGTGTTCTGACACTAACTCATTCGCTAACATTCAAACCCAGCCTAGCCTATGCGCGGGTTTCAGAGTACTCGATATTCCTCTGAAGACCCGCCCTCGTTCACGCTAATAAATACATCCATACAATTAAAATTACAATTAATCTCACATTATCCAAGGTGGTGGGTTTATGGGGTATTTGATATTCCACCATAGACCCACCCACGCATACACTACTATCGCACTAATAAATACATTCACTCAAGCAGTAACCAATCATTCTGTATTTACAAATTAAAAAGATGCGGAGCCACTGGCGCATTTGATATTACAACAGTGCCTCCGCCCATTCACTCTACAAGTTTATTATAGCCAAATACTAACCTAAATTGGTGGGTCTGTGGAGTACTCGATATTCCTGCACAACCCACCCAAACACACTCACTATCGCGCCAATAAATACATTCATTCTACCCAAAACACCCAAAGAGATATCTATCCTAGTTTGGTGGGTCTGTGGGGTACTCGATATTCCGACCAATACCCACCCAAAAAATTGCTAGTATACTACATGCAACAAAACATAAACAATAATGTAGAATTGGAGTTAAGAAAATGTAAAGAAGAAATAGCCATTATTCCAAATAATAGACGATTAAACGCAATGAAATCTATTAAATTGATAAAAATGATAGTAAACTAAGTGCAAAAAAACATAAACGATAATGTAAAATTGGAGTTAAGAAAATGTAAATGAAATCAAACTTTTATTCTAAATAATGGACGCCTAAACGCAATAAAATCTATTAAATTGATAAAATATATCAAGTTTCTTGTCTCTTTGAATTAACCGTTACAGGAAATAGATTTGTCCGCAATTATGTCAAGGGGAAGTACAATTTAATCTTTAAACCAATATGATCAATGTAGTGGAAAATATTATAAGGACGGTAGCATTAGTAGAACAATAGAGACATATTTATGATTTAATATCACGCCACAAAATATTGCTTTTGCTCTAATGATATTTTAGGTTTTTCATTCTGCGCTAAACCGCAAGTCATGCCGTCTCGGACTTTTGAAAAAACTTCTGTGGCGTAAATATTTCTTAATTTTGCATGTTTTGAGCTCAACTTCAAAAACAAAATCGCATATGTTTTTAATGTTCGGTATTTAGTGACCGTTAGCCAATGATTATTTGGAGATCGTGAGGCGCGGTCTGGTCCGGTGTGACGTCGGTTTTAGAAAAAACATTGCCTTTATCGTGCCTACGTTTCGATGTTTATTGATCTTTGAAAAAAAAAATTTTTAATGAAGTTTTTTTAATTTCCGTAGTAATTAATGGGTTTTATCTGTCCTTAACGGCGTACAAGCCCGACACTTCTGCAACACTTATCAGTCGTGCGGGTTTAGTCTATACTACGTGGGTAATCAAACTGCTTCCTACCCAAAAATATTATGTTTAAGACTTTTTTTACAATTATGAAAATACATTTTAAAGAGATTTTTTAATCCTCCTAATTTTTATAGCTCTTATCACTTGAGTTATCTGAATTTCCACGCGGACAACGACCGGACATCAACCGAACCACTTAGATAAGGTAAATATTTAATTGGATAAATGATCAATTATGAACACTGAAAAAATATGGATTAATTTCATAATTAAAACATGTTATGGCTTCATTAATATCTCTTCGTAGACACTATGCTGCGGAGAATCGAATCCTGATTACACCACATTTGAAAATAAGACGAAAAGAGGGGAATTTCAAAGGTTGTAGGTTGAGACGAGTTGGTGTCCGAGAGGATCGAAGTCACGATAGCTTAAATTAATTTTAGCGATTCGAGAGCAACTAAATCTCCTAGATTATCATAAGTAACAATTTATATATTTATTTTCATTTTATAGGCTATGTATTTTAAAACTTTGTTTTGTGCGTTTTTTAAAAATTTTATCAATGTATTTCAATTAATTGAGGTGTTTAGTTGAGATAAAAAGACAGCGTCACAAGCGAGATTCGAACCCACGACCTTCGGCTAGATACGCCGCTACTCTACCGCCTGAACAATCATGATTTCGATTTACTCTGGCATTATATTCCCATGTCAAACCTTTTGAATATTCTCTCCTTTTTGCCATTTTTCGTTCGTGTGTTCGTGAATTTGACGAAAACTAGTGAATTTAATAAATTGAAACGTAGTATAATTCACTAAAGCTTTACGTGGCTCAATCACTTACCGAGAATCAAATAGATCACTTCGACATTTGAAAAATGGCAGGTGGGAAAATTCAAAAAGGTGGGGTTTTAGTTAGCTCAAATGGTAGAGTAGCGGCCGTATTGTGATGACTGTGCGTTCCAATCCCGCTCGTAACACTGATTTTTCATCCCAACCAAAAATCTTACAAAAATTACATGAAAGCTATGCCTTAAATTCTTTATGACCTTTCTTTGTTAAAACAAATAAAAAATAAATAAATATAAAAATAAAAATTTAAACAAAAATGAATGGATTTACAACTTTTTTTTCTGTTTGGTAGAAATATTTTGACAAATGGATTGCACCCTTTTTGAAACTAATCGCCTCAATTACTAATCATAAATTTACCGTACGTGGCATTCTTGTTTTTGATAAAACGGTAATTTTTTATACACCCTATTATTTTCCCTATGTCGAATTTCGCCCGCACTATATTTTTTGTCATGTTCATCGAGATAACATGGCAATGTCGTTACGTCAGAGTCGCCGTCTTTGTATAAAATATTCTCTCTTTTTCCTTCAGCCAGGGAAAAATATTAACATTGCATGTGTTTATTTACAATTTAGTCATTTTTTCTTTTAGACAGTTTACTGAATATGCCTAAAGGAAATTGTTATTCGGAGATAAACTATCGATATTCTTGTGTTTTGTCACTTACTTATCTGACATGTTGGATTTCAAGTGTTTCCGGGCGTTTCCGGATAATCTATTTTCTCCTGTCATAGCAAGTCCAAGTTGAAGGATTAATCGTTTACAATACCAAATTAGTAGGAAAAAGTTACAGAGCTGGTTTAATTTGTAACGGTGCCATTCGCTTCAATAATATTGACTCGTGGCTCCTTTAAACTTACTCGACCTCCAAGGCGGAGAAAAAAAAAACAACAACGAATGGTTAAAAAATAATGAAGGAGAGCTGTGATCGTTATAAAGAGCAAAAGAGAGAAAAAAATATTTGAACGCCTTGTGTAAACTAAGGTAATTTAAATTTTTGAGAAATACTTTCTTCTCACTTGAGATGACTGCTTCATTTAACATGCTTTATAATTTGTCATAATTTTGTTCTTAAGTCTCTAAAAAAAGTTAACTTTTCCTAAGCAAATTTCTCATATTTTTAGTAATTTTTGTTGTTTATTTTTTATTTAAGGAGGAATGCATGCACCTTTTCATCTCGTTTTTCTCGGTAAATCTCAGGTTATGTCAAAAAGATCCTTTGTTGTCAAGCGCGAATATTGACAAAGATTGGCATTCCTTTTCTACCTTTCCGTCCAAAAGAATCATAAAAGAACAAAGCCATTTTTTCCAATAAACTCTTATTCGACTTAATAAATAAATAATATGTACGTACTAAAAAATATTTTCATAATATGACCGGTGAAGATTTTTACAGTGATAAAAAAATGTCTTTTGTTCGTCATTTGCACTAATTTAACGTAAGCATTTAATTGTAAATGATCAAATATCTGAAGTAAATATTCATGCATACACAGTCTGAGTTTGATTTATGTGATTTGTATGAATACCACGAATGCCACTACCTCAATTTGTAATACATACTAAGGTATAATGAATTCACTAACAATGGCAGAATTTGTTGCCATTTATGGATCGAGAAATTGAGAACTACAGTTTTCAGATGGATTTAGAATGACTTTTATGGGCGGAATTCTCAGAGACAAATTCCAGGATCAGGCCACTTCTGCCAGGATTCCATGCAATTCCATACGTTTTTGGGCTTCACCACAAATAAGACCAAGGCCTTACGTGCATCTGACTGTCAGAGAAAATTGCAATATTTCTGGAATTCCTAGCCGTTCCTGGTGTTCGATTGTTATGATTTCAGACTGGAAAACTATATCTAAGTGTAAAATCAGTTCAGAGGGGCGTCGGTGGCCGCAAAGTTTAACCTTTTACACGGTGCTCATCTCTGTAAGGTAATGGTCCCGGGTTCGAATCCAGCGGCCCTGCATTCGATCCCGACATAACTACAAATGAGCTTTTTGACATGGATATGTCTTACGGCTGGGGGTCAGTCCGAAAGTTTAACACGGAAATTGTTACCACGCCCGTGCGTGTGTGTCACAACGACCGTGCGTCGGTGCACTGTTACTAAGGTTGGCAGGTGTTTTTGAAGTCGCGACGCGATTGATTCTTATGACGCGACCCTTATTACGCGTGTGACGAGGCGCTTATGACGCCTATGACGCGACGCGACGCGATTGATTGTTATGACTCGACGTGTTTGACGCTTATGACGCGACGCAATTGACGCTTTTGACTCATGTGACACGACGCGGTTGTAATGAGCTTCCAAATAAAAACGACCCTCAAATTAATAAATAAGCGCTCCCTGATAATTTGCGAGTGTGTTTAAATAGCTATCGTAAGACATATCCATGTACAGATGTATCTGCATGCAGTGTAGATACTCGTTCCATTTTTTTTTTCAAAAACACCGGCACCCTGAGGATTTATATGACTGCTACTGTTGCAAACCCTCGTAAAAGGGGGGGGAGTCAGTTCAGTCTTCGGTTACACCACGTAGATTCCATCCCCCGTGTTTCTATCCGTTTTTAAGGTCTCAGAACACCAGTACGCCTTCAGAGGTATTCCTTTGGCTCATTCTTCCCTTTTTGATATAAATACCTTGGACTTATGCTGTATTTAGTAATAATGAAATTCATTCATTTGCTTAGATTACGCCTGTATTTCTTTCTTCCGTTTGCGCTCTTCTTAGGAAGATTTTTTTGCAAATAGTCATTCTTTTATGAGCCTCTGCTCTCTCTCTTCTTCTTCGATTACAATATGGAAGGTGGAAAGTTTACCTCTATTTTCAAGGCCGCAGTTTGCCTTTTTCTCATAGGTTTAATGACACTGAGGAAAGCTTATCTCTCCCACCTAACAGCCTGATCACTTTAGCCTGCAAGGTCTTGATCCACCACCGACCATCAACATTAAATCTTATGACGAGAGATCGGATCGTAAAATAAGCACTTGAATACAATAATATCCAGGGTTGTTACGTTTCAATATGCAATAATGTACAGTAAACCTTTTTATTTTTGTATCATAGCAACTTTAAACAGAAATATAGATAATATATAATAAAAAATAATATATATAATAAATATAGATATTAAAACTCTTTAAAACTAGCAATATCTAAAATTCACAAGGATTTAGAGGTTTTTTTTATCGGAATTCCGGTGTTTTTGAAAAAAAAAGCTCATTTGTACGTATGTCGGGGTTGAATGCAGGGCCGCTGGATTCGAACCGTGGATCTTTACAGTGATGAGCGCCGTGTCAATCCTAAACCATTGCGGCCACCGACGCCCCTGACAATTTTTTTTTACATTTAACAATAATATTTTTTTACTTAATTAAATAGCCTTATACTAATTCAGAACTTCTCTAAATTGTTTCTGTGAAATTGTGCCTATGGCGACAAAATTTGTGATAATGTTGAATGAATGATAATATTGAAAATCCTGGGTTCGAATCCCGCTCGTTATACTAACTTTTTCACTTCACCCAACACCTTACATAAAAAGAATAATTAATTCAAAGAAGTAATTTGGTCAATTCGGACCACTAAACCTAATGGGTTATTAAATCTACTAGATGTCATGGTCCGGGCGACCAAATAACTTTTTAAATTAATTAATCTTTATGTAAGAAAGTTATTGGTTGAGATGAAAAATCAGTCTCCCGCGCGGGATTCGAAACGAGGACCTTTGGCTTAATACACCGCCATACCAACTACCATTTTTCAAGTTGATGTTTATGTCCGAGTCGATCGAAGTCACGATAGTTCAAGCGGTAGAGCAGTATTTAGCCGAAGGTCCTGGGTTCGAATCCCGCTCGTGACACTGACTTTTTTTAATATTGCTAATGCGACGTAAACATCCTTCATATATGCGATATTGTCCAAATATACACTTTTATTCGATATTTATCAAATACGTGAAAAAGTGTTCTATAAAATTTAACCTACGGCATTCTGGATACATGATCCGGATAGATAATTAGATAATTGATTTCCTAGTATGTAGTGGAAAATATGCCGTTGCATAAAAATCCGGTCGCTACTTATGACATAAGGCGCACAGTAGTCATTTTGAGTTTTAATCCCAAGATTTTAGCACTAGATTTCTGCACCGGCATTTTTGGATCTTTAGATAGTTTTAAGTATTAGATATAGAATTGAAAAATGGAAAAAAGGAGGGAAAATTCAAATCAAAGAATCATTTAGAGGCAACTGGTTAAAAATGCATTTAAGTTTAAGAAATATGGCAAAAAGGATTGAAAACTCAAAAGGTGGGGTTGAAATAGGGAAGTTTGTGTCCGAGTGGATCGAGGTCGCGATAGCTCAAGTGGCAGCGCCGTATCACCCGAAGATCGTGGGTTCGAATCCTGCTTGTAACACTAACTTTTATATCTTAAACCAAAACTTTAATTAATTGAAAATAATTTTTTTGGTCAAGCGGACCACGAAACCTAATAAAATTAGATATATTGATTCGATGTTAGCCGCTGATCTAGTGAGGCCCCTATATATTTGACTTTTTTGGATCATGGAATCGGTAATCGGTTTGAGAATAACATAAATGTACATTTACAAATTTTTACAAATTCCACTATGTAATACATTTTACAACTTACAATCGAAGTAGGTTTGAGTCTAAAAATCCTTTTTAATTCGATAGTCGATTTAATGTGGTGGCCAAACTGTTTGCGTTGGTGCGAGGGGTGAGGAGGCGAGCGGAGAGAGATAGCGTCAATCGTCGGACACGCTGTATTCATACAGGGGAATAAAAGCTGTGAGATCGAGCCCCCGTCCTCTTTAACGAAGCTACGAATATTCGAAAAAGCTTTCACGAGTCCATTCGCAAAACTGTCAAACCTACTTCGCCCACCGTGGAAAATCCCCAGTGTAATAACTATCCGGTTTTATAATAGGAAATGCCACAATAGAAAATCGTCGAAGGCGATGTTTATATATTTTTCGATCTGGAAAAGTACAAACTTCTCGCTGTCATATTTTATATTGAAATGTTTTAAAAAGGGTCGTCAAATTTACTGGAAAATATGGCTGGCGGTTTATTTACTTTCAACTCAGCTCAAAGTAAATTATGCTGTCATAATCAGTGTAAACAGGGTTTTTCCTTTTGTCACCACCTCCTCATTTTTATAATCATTTTTAACGATATTTTTATTTGGACAAGAAAATCTATTATTCTGCCAATTTTATTGTATAATTTATTGATTTACTGCAATCATCAGTAGATTATAATATTAGCTATTTAAAAACAAAAGTGAGAGAATGATCATGTAGAGTTTCATTTTACAAAAAATTTCTAAAGGAAAAACCCTTTTCATAACGACAATTTTGTGTAAATGAAATGCTAATAGATAATAAACATGAAAAAAAAGAGGTTCACATTGTCTACACTTCTTTACAGAAATTATTACCCAATCTCACTTTATAAACATTATTTCTGCATAAACAAACCTGGCTTTTTTTGGGTCTTTTATTAAGATCAAAATGTAAATTCGTGTCAAACTGAGGTAGAATATTTTGTAGTTGGCCGGAAAAGAGATTATTTCATTTTTCTGCCCTTTGGTGTAATTTCACCTCGGTTAGACGCTCTTTTCACCTGCAAAAATTTTTTTTTGTTATTGCTTTTAATTAGGACAATTTAAAACCGGGAATTGAATTTCTCCAAGTCAAATTTTATACAGGGGAAAGTTTGCTGCCTCGTGGGTTGAAAAGACTATTGAAAACTGGTTATCTGATCATTAGAGAAATACGGCGTGCGGCAAAGATTGTATACAATTTTTAAATAAGATCTGTTATCAGCATGTTATCAGGGTGACCGCAATTCTTTAATAACCGGTTGTAATATTTTTCGATGATAAAATCTAACTGATGCTACATTAATCATCCCTCCCCCACAGCCCAGTAAATATTTGAAAATAATTTATTATTCTTAAAATTTACGTGGGCAACCTAGGCACAAAATTTACGTTTTCTGTATAATTTTGTTTAGCACGGGATTTTGTTCAATTGGTCAACAAGACAACACTGAGTTCCTTAAAATGGCACGTTTAGAGATTGAAAGCCATTTTTGTCTCAAAGCTTTATTTGCATAAAACGCATGGTGTATAAGAAATGTTAAATATACTTATGCATACTTTTACAGGTAAAAACGAATAATCTGTTGGTGCGATTCTTTCGTCCTGCGAGGTTCAAATTTTTGTATTGCCTTTTGGTCAGTAAAAGAGAAATAACATGGTACCTTTTACTTAGACGACTGAAAAAAAGCGGCAATGAGATAACCCCATAACTTCACTACAACCCCTTAGCGATTGCCTTTTAATTTTGTCTTTTGTCTTTACCTTCAGCTCAGCTCACCTCTCTTTCCTATTTGCATTTAAATTGCGTTTTGGCAGTTGTCGGTTATCACTCCGGACAAGCTATAAGTATTAACGAACACTCTGGATCAATGTTTTGAGGAAGAAAACAAATTTAGTTACAGCACGAAGGTTTTGACATATTTTAAGGTCATCATCAGAGCAAAACAACCTTAAATATAACTACAGATTGAAATATGCAACTTTAGCTGATCTCAAATTTCCTTTGACAGACTCGGTCCCAGTATTTCCAAAGAAAGCTTGGCAGTACCAACTGAATTTGTTTTCTTATGAAAGCATCTCGCGATTACTGCTCTTCTGTTTTTTATGTCTTCCAAGTTACAGTTCTTTACCATTACTGTTGTTGGCTTTCAGAGTTCTTTGTGCCTACTGCTCTTTGGTATTACAGTTTATGACTCCTAGAGTTCTTCATTTTTGCCGCACTTTGCTCTTCTTGGCTTCTAGAGCTCTCGTTCCTTAAACTCTTTCCTCCTACAGCTGATGGTCTAGAGCTCTTCGTTCCTACAGCTCTTTGAGTCTGCACCTCTTGGCTTTCAAATCTCTTTGTGCCTACACCTCTTTGGGCTTACAGTTTGTGGCTCCTAGAGCACTTTGTTCCTACACCTCTTTGCCCCTACAGCTATTGGCTTTCAGAGTTCTTTGTGCCTACTGCTCTTTGGTATTACAGTTTGTGGCTCCTAGAGTTCTTCATTTTTGCCGCACTTTGCTTTTTTTGGCTTCTAGAGCTCTCGTTCCTTAAACTCTTTCCTCCTACAGCTGATGGTCTAGAGCTCTTCGTTCCTACAGCTCTTTGAGTCTGAAGCTCTTGGCTTTCAAATCTCTTTGTGCCTACACCTCTTTGGGCTTACAGTTTGTGGTTCCTAGAGCACTTTGTTCCTACACCTCTTTGCCCCTACAGCTCTTGGGTTTCAGAGATGTTTGTGCCTACAGCTCTTTCGTATTACAGTTTATGGCTCTTCCTTGTGGCAGTTCTTTTCTCCTACAGTTCTTGGCTTCTAGAGCTCTCGTGTTTTAAACTCTTTCCTCCGACATACAGCTCATGGCCTAGAGATTTTCCCTCCTACAGCTTTTGGATTTTAGATCTCTTTGTGCTGAACTCTTCGATTTTGCAACTCTTTTCCCCTACAGTTCTTGTCTTCTATAGCTGTTTGTTTCCTCAGCTCTTTCCTCCTACATTCAGCTCATGGCCTAGAGCTCTTCGTTCCTGATGCTTAACGTCAGGCCCATGCCAATCGTCCATCAGAAGCCATTTTGCGTTCTCGCCCGTTCCTGTTTCAACGCTCCGCGATTTCAGTTCCAGTTACAGGGAATTATAACGTTCACATATATATAGATGAGCTCTGTGAGTTTAAAAAAATGTGACGTGTTAATGTTTTTAAATTCAAAAAATTATTTCCATTATATATGCATTATATCGAGGAGAAAAATATAATAAAGTTTCAAGAATGTTAAGATGATTGGCAATGGCGTTTCACACTAAATTCTAAAACCCCAAAATTTTACCCATCTAAAAGGGTAAGATAAACTTAGTGATCTAAGAAAAAGAGATGATTACTTAATAGAGTGAGCGGTTTTGATCCGATCCTTAAAATGAGTTTTCCGGAAGAATGAAATGGACAAAAAATTAAAATTTTCGTTTATTTCTAACAACGATATATGTCAGGTCAACCCATACAATTCACACGTGTATAGGGTTGATTCAACGACTTCTCGCAACCGATTGGCAATAATTTAAAATTCCATTTTTATCGGGAATGGTAATTTTGATTCACCACTCACGATTGAATCTTTTAGTTAACTTTTGACATTACAAACCGTATTTCAGCACAAATTGCAAGCTTGCCGATAAACCGATTTGCTTCTGTCAGACTAGCCTTTTCATTTCTCCCACTTTACGTTAAATAAATATGACTAAGATCAATATTTTACTTTCCAAAAACCCCAATGTGATAGCTTCAATAGAAAATTCAACTTTTCAATTAAAAATATTAAACTAAAAAGATTAAAAATAATTATAAAATCATTAAGGTAAATTATTCTTTATGAAAGAAGATCAATGAAATTTTACATTTTGTCATATCCTACATTTTTTTATTTAACAAAATCTAAAGATCGAGTCAGTAAATACTTGAAAGAGGTTTAATTTTCACGATTTGATATAAAAATTAATGAAATTTTAATAAGGCAGAAGGCCAGGGATATTACGAGGAATGAATTAAGACAGAATTAAGAAAAAATTGGGTGAGATGAGAAACTGTAATTTATTCTTTGGATTATCCTCGGTTCAACTATCAATAATTCAAAGGCAGACGGGATGCGCTAAATTGGGATATTAAAAAAAGATAGCTTTCTGATAGGATTGATCAATAAAAACAGATCACAAAGTTAAGCAAGAGCGATTGTTTACGCGCCCGAAAAAAAAGTTTGTTTTCCTATTGTGTTTTATTATAAACGAATTGACTCTTTTTTGCCTATGTATTTTTAGATTACGGTTAAAAGAACTGAATTTAACTTTGAACGTTAGATCTTGTAAAATTAACGCAGCGAAAGGGTTAACTGAAGGTTCTTCATCAATGTGTCATGATCCGGACACTCCAATCAGTCCAGTTGACGTTAAAAACTCATTGACACTATTATTCACCTGTTGCAAAGAACTTAAAAAGTTAGGCAGAATTTTTCTCTTACTATTTAGTATAGGCCACACCCACCTACACATGAGAAAGTGCCCTTTGTATGGCGGGGCTGTCACAGCTAGCATATTTTACTTGTGGGCCCATAACGTAGCGATTTATCGAAAATATTTTATCACAAAAGTGATTAGAAAGATAAGCTCGTTGGTTTTCTAAAATCGATAAATTCATTTGATCTTACTACCTCTCACGCCTGGCGTCATCTGTTTTACTGGGACGAACATATTTATTTGCTAATTTTTAATTGGTCATATGACTGGATAGGTCTAGGTATAAGAATTTAATTGCAGTGTTACCGTCTTACTCTCCAGTATAGATCGACATCGAAGAAATACCGATATCCATTCAAGTCAAAAAACTTAGGCGTTCGTTCCATCCCATTCCCACAGATGACCTAAGAGACAACTTAACAGAAGTCTTGTACAACCACGAAGACTTTCAGGACAGAAATCCCTGTTGACGCGGTATAAGACTGTCTGGCACTGTGGTCTAGTGTCCCATAAGAATAATATACCTAAAATATATAAAGGAAGATTCTTCTATGAAAGAAAAAATTAAATTAAATAAAAATATTGGCACAGCGTATACAATTAAGGGAAGTCATAAGAAACAAATTACAAGAATATTGAAAAACATATTATATATTAATGTAACGTTAAAAATAAATTATCGACCAGCTGATACAAGAAGTTCTTTTCAAAGGATCTTCGGAAGAGGTCAAAAACAGGGAAAACTTCCTTACGGTTTTCGCCGAGATTTCGACAGTTTTATACTGTCATCGTCAAGTCTTATCTACCTCTTTATTGAAATGACGGAAATGGGTCAATTAATAACTAACTGGTATAGTAAGCCAATAAGTCGGGGAAGATATTTTGATTCCTCTGCCCATTCTTTTTCACTAAAGATAAATTGTGCCAAGAACCTAATCAGTAGGGTTTGGGTCTAAGTAACAGAAAGTTTTGGGAGTAGAATGAAAAACGGATTTTCAGTTTGCTTAAAAATAACCATTACCCGGTGGCATTGATCAATAAACTAATTACTGAATTCAGGCATAATCAGTTTAATGTAAGCATTGTCAATGTCGAAATGACCACTATCTCTATGAATATTGGAAATGATTTTCCAAACCAAAGTGCGATGGTACAACAAATCGAAATGGTAAATAGTGGGTTGGCAAAACCTAATTATTTCAGGTCTATCACATATGTACCTGGAATGTCTCAAAAATTAAAAGATTCATCAGACATAAGGTTGGGCGTTGTAGGCATTGCATATAAATATAGGAACAACCTAAATGTTTTACATGCGAATCTAAAAACAAAAGAACAAACCGGATCATATTGCAGCATGGTTTATCAGGTGTCATGTCAAACAAAAGAAAAATTGTCTGCGCGGTTGAACCAACACAGGTTGGATTGCGACAATAAAAAAAAAGAAGATATCTGGACTTGCAACCCATGCTTTAAACAATAATCACTTTTTTAAGTTCGACTCTCCGAAAATTTTAACTCAACGGATAAAATTTTCGGAGAGTCGAAATTGGAAAGGATGACCGAAAAAGTATTTGTAAGTGTCACCGCAAATGCCTGTAACGTACAAACTGATAGATTGGGATCCATTTTGGTCTTTGAAGGCCTCCTAAATGAATACAAAGGAGGGAAAGGAGAACATCGCCATAGTGTCGATTATTGTTAACTAGGAGAGAGGGAGAAAAAAAACGTTCGTTTCCCGTAGCTTCTGTTTCCCCTCGTTCATAGAGATCGATTTTTATTGTGTTGATCTGTGAT
The DNA here is from genome assembly GCA_039619505.1 of Cimex hemipterus. Taxonomy (NCBI): domain Eukaryota; kingdom Metazoa; phylum Arthropoda; class Insecta; order Hemiptera; family Cimicidae; genus Cimex; species Cimex hemipterus. The sequence goes on along the minus strand of CM077114.1, from coordinate 4,149,248 downwards.
CCTATTTTATTGTTATTTAAATTTTAAAATAAGTTGATTATATATTATATAGTTTAAAAACGTTTTTTGTGATCACTTGTACCTGTTGTTGTTTAGATTTTTATGAGGTAACCTTTCTTGACCACATTTTTAAATTTATTGGAATTGTAATTTCACCTAAAAACCATTGTACTTCTGTGCCCAAAACACCATGTTATTTAAATTCCTGTTAACGTTTTGAAGTAAGATATTCAATTATTATTGTTAATTATTGTTTTTTTCATGTTATAATTGTTTTGTTTATTTGATAATGAAGCAGGCGCTGAAGATGACAATATAAACCTGTCGAAAGCTCGGTGAAAACCGCAAGGAAGTTTTTTTTTGTTTTTGACCTCTTCCGAAGATCCTCCGAAAAGAACTTATATACTAACGTAAAGTCTCTGTTTGGAGGCTAGGGGATCGGATGAAAAGTATCGTTCGAAAGACTGCGTTTTATGTTGCGGAAGGATAAGATGGGGATGAGTGGGTGTTACGAGTGTGAGGCGAGGAGTTGATTGTGAGGGATTGAATGATGTAAGAAGGACGGCGAGTTTGGATGGACTGTAAAAGAAATCAACCTAGGAAATACTGTGTACTGAATGGAGGGGTAGAGCCAGGAAATTCGGGAATACAACCCCGACACCCGGGACCTCCGTAGAGTGCTCAACACAAATCTTTCGCGACAATTAATAATTCGCTATAATCGCGCGGCACCCCTCCGAGATACCACCGTATGCCACACAGCTTTTATCGAAGAAGGGAAGTATAAGGGAAGACAAGGAGTTTATGGGTGGAGAGAGGTAGGCATGCGAAATAGGTTGAGGGTGGCGATACAACGACAGGAAATTTGAGAAATGTCAGGATGCCAGGAAAGGTTTGGATTATTTGGCTATTTAACATGAGGTGGCATTCCTGCGAGGGAATTGAACAGTTCATCCAATAATTTGGGAAGGAAAAATGGATAAGAGAGGTAGGGTACACTAAACCTACTATACAAAACTTGGGATGGAGGCATAATCAAAGCTCCTTGCTATGACACTGATCTCACTGACCACAATGGACCTCAACATTCTGTTGTCAATGGACTGATTCGTTCCAGGTTACAAAAGTTTCCTGCTAACCACGCTAATGTCTCAATCGACGATGGCCTCGAGAGACCTATGCCATTTAACCCCTAAGCTGAGTGCCAGCATTCACTGGTTTCTCATGATATGTGTCCTCCGGGTGCAAGATATGTGCATTAGTGTTAGTGCTATGGCCGTGTGAAAAAACCTACTATGATCCAATTCGTAATATTTATATAATATATAGGCTACAAAAGAAAAAAAAAACATGATTTGGTGAATTGTAAGAAAACATTACTTAATAATGGGAAAAACACGTCTTTTCCAAAAAGACCTAGTTTTTTCTTCTTTTCTTCCTCTTTAATATTTTACCGTTGACGGCAATAAAACACGAGGCATTTCTTATTTCGGAAGCGATGCCAGGGATGTTTTCCCCCATGCCTTTGGATTTTAGTCATTTGTAATTATTTTCGTCACAGGGTCCCACGAGGATTGCCGAAAGTTTAAGTCTCCGTCATGAGCCCGGTAATATATATGACGTTTAAAACACCGGCTTAAGTGTTATTAATGCTTTTCCGAGCGGCGGCCCCTTGACGGTTACAACACTTGCCTGGTTTAATCTGTTAAATTTAAGTCGTGTTCAAGTTGTTTTATATTAAGTAGAACAATTTTAAGAAAATAAAGATTAACCACTTAGGGGTAAAACGCTAAATCCAACATTATTAGCTTTCTTACAACAATCCCCCCCGTATAAACAAGGAACAATGATCCGATTAAGCTTGCCTGAAATTATTAATTTTTTAAGGTATTGCATGTAATATACAAGATTTTCTTTATCCCAAGATAGGAATATTAGCAAAGGCTGTGAATGTAAATTAATGAGCTTTCAATTTCATCCTGTAATGCAAATATCACTATTATTCTGACCCCCCCCCCCCAAATCTACCTGTCCTCAATCCCTCTGAACTACCAACGGCCATCCCTAAGATGAATGACCTAAATCAACAACTGGGCAGACAAAAGTTACCGTAAACTCAATCCTACAAAGTTCATAGCTATTAATCATAGGATCCAGTCATATCCTCAAACTCCTTCTCGATATTACCCTCTCTTAAAATCAATAGCAGAAAAACCTTGCGTTATCCTTGACCAAAACCTCTCTTGGTCTCTCAAATTTCCCGTCGTTGGATTACCTCCTTCATCCAATTCCGTCGTTCCTACCTTCCCCTGCCGTTTTCCACCTGTAAACTCCTAAACTCCCTGCCTCCTCCTTCATCTTATCCTCTTTCTACTAGAGCTACTTTGCTTACGGTGGAGCAAAATAAGGACCTAAAAAGACTAACGATGTAATGGTTTTTGGTTCCCCCGAGGATCCAGGCTATCACAGTATTCGAACATAACTCGGCTCTAATCTTCTTTCCGAAGTCTATAGTCCCTTGGTTTCTTTTATAAGGCCATTAACACCCATCGTTCATATTACATTATCAAGTCCATCCGATTCAAACCTTCTTTCCACCCTTGCAATATTCACTTATCTCACTGTGACCTAATTCCCATTTAATGTGGAATTACAGCGGCGACGGGTGGTATAATGTGGTTCAATCTCCGGGCCCTGAAAAGAGCCACCTTCTGTCTTTATCCACTTCCCTCTCTCAATTTAGGTTCCTTCACTCTTTCCTGTGACCTCTCCTAACTCTTGGTTACAAGGGAGGTCCGGACAAAAAATAACGGTGCAGCCCTGAGGACATGGCATCTTTTCTAAAGTACAATCTGTACTCGTACCGGCCTCGGGTCGGCATGGGCGGCGAGTGACTTATCAGAGGCACACGAGGGTCACCATCTGCACTACGGGAAAACAGAAGTATTCCACAATCGAGCCCTCGTTAGACTGGGAATGGATTCGTAGTGGTTCAAGGTGACGCCCCTGGCGGGAACTTATAGAAGAGGCTATCTTTTCTCTGTGACCTTCACACGAAACTTGCGTATAAGCACCGTTTTACACCCGGCCTCACTGGATATGACGGATCTGACCACAGGATTATGCTGAAAAGCCCATCGAATGCATGATTAGTGGTGTATGGTAACGGTAGAGCATCGGTTGCTCTTACTCGAGTATGCTTTGCGACTAGGTGTAGGCTAACCTCGAATGGAGGCATTTACCGTGGGAAGTCTCCTCTAGGGAGTGGTTAGTAATTCCACTTTACACAAAATCGCGGCCGAAGCGGGCCCGGTAGTTTTTACGCTATGGAAGCCCCACTACTCTGTGAGGTAAAGTGACCTACCTAGGAAATGCGCGGGGATACCAGGCTAATGTATTTAGGCATACGTTTCTCTTTGCGCGCGGTTCAATGTTTAATGCGGATCCGAACACTCGAAATGGGAAGCGGGGAACGAGGTTGTCTTGGCCCCTTGTGACTGAACTGCTTACACGAACGCTGAGGGACACATCATTCTGTCGTATGCGGAGGTCCGTCAGCTCTCATCACGAGAATCAAAACGTCCGACAAGGACGAATAGGCTAGGTGCGGATGTTAAAGATCCTCATTGTTATTTTTAGAACGACCGAGTGAGAATACGGGAAAGACTAAGGCCCCAGCAAAAACCAGCACTTTTAAACGGTGTTTTACTTATCCGAGCACAAAAATTCTGGAACTCCCAACTCCCTCCCTTTAACTTTTCACCAAGCTGCTTCCCGTAATTATTTAAAGCACCTCCTCTCTCTCTCTCTCTCTCTCTCTCTCTTCACACAGACTTTATTTAACCACAGTTTATACGTTTTTATGTATTATTTTCAGTGTAACTCATTTTAGTTTTAACATCTTTGGGTTTTGTTTGTTCTAAGTCCGTTTTTATTACGTTGCTCAACTGGACAAGGTTTATTTTTGTACCAAAATGTATTAACTTTTAATTTGTCCTATTCTTCAGGATCTCTGTCCTAGAATAAAGTATTTCTTCTTCTTAGCTCGACTTCGATTACTAAAGGGCCATATGTGATGCCCATCTTGGGCACTCAAAATTATACCTACAATTGATATCGTATAACGTTTTTAAGTTATAAAATTTAGACTTAATATTCTTTAGAACTCTTGGGTTTAAAGAAGGATATAATGTGTTCTTTTATTGTGCAATAATTATGAAAGCGTATGGAAACTGTAGATTATATTGTTTAATTTAAATTTAAACAATTACGTTTAAGTTTGGCATTATCTTTGATTGTGCAACGTCCTAAGTTTGGTTAAATTTACAATGGTAAAGCACGATGTAGTTTGTGTTCTTGAATTTTTGAAATGTCTAGACAACCCTGGAGTTTAAAAAAAGTACCATGTATTTTTGTTGTGTAGTTACTAATGAAAGGTATTAAGACTGTAGATATTAGTGTTTACCTTTAATGTAAATAATTTCGTTTAGTTTTGATATCAATCTTTTATGTACGTAACATCCTAAGTTTAATCAAATTTGGACGATGTAGTTTTTCTGGATTATCTGGCAGAACGTGCGTTTAAATTAAACTATAGCAGCAATGAGAGGTTGGTTGTCGGTTTTTCATTTATGATACTTTATTGAAATACATGATATGAGCAAATCTATAAGACGATGTGGAGGATTAGAACCCAAGCCAGCCAACAGACAAAGAATCTAATCTTTTCAATTGAAAGTACTCCATCGTATCATGAACACACGTCACTAATCGAATCATCTATAACGACCTAGACATCCCATTCCTCAACTTCTCCACCAATCGGCTCAAGCTCCAACATCCCTTCTTGAGAATCCTCCTCGCCGCCTAAAACGACAGTGGTCTCGTGACCTCCTAACACAAACTCAAAGACACCGAATTTATTGGGAGTAGTAGGTCGATCACCTTTGCATCATTGATCACAACCCTAAACCAATCAGCCATTAACCGTAATCACTGAGAGTTCCAGAAATGGCTGGCGCCTCTCCCCCATCCCCTTGGTCTGATAAGTTCCTTCCACATATTTTAATGCTTTTATTTATACAATAAATTGATAAAAAGTATACATTTTTAAACAGAAAGTAATGAAATAAATAAATTAGGAATTGGACATTGAAGTCAAAGTGGGAAATGATTTGCATAACTTTATAAATTAAATTGACGTTCCGAAATATAAAAAAAACTAATTGAATTTTTTTCACTTTCATTAATTTCACACTTGAACGCAAGAGAGAAAATTAAAACGAAGGCTGAAAATATTTTAAAAGGCTGATTTTATGTTTCATACAGGCGAATTTTCATCTCTACACCTTGTTTATGCCCGGAGGGAAAACGGCATCTTTCGTTCCACTCAAACAACCCCGTGAACCTGTTCAAAATAAAAGGCTTCGCCGTTATATGTCTGTTGATGTCTGAAATTGTTCCACAGTACTTTCTATCGATCAATTCGAAATTTATGCAATCCCTTTACAACTCGGTTTCTAATGGGAAACTGAAAATATACCCGGAAACAAGATAAGCCATAACCAATTCAACTTCTTGTCCCAAACGGTCCCATTAATTGGTCAAAAGCAACACTCCAAAAATCTATGATTTTTTTCTAAACCAAAATGCCTCTAGACAAGGTTTTACAACTACTACTCTTTTCAATATACAATTTATCATTCTTGAAAATTTTAATGGTAGGAAAATGTAAATGTAAGACTTTCGATAACAAAATTATAAGCCTTTGGTGTTGATGAATTATTATTTTGGTGGTTTTGTTCCCAGCCCAAACTAAAGTTAATAAAATAGCGACCGTTTATGTTCTTATGAGGAGTATCTCAGGGCTCTTTCGTAGGTATTGTACTATTAATCCTCTATGTGAACAACTTGTAAATGGTTCTGAAATATTGTTTATTATTTGCTTTATGTGGACGTTTTACAAATATTCTAAATATTCAAGGCGAATTTTCTTTGTGATCGAATCAATATTTTCTATCAGTTTTCCATTAAGGTAGTAAATAAACATGGTGTCGTAAAAATGGTAAAAATTGTAGAAAATTGTTTTGAAGAAATCCATTTCGAACAACCTGAACCAAAACAAGTGTACTCTCTCCCTCTCACTCATCCTCTCTCCTTCTTTTTCTGCCTTTTTTTATAGTTCGTATTTCGCTCTCTACCTCTCTCTCTTTCTCTCTCTCTCTCTCTTCCATTCCTTCTTTCTCCCTCTCCCCTCACTCTTTATCTGCTCTCTTTCCGCCCTTCTTTTTTCTCTACAAACTCCATGTTATTAGTCCCTTTCAATTTGGTTCTCTTTCTATTTCATTGCCAATTTGTTTGACACTTAGTTTCTCTGTCTTTTGCACTATTATTTTTTCATTTTTGACTACTGACTACTCTATCTGCCTGTCTCGTCCTTTTATCTCTATCTTTTCTCTCTTTTTTCTTCACTCTTTTCTCTCTGTCTGTCTCTGTCTCTCTCTCTCTCTCATCTCTCTTTATCTACTCTCCTTCCGCCCTTCTACTTTTCTCGTTAATAAAAGAGGAGCCGTTTGCGACTTAAGTTTGCAAGATATTTTAAATTTAAATTTACATTAATTCTCTACAAATTCAATGTAATTAAGTCCCTTTCAATTTGTCTCTCTTTAGTTTATAGCTACTTTGTTTGTCACTTAGGTTCTCTGTCTGTAACATTATGGTTTTTTTATGCTTGTCTACGTCTACTCTGTCTCGTTTTTTCCTTTAATTCTCTCCCCTTGTCTCTTCTTTCTTTCTTCCCTCTTTTCTCTTTGTCTGTCTCTGTCAGATCTCTCTTTATTTATCTCTGTCTGTCTCGTCCTTTTCCTTTAATTCTCTCCCTCTGTCTCTTCTTTCTTTCTTCTATTTTTCCCTCTGTCTGTCGCTCTCAGATCTCTCTTTATTTTCTCTCTGTCTCCTTTGCCTTTAACTCTCTTTATCTCTCTCTTTCCTCTCTTTATTTATCTCTGTCTGTCTCGTCCTTTTCCTTTAACTCTCTCCCTTTGGCTCTCCTTTCTTACTTCCCTCTTTTCTCTCTGTCTCTCTCTCAGACCTGTCTTTATTTTTCTCTGTCTGTCCCGTCCTTTTCCTTCAATTCTCTCCCTCTGTCTCTTCTTTCTTTTTTCAATTTTTCCCTCTATCGGTGGATCTCAATCTCTCTTTATTTTCTCTCCGTCTCGTCCTTTGCCTTTAACTCTTTCTTTACCTCTCTCTTTCCTCTCTTTATTTCTTTCCTTTCTCTTTTCTCTCTGTCCATCTCTCTCTCTCTCTCTCTCTCTCTCTCTCTCTCTCTCTCTCTCTTTCTTTCTTTCTTTCTTTCTCTCTCTCTCTCATCTGTCTTTATCTGCTATCCCTCCTTCTTCTACTTTTATAATTAATATAAGAGATGTCGTTCACGGCTTAAGTTTGCAGGATATTTTCAATTTAAATTTACATTAATTCTCTACAAACTCAATGTAATTCCGTCCCTTTCAATTTCTCTCTCTTTAGTTTATAGCTACTTTGTTTGTCACTTAGGTTCTCTGTCTGTTGCATTATTGTTTTTTTATGCTTGTCTCCATATGTCTTTCTTTTTTTCCCTTTATCTCTCTCTTTACTTGATTTTATTAGGCATCACCCTGATTCACTGTCTCGCGGTGAGTCCTCGGGCTTTTACAGCAGACCGAAGAAATTAGCCTCTACGGGCTGTCAACAACGTCATTTCAACCCCCATCGCATTCAATTTTTAAATCCTAAACCACCCTGTATTCTAATTGAGGGTCCATGTTTGCTGTAAAGGTAACAGAGAATGAGATATCTAAAAAATCGGAAGAGGGGAGCCAAAACTAGCTCGAACACAATTCTTATATTGCGGTGCATTCTGCTCATTAAAAAATGACCGTTATTTTCCAAGGTTCATTTATATTTCGGTTTCTCCCTGCGAATTCCAGATTCATTAATTTTACAGTTTATAACCACTGATTTCACATACTTCTCGTATGCTTTGAACCAAGTGGTCTATTTGCTCATTAAACAATGAACACGTTTATCGATTTCAATTTGGCAAAGCTTGGTAGGGATCTGTTTATTTACTCCGTGCACTACTAGTATCAACTGGACGAAAATGGGCGATTTTGCATAAAACCTGAAGTCATACTCCAGTCACTTTCATCCACCGAGAATCGGAGATTGTCACGACACAATGACAGGTCACATATTTTCTATTAACTAACTTTCAATCTACTCCTACAGGAGTTAATATTACAATTTTCATTTAAACATGTTTTTCTCGCAATACTGTGGCAAAAAAGGAAATATAATAATAAAGCTGTCTTGCCTAACAATAATTTGAAAAAGATCAATGTAAAAAAAGAGAGTTCAACATTATTTTACAAAAAAAACCCTTAATCTTCATACTGATAGATATTCAGTTCCAAAAATAAACGAAGATAAAAATTGTATCATTATAACAAATCATGAGTTTATAAAAGTTTATTGTTACCCATTCGCGGAAAACGTGGGTTTGCTAGCCATCTCGGTATCGTTAACCGACGGAAATTGAAGAGGCCTGTTTTCAATTTACTTTTTGCGCTTTAAAAGAAAGTTAATTTTCCCAGGAAATGAACAATGTTTATCTTGATGAGAAAACAGTTGGTTTAGTATTTTCTTGAATGTAATGAGAACTAACTAAAATCAACTGACGGGTAAGGAAGAAAGCTGGACGTATTGGCTAACAAGCAGTATGAAACGAAGTTGGACTTCGTGTACTCGATGAATTCATCCAGTGGGTATGGTCATTTCTTTCTCATTCCATGCAATATTCGGTTCTGGTTTAAAGTTTACGAGAGCTAGCTCATCTGCTAGTTTCGTCGCGCCCAGGCATCCAAGACGAGCTGGACAGGCGGAGGAGATTAAGGTCTTCAATTTTCAAAATATCGCCTTCTGAGGAAGATTCCGATATAATAAAATCATTGTCGGGGGATATGCTTTGTGCAGTACTTCAAAATAAAATTTAATTTTTGATGTATAGTGACGGTTAGTTAACGATTATTTTGAAATCGTGTGACGTAGGTTTTAGAAAAATATTTTCTTTATCTTGCCAACGTTTCGATTTTAAAAACACACATTAATTTTTTTTTTAATAAAATGGAACCATAGACATTTCTTAACTTTTTGTTACTAAATATGCCTAGATTTCTTTTAAAATAACAAAGAATTCTCGGCAAAAAGTAAAATTGTGGAGAGAAAAAATTTAAAAAAGTAAAAAAAATATGGTGTTGCCATCACACGTTCTTTTTCCGTAAATCTCACGTTGTTAGCAAAAATGTAATAATGAAGAAACGCGGAAAAAAATTAATTAAATAGCATGAATAAAATTTCAAATTAAGTGGTAAACTAGTAAACCATTATTTTATTTTCATTGTTTCCGTCGTCTTGGAAAAAAAAAATGGCCGGAATCTAATTCAATTTAACACCAGCAGTTAACAAGAAACAAAAATAATTGTTTATTTTTTTATCCTATTGCAATTTGTTTATGATGTTAGGTTTTGTACAAAATAAATAATATATACCCATTGTTTTCAGATTATTATGTAATTGTTAGAGTAGAAAATTTTTAGCACCGCTGGATTGATTTGGTAAAAGATAGGCATCTACCTCTCATTATTTACTGGCAGGTTTTTTTTGTTCATTTATGTTTTGAGGTAAAAAATTACACGCAGACCATGATGTTTTTCGTGATCAGTCATGTCTTTTTGGTGCTTTTCTGATTTCTTTTTATTCGATCGCTCCATGACCTGATAACCTCTACGTTGGCGATCAACGTTTTATTCGTTAATTTCACTAATTTAGTGGTCCGCTTGACCAATTGATACATAACAATTTATTAAGGTTTTTAGTTGAGATGAAGAAAATTCAATGGCACGAGCGGGATTCGAACCCGCGATCTTCGGCTAGTTACGCCGCTGCTGTACCACTTTGGGCAACCGTGATCGTGACCCACTCGGACATCAACTTCCCACCTCGACCCCACCTCATGAGTTTTCCCTCCTTTTTGCCATTTTTCAAATGTTCTGTATTCGGATTTGATTTTTGACGACAAATCGCCACGGAGAGCAATCCCGCTCGTGCCATTGACTTTTTTTCATCTCAACTAAAAATTTAATTAATTGTAATAAATCAATTGGTCAAGTGGATTCCTAAATTAGTGAATTTAATTAATTCAATGAAGTATATTTCACTGAAGCTCTCCCTGGACATTTCATCTGTCGTCAAAAATCAAATCCGATTACACGACATTTAAAAAATGGCAAAATGGAGAGAAAACCCGTAAGGTGAGGTTGAGATGGGACGTTCATACCCGAGTGGATGAAGGTCACGATAGCTCAAGTGGTACAGCAGCGGCGTATCAAGCCGAAGATCGTGGGTTCGAATCCCGCTCGTGCCATTGGCTTTTTTTCATCTCAACTAAAACCCTTAATTAATTGATATATTCGTTAATGTCGGTGACTGAAACAACATTTTAGAAACTAAAGAAAATTATGCGCCTTTTGTAATTAAACTATTCAAACATTTGAATCGAGCAATTTTTTTTAAGTTTTTTCTTTGAAGGATGAGAAAGTATTGCGTTCCGTCGAAAAATGATGTCTAGTTTTCTCTCGATTTGCGCAGTTTTAAATCCCTTATACAAAAAAATCTAAATCCCCCCCCATTAATGACTAAATTGGATTCTCGTGTACCATCCTCATTTTTTCATAGAGGAATTGGTCTTTTATTTCTTTTTTTTTTCTTTGTCGCCTTCCACAGCAAGTAGTCGCTGGCTTGATCTGTTGTCAGGCAGATAATTTTTGATTCATCATGTATTTTTTTTTTAGCTTATGTTTTGGGCCATATTGTTAAGAAGAAATAAGTTTTATTATGTGAATTATTTATGCCTGGATTATAGCAGTAAAATTAGATGTTAAATGAGTTTTAAAAAAAACGTTTGTTTTGTCTTTACCAGTGTGGCCTTTTCAATTTTCTACCCGTTCCCCGTGAACCATGGACGGACGTATTGGAAAAAAAAAACTCTGGATAAACTTAAATTTGTTTGTCATGATTGTTATGCTTTGTATAAATTGACTGTTTCGAAGAAAATTTTTATAGATTTTGTAAAAGTTTGAAGAAGGGTGTAGGAAACTCAATTTAAATTTAAATTTTCTAGGTACTATTATGCGTATAGTGGTATTCTAGCTAGGTTGTTATTTAACTAAAGCGTATTAACACTCAAAATTCAATTTATATTCATGTATTATGAGATGCACATTAATCAAGTGACTCTTCGTTTAATCACGGGCTTTAAATGAGATTTTCTCGCTTACACAAGTAGAAAGGCGATCGAATGGATTTTCTCTATTTGTTAACAGATTCCCGCGTTTATGCGAGGGCGAAATTAACCCTGCCACTCGAACCCCGTGGACCTTTTTAATATTTAATTCCGGTTCGGGGAGGGGGGGGAGAAAAAAGAAAAAAAAGAGCGACATATTTAATTAAAATCCTCCCCCCCCTTTCTGAATGTTCCAGGTTCAGGCCTCATCCAAACGCACAGGGGCCCTTTTAAAATTTGCTTTCTACAAGAGATTTCGTTTACAAAAGGATCCAGACCGGGCCATTGTTTGCCCAAGTTCGGAACCTCAGGAAAGCAGCTTGTATTAAATCAAACTTAAACAATGGAGTTAAAATGACAATTATTGAGTCATTATTCTCCTTTTTGTAAACGGTTTTTGGACTCTGCAAGCCGTATTTACAACGGCCGGCTGAAGAATATAATCTTAAAATATGTATAAAAAAGCTTGGTTATTAGAATATTTAACGTTCGTCGTATTAATTACGCAAAATAGATCTAACTAAGATTGAAAACTCAACTCAGGAGTAACTCAACTACTGAAAAATCAACAAAAAAAAAACTGTAAAATCTCTATAATTGATTCATTTTTGATGAATTTACGATTTTGGTAATTTATTCGTATCATGGCTAGATAATAAATTGAATTTCGTTAGATATTAAATTCTTCAGATTTAATAAACATTTCAACTGTTGAATTCCATCTGCAATATTTCATTACGTGTTGATCCAACGTTGACAAACCGGATTCCATTTCGTGGCCCCAAATAGGAATTAAAATGTCTCGTGGATGGCCCATTTGTCCCCGTGAAAATTTAAAAAGAGCCTGAATTCTTCAAAGATCTCAATAATAGACAAGATTCCATTTCACATTGAGTGGGGGGGGGG
>CM077114.1:4114797-4133272 GCA_039619505.1 Cimex hemipterus | reverse complement strand
ATTCTAATCTAACCTAAACTAAATTTTAACCTAACCTAAACCAAATTGTAACCTAACTAAACGAAATTCTAATCTAACCTTAACTAAATTCTAACCTAACCTAAACCAAATTCTAACCAAACTAAACCAAATTTTAATCTAACCTGAAACAAATTCTAACCTAACTAATCCACATTCTAACCTACTCTATACCAAATTCTAACCCAACTACACCAAATTCTAACCTATCTAAAGCAAATTATAACCTAACCTAATACAAACCCTAAACGATCTAAATTATACATTTTCCAACTCTAACTAGCTAAAGTAACCCTAACATAACCTAAACGGAATCGACGACCTAAACACGGTCACAAAAATATTAACTAACCAAAATCCAACCGATGAAAATTGAATAAAAAGAAAAAACGCAACTGATTTTGCGTGTACTAAAAACTAGTACCTACCTACTACTTACCCCTTTCCTGATGTCTTCCTACAAATACACAAAACTATAAATAACCTTCCCGGATACGTTAATAATGATAGGGAGGATATCAAATGGTGGGCGGTTTGTTTCCCACCCCCAAGTACTACAACCTTTTTGTTTATTGTTTTCAGTTTATTTGACCAGATCTTTTTTTTAAGAAGTAGAAAGTCTTTGACTGGTAATTACTGCAATTGTTCTTCCAAGGTGCTTGATATCCTAGGATATACATTTTTTGACCTATAGCTTTACATTCAAAAGTAATGTAGGAGGCAGATTTCTTTTCCTCAATATGTAACTTTCAATTTGAGTTCATGTCATAATACACGTGTTGGGTAGGTGTTTCTTGTTTGCCAGCGACCGGTTTATAGCCCTATCATTTCTCTGTTATCATGCTATCATGGATCGTTGTAGCAATTGTTTGTCACTTGTTGGGGTTCTTTAATCATTGCATATCCACCTTATATCCTTTTGCATTTTTCTTTGTATGGACCAATTCTGTGATAGAAGAGTGCTGTTTGATCATGCCGTCCCACGTTCTGTACCGGTAGTTGGCCTCGAGCTGATATGTATTCTTTGTACCCGGGCTCCCAAATTATTGTCAGGTAATATTTTGATGTTTTCACAGGATTGAATGTACTACTCGACTATTTCGGATGTGATGTTCTTACGCAGTTTGGTTATGTAATCATATGAAATTTTTGTTGCCAGATTGATAACATGTTAAGGTTTTTTCATTGTACGCGCATATTAGCGTGTATTTCAGCATAAAAGTCGTTCCCCCCTAATGTGGTTCATTTCTCACAATTTGCCTCAATTGCTATGAATTTGATTTTAACCGATTATCTTGCTCGATTCAACTCTGAATAATCTTCCTGAAGGAGTTGTCAGCCTCGAAAAGATGTATGTAGAACAATAACACTTTTCACACAATACAACAGTTTCTTAAATACTCCAAGGATGAGAAAACCTTTTCTATCGATACAAATATAGTATTATTGTTTGACATAGGCTAAAAACAAAGCTCTATAATTGACTTGGCATTTTACGGCAGTTTGTTTCTAATGTAACGCTCAGAGTTAAGCTAATTATGGTTTACGACTTGCTTGGATTATTTATAGATGTAGGGTTTTGGCTCAGTTGGCGGTTTTCTTCATCATTAAAAATACTCGTCTTTGCCTATATCTGCATTTTTCTAGCTGATTGTAACATGCACGATTTAGCATAGTTTAGGTAACCTACACAGGTACAAACCCTGACCCCGTATGAGTCTGATTCTAGGAGGAATAAAAGGATGATAAAAACAATAAACTAAAGTTTGCCATGTGGCAAAATAATTGAAAATAGTGACGCAATGATGGTGCCTAGGACTGTGTAGTGGGTACTTCTAGGAGACTCCAGCAGCCCCTTCCCAATCCTTAGTTGTAACGGGGAGTTTCCAGGCACAAAATAATGTGTAGCCTTGAGAATGGTACGCACTCTCCAAAGACAAGAAGCGTTAAGGGAGTTGTTGGCTTGCGAGCTGACCTCGGACGGCGAGTGCAAACATTAGAGGCACACGGAAGTTAGGGTACCAGATCCTGTCTAAATCTATTTGATATATATATGGGCATGCAAGAGAGCGTGACCATCTGTACTGCGGATCATTGTATTTTCCAGGTTCAAGCCCGGCTGTATTGGGTAAGGACTCCCAGAGGCTTAGTGGGGTGACCTAGCGAGTACATATAAAAGATGCTGTGTTTCATTCGTAGCCGATGACCGTAGTATTTGCGTATGATCTCCGAATATCGAGGAGTATAGCCAGCTAGGATTTAGGGCTACGCTACCGCCCGACGTCCCTTGAATGCGTGAGGAATGCTTGCTGATGTCGGTGATGGTCATCTGGGCTGCCTTTACTGTAAGTGTAGTCTCCACTAGGAGGTGGTTAGTGATTCTTCTGAATTTGAAACCTAGGCCGGTGAAAATCCGGACGTTTCAACGCTAATGGAGCATAACATCCTGCGAGATGGAGTTGTCGTCTTTATCTAGAGAGTGCTTGAGAGACTTGGCCCATGCATTTCGACTAGTTTTTTATATCACTTTACGCTTGTTACTACTGTTAAGTGCACAACGATAAACCACCCGCTCGGAAGGAGCAAGCGGGAGAAGTCAGCATGCTGTCGATTAGTCTGTGGATTTGAAGACTTCTACACCGAACCTCACGAAAGAAGCAAATTTTCCGTGCGCTGTGGTGAGTCGCTCCAAATTTAAGAATTTAAACGTGTGCTAAGGCCTGACGGCTACGTGCGCACCCTAAACAACCTCAATGTTGAAAGACATTGCGACCCCTGTGGGAAGGTATAGTCCTTCTCAGTTTGTAATTCAAAATTCCAAGTACGGTAAAGCCAATGGTACGTTGTGGAAGCCCAGTTTGGAAACGTCCTGTCTTACCTAGGAAAAAGAGCTCTCTGCCGAAGTAAGCTTTTCGGGCTCGTCCAGTGATTCTTTTGCATAAAAGACAAGGGGAAGCATCAGCGAGTATAGCAACTATGCCGACTTCGGATCCGGGTAGAAGAAGAAGCACATTAAGCGGATCGGAGATGCCGAGATCATGGTGGAACACCTTAGGATGATGCTGATGAAGGAGGCTTTGTACGCCCAAGACGGAGACCTACGAAGCACAATATTCGAAGTATGTTACGTCAAAATTACGATCTCCCCGATCGATCGTCCCACTCCTTCTGAGTTATGGTATATTCTTACTTTTACTGACAATATTGTTTATTATTGAAGAATTTCATTTATAAAAAAATTATTGCAGCATTACTCAACAAATATTTTATGGTAGATACTGCAGAAAACGTTCAATATATTATAAAGGGTTTGTGTTAAACTATGCCCTAAGTACACATCAGCTCATGTATAAACTTTACAGTAAGCATTCCAAAGTGTCATTAGTGATTAATGAAAGAAAAATAGGTCTGACATCAGTTTAACTAGCCTCTAATTGTTCAATACTTTGGTCAATATATTTAATTACTTATTGATATTATCTTCGTTCTATTTATTACAATTAAAATTTATTTATTTTTATTTTAAAAAATTGTCTCTTTGGTGCTTGTTTTACTGGCGGTACAAAAAAAAGCCAATCATCTCAGTGAACTTTCGGTCCGTTTGATCTGGTTAACGATTCAACATGGGAAACGCCTGTACCGTTAATGAAAAGGGTTAATTAAAGATGAACAACGTCACAAACAAAGACACCATGACGAAATTGATTGAATTAAACGTCAGAATATCCAATTAATACAAAACTAATTTCTTCAAAGTCTGAAAAATATTTTAAAAATATATGTAAAATTGGTTGTATATTGTATTTTATATTGTAATGATAACCGATTCACTTTATTCATTATTTTTTCCATTGGTTCTTGATGAGTTTGGGTGTCGCGTCAGGAAGACTTATGAGTCTTATTATTTTTTGTGCGAAATTTACGCTGTACGGACTTTGCTCGGAATGTATATAGCAGGATTTGGTCCCTTTGTCGTCTAAATTTTCTCTCTTTTAAAAATTTTGCCAATATATTTTGCTATTTCATTCATATTTGTGGTTGTCGACAGAGATTTTACTTTAATAAATAAATTTTAATAAAAAATAAATTTGAGAATAATTAATGCTATCTACGATTTTGTATAAGTAAAAAATATGTAAAAGTTATTTATGTTAAATTATATTTTATGTAATAAGGATGACAAATACACTTTATGTTTTATTTTCACATTGGTTCCTGATGAGCTTGGGTGTAGCACAAGGTAGGCGTTTGAGTCCTATTATTTTTTGTGCGAAATTTACACCGTACGTTTTGACTTTCATCAGAATCGTTAATTCACTATTTTCGTCGTCCGCTCGACCAATTAATATATCACAATTAATTACGGTTTTTAGTTGAGATGAAAAAAAGTTAACGGGACGCGAGGGATTCGAACCCACGACCTTCGGCTAGATACGCCGCTGCTCTGCCACCTGTGCTTTCTTGACCTCGATCCACTCGGACATCAACTCCCTATCTCAACCTCACCTTACGAGTTTTCCTTCCTTTTACCGTGGATCGAGGTCACAATGGTCCCTCGCGTCCCATTAACTTTTCATCTCAACTAAAAACCGTAATTAATTGTTTCGTCAGAATGTTTACAGAAGGATTTCGTCCTTTTGTCGTCTAAATTTTCTCTCTTTTAAACATTTTCCAATATTTTTTTTGTTATTTTGTTCATATTTTGTGGTTGTCAACAGGGATTTTACTTTAATAAAAAAATGAGAATAATTTATTTTATCTACCATTTTGTATTATCATTAGACGATTTTTGCTGGTAACACGTTTGGATAACTTTACCAAATGTGGATTTTTTGGTCGGTTGATTTAAGTACTTCAGATTTCACTTGTTTCAGGCCGGTGGGCGGGTGTTCTTTTTTGAAGAGAATTGGCCAAACAAAACCTGGCCTTATTGACGGAACACAAAAGAGCAATTTCTGGGAAAGTAAAAGGGGAGGAGGCAGTTATGGATTTGTGTTGTTGCCCAACTTAGAAACTTAGACGACCGCATTCTCAACGGTTACGCTTTGTACCGACCCTCGCGATATCTTGCTTATAAATTGGCACGGTTGGGGGGGCTGCGTGGAATTTTAAAAGTAGATCTAGATTAGAAAGACAATAAGACCTGTGTGATGATGTTTAAATCTGTTTATTTAAACTTACCTAAGCTCCACTTCAGCTCTTACGAGTCAGCTTTAAAAGACCTATTGTTCAAAATAACAATTCTGTCCCCATGCCGGCTTCTTATCAACGATCATAATATTTATGAAAATTCCTGTCATTAGACTAAATTGTTCTTGATTTACAAACAAATTAAACGTTTTTTTAAACAGAATGTAAACCCGAATTCAAGCCATCTATTACCCAACATCCACGAACACCTTCAGAATTTCAGAGATCAATGTCCTGCCCCAGAAACCCATATTATTTTAGCTATAAAAACAATGCCATCCAATCTCTGCTCCTGTCTTTCCTAGTGGTTTTTCTCAACCATAAAGCTCACAAATTTCCCAATCACCTATCAGCCTTTATACCTCGGGATATAAATATCCCGAAGAGACATTTTAGAAATTTAATACCCATCCTGGATTCATATAAAATCATTCATCAGATCTCAATCATTCTACGATTCAAGAACTTTTCCCTAACAATATTTCTTCCCTTTTCATAGAAAATAGCTCGGGAGGCTTCCTGGATGTAGCTACGACCTGGTACCCAGCTTCCCACAAACCTCTTATATATCCTTGATGTAATTCAACGATGCTGCAAAATTAGACAGGACAACGAATTTTCAAATATCAGAACAATATAGCTGATTCTTACCTAGGAGTGTTAGGTTCTCGTATGTAATCGTAAGTTCTTACAAAGACGAGGATCTTTACCGACCACCTACCGGACGTTTTGATTCTCAAGATGAGAGATGACGACTGGATGGGTGTTACAGCTGCAAGTTTTGGTGTAGAAGCTGCCCCGTCTTCGAAGGGAATCTCACTCTACGCTTGACCATTCCGAGTGGACGGGTCTGCATTAAGCATGAGATAGTGTGCCGCTCGGAAAGGGTCACTCCAAATGACAACCCCCAAGCCTGGGTCGTTCCACCGAGGTCCCTAGCCAGAGAAGGCAATTCTATCTCCCAAAGTATTGGGGCTCCTCCAGCGTAAGAATTGCCCGATTCGCTCCGGCCGCGGTTTTGTTAAAAGTGGAACGTACCACCTAGAGAGCACTGCCCTCGGAAGGAAACCTATAACGGTATCCCTGAGCAACAGATTCACACCAAGTTTTCGCCAGCAGCCTCATCACTAATCCACTACTAGTCTATTCTAGCAGAGTTTGAATTGGAACATCCCGTAGTTCAAATGGTTATGCACGTCTATACAGACATGATCTGGTACACTAACTCTAGTTGCCTCTGATGCAGCTCCCGCTGTCCGCCGCCGACCCGGAGGCCGACACAAATCCAGCTTGTGCTTTTGAGAGGTTGCCACGTCCTCAAGGCTACACCATTATGATGCGCCAGGATACCTCCTTTGCATCCAAGGGTTGGGAGAGGTCTCAAGGAAGTACGCTGTAGGGCCTGTATTGAGAAGGGAAACGGACCGAGGGCATGACGCTCACTTTTTCAGCTTTCGATCCACGCCTTGGTCACTGTACCACACACCGTCCACCTAGGAGAAATCTCGGCAGATGATACAGTAATTTCCGTATAAACAACCGTAAACATCCAAGAAAACCTTGAGGTTATTAAAAACTAGTGAAACATTGGAGAAGACTGAATTAGAAAAACTAAAAACAGACCATATATAATCAGGAGTCCAACAAGAGGTTGCTGAATTTCCTTCCCAACTGCTCACCAATACTACTTATCAGCACAATTGCCTTCTAAACCGAATTCTTGCGAACCAACCTCCAACAATCAAGAAAACACTGAGGTGAAAAAAGTAGACAACGAAACTTTAAGAGAAATCTACCAAGAACACTTTGAGCTTATCAGAATTAGTGCTAAAATGAATGAGGAAAAATGATCACAGTGGACCTTTATATTAAAAAAAGTCTTGCCGTCCATTGTACACCAACGATGGAACTACCTACTTACTACTGCAGATTCACGCGCAGCACATTTTTTAGAGTGTATTTCAATAACGAGCTTAAATTAATCCTCGGGGTGAAGGTGTTTTTGAAAAAAAATTCATTTGTAAGTATGTCGGGTTGGACTGCAGGAACGCAGGATTCGAACCTTGTATGCCTAATGCCAACACCTAAACCATAGCGGCCACCTAAGCCTCCAAAAGGTATTGTCAGCAGTGAGGCAAAACACTTTAAACATACGTCAAGCCAAACCACCAATATTCCGCGCATGCAATCCATTCTCAAAGTTATCAGACCCTTACGTCCTGACTAACCGGACCATCCATAATGACCTCGACACTTCTATTGCTAACGAGCTGATTCTATCTCCCTTCCAAAGTTTCACAACAAGGTTTCAATCCATTCTAGCTTTACTGTCCAAGCCTTATTACACTTTCCAATCTTGAGAACCCGCCAGACAACCTTAAATGACTACAAGACATTGTCCACCCATAATATCTCATATCAACAATATGCCAGGGCAAAAGTATTTATTATATGTATATTTTTTTAAATTTATATTTTGATGTATTTTCATGCTCAAATGAATGTTGATAGGACCCTAATGATAGGAAAATGAATTTTTTTTTTCGAATTAGTCTAGTGACATCAGTTGACAACTTCGATCCATGCACACCATTGTTCATTAAATGGTAAAAGCACATTCACTCGTGTCTTCTGAAGAGTACCAGCTTATTTCAATATCTAAAAGGAACAAATAGAGAGAATCAAGTTGATAATATAAAACCAAAATTTTTTTTAGATTTTTCTGTCATCGTTAATGTAATGTATACAAAAAGATAATTCCTACTCAGAGTTAGTTGTTTACAAGGATTCGCTTTTCAAGCTGATAACTCCTCATCAGGTTTTAGAAATTTATAACCATGTCTATCGCCATTAATTGTAGTAGTGATTACAAAAAAAAAAATTATTAAAAAATAATTTCTACTTTTAAGGTAATGCCATTGCCTTAATTTTTTTCTTTTTTTACGAGGGTTCGCAACAGCTAAAATTATATAAACCCTCAGGGTGCTGGTGTTGTTGAAAAAAAGCCCATTTGTAGTATGTCTGGCTCAAATGCAGGACCACGGGATTCGAACCCGGGACCTTTACCTTATAGTGGTGAGCGCCGTGTCAAAGACTAAACCTTGCGGCCACCGACGCCTCATATTTTTTAAATTGTTTCTTTAATATTTTAAAGTCGTGAAGATTAAAAAAAGATTAGCACTTTGAATTTACGATGGAAAAACAAGCTCATTTTCAAAATTATTAGGCTATTTATCGAGTATCCTGGAATACATTTATACTAGAACTTTTCAATTTATCTGATTTATCCCTGACAGCTTTTCATATAAGTTTTTGGTAATTTTAAAAACGTGAACAGCCACGGAGGTCGGGGGTAGAAATCTCGCGAACAAATGTTTTCACGAGAGTATAAAATGAGGAGTAAATTGTTTCAGCGAGTTGGGATTATACCCACCAACCTGGCTTTGTTTACTTTCTACCCCACTTTTTTTTCTAATTTCATTTTGCTTACCATTTTAATGATAATATATTAAAAAATAAACTTAGGTAACGAAGTGGCTTCGCAAAAACATAACGGTTTGAAAACTAAGCGTAAAAAGAATTCCCTCTCGGCTAATGATTTTTTGAGGCAAAAAAATTAGAAATATTTGTTTTTATTTTTTATATGAAAAGTAAAGGATATTGGCAACAATTGTGTGTTTCAAATTTTTTAGTCTGTCTCCGTTGCCTTAAAAATACATTTAAAAAGCGTCAAAATTTTAAAAAGACTAGGTCCCAGCTCAACGTGCTTCCTTAAAACCAATAAAAAAAGATTGAGGAGTTGTATCCAGCTTTCAAATTTTGTTGAACTATGTTGGTAAGGATTGATAAATTAAGGGGGTCAAGCAATTTGGATATGCAAAATTTTAACCATCTTCAATTTATACGTGGCACTACCTCCATCTTCAATTTTGCACGTACATTCACGTTTTAACAGTTTTTTCTTATAATAGAAGTAGTGTAAGAGGGTAAATTATATGATTAAAACATATGATTTTTGAAAGGTTACAAACATCAAAACATGCTTCCAGTAAAATGTGTCAAAATAAAAACTTTTTTTAAAAATCAATTTGGATACATTTTAAGCACTCTTTAAAACCATAAAATATGAATTTTCATGGAAACAATAAAGGTTTTGAATGCTGGATAGCCCGGGGTAATTTTCTCTCTCACCGATGTATTGTGTTCCATCTAAAATTGATAATTCCTTTTGGATTTTATTAAAATTCTGCGTTATACATTTGTAAAACTGAACATTTCAGCCTATTCAACAAAATTTAAAATCGATGCCATCCTAAGTGCAAAAAATAAAAAAGAAATTATTTACGGAGGCAACGTTTGCGTAATTTCGCCCCAAGAGTATTCTATATGTAAACAGCCCCTATTTGATATTACTTTGACAAACGTATTGTAAACTGGTTTGACCTTTCGTCCGCGATACGCAATGGTTAGTTGGACCAGTTTGACATTTGACCCATGTTTAAGGCTGAAAAACTGGGCCAAAAGTTAGAAATGCCATGAAATCTCTAAAAGAGACGATGATTTCTGAGAAAATAATCAAATAAAATAAATAAAGTATGAAAGGAATTACTTTTCTTCTTTTCACGGCTTATTTATAAAAAATTGTCTTGAAAAGAAAAGATTTTTTTTCAAACAGTAATGACTTTTACTTTATGGTTTCTTATGCCGCTTTTATAAAACATCGTCTTGACAAGAAAGGATTTGTTGTTTTTGCAAGGCCAAATAATTACCTTTTCAGGAGATACATGATGAAAATATGATAATTAATTAGTTTCCATGAAATGATAATCATTTTTACTTTATTGTTTTTTATGCTGTATTTATAATTTAAAAAAAAACTGTTTTGAAAAGAATTTTTTTTAATAAAACGTCAAAGAAATTGCTTTCAGGAGATACATAAGGGAAAAAGATAGTTCATTAATTTGGTTGAAACGATAATCATTTTTACTTTAATGCTCATTATGCCGCATTTATCGTCTTGAAAAGAAAATTTTTTTTTAAAGGTCAAAATCGCTTATCAGAAGATACATGAACAAAAATGATAATTGATTAATTTGGTTGAAATGATAATAATTTTCTCTTAATTTTTTATTATGCCGCATTTATAAAAACAATCGTCTTGAAAAGAAAAAAATTTTTTTAAAGGTCAAAATCACTTATCAGAAGATACATGAACAAAAATGATAATTGATTAATTTGGTTGAAATGATAATAATTTTAACTTTATTTTTTATTATGCCGCATTTATAAAAAAATCGTCTTGAAAAGAAAATTTTTTTTTGTGTAAAAGGTCAAATCACTTATCAGAAGATACATGAGCAAAAATCATAACTGATTAATATGGTTGCAATGATAATAATTTTCACTTTATTTTTTATTATGCCTCATTTATAGAAAAATTGCCATGAAAAAAAAAGGTTTTTTACAATGGTCAAAGAAATCACTTTTCAGGAGATACATGAAGAAAAAATGATAACCAATTAATTTGATTGAAATGATAATAATTTTAACTTAATTTTTTATTATGCCGCATTTATAAAAACAATCGTCTTGGAAAGAAAAAAAATTTTTTCTGTAAAAGGTCAAAATCACTTATCAGAAGATACATGAGAAAAATAAGATAATTATTAGTTTGGGTGAATTGATAATCATTTTTACTTTAATGTTTTTATGTCACATTTATAAAAAAAATCGTCTTGAAAAGAAAAATTTTTTTTAAAGGTCAAAATCACTTATCAGAAGATACGTGAGCAAAAATGATAATTGATTAATTTGGTTGAAATGATAATAATTTTCACTTTAGTTTTTATTATGCCTCATTTATAGAAAAATTGCCATGAAAAGAAAAGTTGTTTTTACAATGAACAAAGAAATCACTTTTCAGGAGATACATGAGAAAAATATGATAATTGATTAGATTGGGTAAAATGGGAATCATTTGTTTCTTATTGATTATTATGCCGCAGTTATTAAAAAAACTGTTTTGAAAATAAAAGCCTGTTTTTAATAAAACGTCAAAGAAATCGCTAATCAGAAGATACATGAGGAAATATTGATACCTGATTAATATGGTTGCAATAATAATAATTTTCACTTTATTTTTTATTTTGCCGCATTTATAAAAAAAATTGCCATGAAAAGAAAAGGTTTTTTTACAATGGTCAAAGAAATCACTTTTCAAAGAGATGAGAAAAATAAGATAATTGATTAGTTTGGGTGAATTGATAATCATTTTTACTTTAACGTTTTTATGCCACATTTATAAAAAAATCGTCTTGAAAAAAGATTTTTTTTTCATAACAGGTCAAAGAAATTGCTTTTAGGAGGTACACGAAGAAAATAAGACATTTTAGTTAATTTTGTTGCAACAGTATTGATTTTTACTTGAATTTTATTTTTGATTACATCCCATTTAAAAAAAACTGGTAATAAAATTATATTTCGTATATTTTCTGTATTTTTATAACTATTGGAGGGCAAAATTGTTCCTGAAAAGTATGAATTTTTTCCATGTATTGTTTAACAATATTATTGTAATTATCAATATAGATGTTTCAACAATCAAAATCTTTTCGAAACGTTCCCTGGTTGATACATAACGAAACAGTGATATTTACGACAGCATGAAACATAAAGCCATCATCATGGTTTTCATATCCGTGGACTTGTACAAAGGTCTCATTGCCGTTTATGACCGATAAAACAAATTTTTATGTGCACTCCGATACGGTAGCAATTTGGGACAAGAGAACCCCGATAGTATGCTATCGCTCTTCACTTGTTTTATCTTCTGGGGAAAGAAAAAAATAATTTAACTCCGCCAATATACAACGGGAGGAACAACACTAATTGAATCTTTATCTATTCAATTATTCGGATTTATTCGTATCAACAGAAAATATACAGAAAATACTAATTGAATAATGTGTTACATGTGAGAACGAAGTATCAAAAATCCTTGTAAACAGAGTTGGGCAAAATCTAACTAATTCAATCATGATTAAGAATTTTGATTGAAGTTTAATCATGAATGAATTAGTCATGATTAAATTATTCGTTATATGATTTAGTCATGATTAATTCAATCACGAGGTATGACTAAATCATACATTGATTAATTCAATCATGATTAAACTTCAATCTAAAATCTTAATCATGATTGAATTAGATAGATTTTGCCCAACTCTGGCTACAACGACCACTTACCAAAATCCAACAGACTCTGGATAAAAATTTTGAGATGAGAGTCGTGCACGAGGCCAACCTTCAAAAAATATTATCACAAACGAAAACCACCGACACACCTATTTTATTACAATCCAGACCCAAAGATAGTGTATTTTCCAAATAATGTTGAAATCTCACCATTGGAGTAGAATAAATTAATAATTTGATTCAAAGAATTTTTGTTTTCATTAGTCGATTATGTAAGCAGATTTACTTTTCAAAGCGTAGCTTGTTTTTAAGATTATTTTTATTATTATTATTTGGCTTTTCATAAGGTGTTTTACTTATAATTGGAAGATAGATTTTTGTTAAATAAGGTGTTAAAAAATTTTCGTTTTCGTGAAATAAATTTCTGTTAGAATTTTTTTTAAAAGTGATGAAATTGTATATTTTTCATCATTTGTGCACCCATTCTAATATGATTTATTGAAATTTAGTCATGACTAACTATATTATGACTAAATTAGTCATGTCTCGTATTTAATTACTAGTCATGACTAATTTAGCCATCAATCACATATCGTGACTAATGACTAAATTGGTCACTTACTACCGATCATGACTAACGTTCTGAGTGATCAATCATTAATCATTAGACATGACTAATTTTTGCCCAACACTCCCTGTAAAATGCTATTTACTAGTTTCACGCGCGTAAGAGAGACATGGAATATAAATTGAGTTTAAGCTCTATTTTACTGATTTCCCGGAAGAATTATTTATTAAGTTAAGAACTTTGCCTACCGGTCCGCCGGCGGAGAGTTATTACTCCGTCTTCGGCCCTGATCGAAAAAATTTCATATTTTTCAAGAGACCTTTGCCAATTCCTATTTTTCCCATATACCTTTGTGAGAAAAATACAGCCATATACCAAGAAAAAATAATGTTTTATATAAATATATGCAAATTTACTAATTTATCCTTATGACGTTGTATTTATGTTTGCATTTTTTACATTGTATGTTGTATCAATGATGATGGTTTTATATATTTATAGTCTCTTGATCCGCTTATATATGTTATTTTACTGATAAACCCGAGGTTTATATTATGAATTTACTGAATATCTCGTAATTTTCTGTCTTTGTAACACCAAGCAAAATCAAAATCTTGATCAAACGCTAATACATACATTTTCGCGTAAATAAAAAACGTAAGGTGCTTGTCGAAAAACGGGCCACGATGAAGGCTGAAAATTGGGCCGAAAGCTTGAGATATAATATGAAATTCTACTGATTTATCAATTAAATAAATAAAATTAAAAAACATCCCAAAATTTTTATCTCACAACGGTTAAAAAGGTGGGTGGATTACAAAAACAGTTCCCGACGAAAGCAGGAATTTAGAAGAAAGCAAAGTACATCGTTTTTTATGATTTCTTATCGAAAAAGGGCCACAATTCCAATATTCTTTCATCCAAAGAATAGAAACAGCTTTACTACGCTTAAAGAGGAAATTAAAAATAAAAAACATTTACAAAAAAATCTCCAAAGGTCAACTTTTGATGATTCCTTATGAAAAAAGACTTATATTGCAATATATCTGACTCCAAAGAATCATCACCGATGGCTGGAATATAGATTCTTATAAAGAAAACAGCAGAGCATTTCAGAAACGCATCGTAGTTAACGTTAAAAATATACCGAAAGGAAGAGAAAGAAAAAGGTAAATAATTGATTTTTTAATAAAAAAAAAGGTTTAGATCATAAGGATCGCTACTCGCAAAAGATCTATCGGGGCGCCGAAATAGGACCTAACCAGTTTTTCTGTTCCTCAGAAAGAATGCATTGAGCTGGAAAGCAAAATTTGAAAAATAATATATTCATACTCGGAACGATTAAACAGTTCGAACATCACAAACGGTTCCTGATGAAGCCGGATCTAAATCGGTCTAAAGTTCATGCAATCTTACTATTAAATGTTTTAATCCCAACGCTCTAAAGCAAAAAAAAAAAAAAAATCACGGGTGCATCTCAAAAATAGATCCTGCTCAAGAACAAATTGGGCGAAAGTTCAATCTAGAAAATGAAATTTTGGTGATTTTTCCAAATTTATGCCTCGAACCGGAAACCCTTGCTTCTAAAGAAATATCACCGTAGGCTCATACTTAGATTCTCCCAAAGATGAAAACGATGGCTGGATTACAAAAATGTTCTTGGCGAAGGCCGGGATTTAGGGTAAAGCGCGATCATAAAAATCAAATTTTGTTGATTTTTTTAAAGCACAAAATATTTCAGTTCTTAATTTTTCATATCCTAACCTCCAAAACAATTATCATTGAAGGCTGGTGCACATATCCTCACAACGATTAAAAACGACGGTTGGAAGGTAAAAAGTCTGATGAAGGTTGAAAATAGACCGAAACATCTTTCAAGAAAATGAAATTTCATTATTAAACCTTTATTTGAAATTAAAAAACCATCAAATTCCGGTATATGAAAAACTCCTAATAATCAAAAGTCTATCATAAATAAAGACTCGTATGTTGAAAAAATAAAGTTTTGGTGATTTATTCCGAAAAAAAATTCATTCCTAATACTGGAGAAGAATTCTGATCGAAAGCTGATATACACATCTTAAAAAATATTTTAAAAAGCTGGTAGGTCGCAAAAATATTCCAGAACATTGCATGAAAATTGTTCGGAAGCTCAAGGAAGAAAATAAAAATTTACGGATTTCTTCCAATAGATTATTGATTTTTCATCGAAGGCTGTACGTAACATTCTCAGGACGGTTAAAACGGCACATTCGTCGCAAAACCTATTTCTAATGAAAGGTGAAAATAGAAAGTCAAGCAAGAAACATCATTTTAATGATTTCATTAAAAAAAAATTACAATTTCCATAAAAAAATTGACTCAAGGTTGTGCATTCATCATCCTCAAATCATTATCGGGCGCATCACACAGTTATTATTCCTGACGAAGAATGAAAATCGGCCGACAGATCGAGCAAGAAATTGAAATTTTGATGAGTTGTGCCAAATTCAGCACTCAACCGTAATACTCTAATCTCCGAAGAATTATCTCGAAAAACTGGACAAAATGAAATTTTGACGACGTCTTTCGACAAAAGGCCTCATCCTTAATACGCTAGCCCTTAAAGAAAAACTAATTAAAAAAAATATGGCCGCTACTTACTGTAAGTATGAAATTGACCCAAATAAAATTTCTCTTCAAGCATGACAAATAAAAAATTACAACTGACAACCAAGAAAAGAATAAAGACTTAATTTTTCATAAATAAATGTATATAATTTATATATAAAAATCAGGGATAAGGGAAATTTGAAAAGCTACAAAATACTCAGTTTTTTCCGTGTTTTCTAGGAATATACCCTTTTATAAAGACAATTATGCGGTTTCATTATTACATCTCATTGGAATCACAAGAAGAAAAAAAAATATATATATCATATTTAAAGATTCATGTATAACCAAGTTGTTTGAAAAAGGGTCATGGGCATGTTGTTTACGAAGATTGCGTGTCTTCTTCAAAGGTTATCTAATTAGACGTCCGGACTGGGGTTATTGTTTACCGTAATAAATCAAAGATAACCGAGTTAGCGCAAATGGAAATGATTTTCGGTGTAGCTTTCATTTTTCCCGAGAGCTTGTTCTGCTCCTAGAATGGTGAAATCAGGCATGGTCGATATTTCAAAACGACTTTACGTGTTATTTGTCAGCCGATAACATCGAAAAGCGGAAAAGTTCTGAAAACTTGCTACACGATTCCGAATCTAAAATACGGATGTTTGTTCTACCCTTGTCCTTACTGGTTGAATTGTTCAACCATTGGGAAAAAATAGTATATTTATATCGAGAATTATGTTAACATGTTCAGAAAAAATAAAGATTTGAATCTTGTTATACTTACTATCCATTATTATTTCATTCAATAAATCTTTAAAAATAATGTGTGGTGATTAGTGACCGTTAATCGATAATTATTCAGAAATCGTGAGATGCGGTCTGGTGTTATGTTGGCTTCAGAAAAACATTTTCTTTATCGTGTCACGTTTCGAACTTTATTGAGATCATCTTCAGGGCCTGGGATTTATAAACATTGTTTACATTTCGTAAATACATCTAGGACTTGAAAAAAAGTGAATTTATTTTGCTTGAAAATAAAAAATTTAAATTTCAGAAATCGTGAGATGCGGTCTGGTGTTATGTTGGCTTCAGAAAACATTTTCTTTATCGTGCAACATTTCGATCTTTATTGAAAACATCTTCAGGGCCTGGGATTTACAAACATTGTTTACATTTCGAAAATTTATCTAGGACTTGGAAAAAAGTGAATTTATACATAAAACATTTATTTCGCTTGAAAATAAAAAATATAATTATTCAGAAATCGTGAGATGCGGTCTGGTGTGATGTATGTTTAAAAAAAGCATTTTCTTTATCGTGCCAACGTTTCGATCTTTATTGAGATAGACACCAAACCGCATCTCACGATTTCTGAATAAATATCGATTAACAATCACTATTCTCCACATATAAAAATATATTTTATATTGCTTAAATTCACTTTTTTTAACATCCTATGTGTATTTGTTACATTTAAACAATGTTTGTAAATCCCAGGCCCTGAAGATGTTTTCAAAAAAGATCGAAACGTTGGCATGATAAGGAGAATGTTTTCCTAAAACCTACATCACACCAGACCGCGTATCACAATTTCTTAATAATTTTAAATAAAATTCTTTATTAAATTTTAAATAAAATTTTAAATTCTTATTGTTATAATCGACAGTCTCATTATCTATCAAAATTAACGAATTTTAAATATTAAGTTGAAACGTGAAATGTTAAATGTTCATCTCTCAGTTATATTTCATCTTTGTAAACTTTTCTCTCACTTATTAAAATTATCAGGATAAAAGTTAAGGGAAAATTAAAAAGTTGTTGAGAGACGAGGGTAATTTTGAAACTCGGCGCTTTTAAACTCAAACTTATTTTTACACTTGAAAATTTTCAGGACTTTACTGACTTGCCGTGGATTTCGCCCCCTTCCAGCTCAGTGGATAAATTCTCCAATTGTAATGTGAGTTGAGGATGTTTAAACGCTTGTATCGGTTTACAGGAATCAATAAAAGCCAGCGGGACGAAGCGGACCCAAATAAGATAAGTGACGATAAAAAGTTGTTATCAAACCGATCGAGCCCAAATTAATTTAAAGCCACTTTCATGTTCATATCACGTGGTGTAAAATATTGGATTAAATTATATTTCTATTGGAAAGAAAGTACGCCAAATTAATATGTTAAAAAAAAAAACAATTATTAACCTCAACATACTTTTTGATCTACGTTGATAAATTCGGGATAATTTTGAAATTTGCGTTTGAAAGAAAAAATGTTTATTGTCTCCATCCTTTTTATTAAAAATTAATTTTCCATTTTTTTCCATACTATTTTGAAATTAATAAAGCCTAGCATTTATAGTTCGATTTTCATTTTTTTGAATAGTTTCAAAAGTTTTTTTATTTCGAATGCATTAGAAATAATTTAGAAATTTCCTATTGAAAGTAAAAATCATTTATTTTTCCCATTCTTATTGTTAAAAATTAATTTTCCATTTCTTTCTAAGTAACTGCTATTTTGGAATTATCGAAGCCTTTCCTCTATAGTTTCACTTTCATTTATTTCATGAAGGTTCATCATTTTTCTAAATACTTCATTTCTGCAACAACAAATTCGAAATTATTTATAAATTTGCTATTGAAATTAAAATAATTTATTTTCCTCATTCTTTTAATTAATAATTAATTTTCCATATTAATGTAAGTAAACGCTATTTTGGAATTACCTGAGCCTAGCTTTCATCAATTGTTCTTGCTACTTTAATATTTTCATTATTGTTTATCCTTTTTTTTAGTACGTTAGTTATACTTTCATTAATTCGAGAAAATTTAAAACTTTGCAATTGAAATTAAAAATAATGAATTTTCCTCATTCTTTTAATTAATAATTAATTTTCCATTTCTTTGTAAATAAA